>JAQQAC010020896.1:33722468-33976086 GCA_029783875.1 Phataginus tricuspis
TCTCCTCCTAACTTCACTTGATAATTGAAATGAATTAAAATTTGTTGAACACCATTTTTTCCATTTCTTAAATACAATATTTAAAACAATATTGTGAAAGCAATATTGTGATTGTATCATTTTCTACACATACATGTTTTCCCTTATGAAAAATAAAAAGACTGGGATTTCTTGCTCATAGTAATCTCATTATTTTTCTGGGAAATTATAAAAATAATTTGATTTTCTGACCAGATGTTCTTCTTCCTTTTTTTTTTTTTGGTAATAAATCTATTTACACTTAATAGCAGACATCATGACTGTGCTAGTTGCATTGTCAACAGCAAGAAAGCTCCCAGATGTCCCTCATGGCTTCTGAGTGTTGAGGCCTCACTCTTAGCAACTGTCTAAAGAATGAAGCAATGCCAGGCTGGATTTATACTGTCTAAATATCTGGAGTAGCTGCCATTGTAGCAGAAAGCTGCCTACTTATTAAGTTTTGAGATTAGCATTCTTAATAGAGGATTATGCAGCAATGCTAGAAAAAGCAGTTATATTTCAAAATGTCATCAAAGAGAGTTAAAAACATTTTCAGCAAATAATTGCTAAGTAGATTTTGAGCTATGCAGGCTCAGCTGCACTGTATAATTACCTAACTTTATTAGCTACCAAACATTGAAATGCAAAAGAATGTTAGCTATTAGAACAAAAGGGTGGAGAGTTAATGAATGCATCACACAGACAATTATAAAATTGATTTTTACAAATGCCACACATAGATAAATCTAAAGTCATTGTTACCCACCATGTGTTAACACTGGATTATATGTCCTGCCTCATTCCTCAGTCCTAAACTCTGTGTTTAGGAGGTTGTTGCTTAGGCAGGAATCAAGAACTACAAACTATGCCCAATACATAAAAAAATTTTCTCATATTTAAAATCACATCTCTCCCAGATGAAATGTAAACTGTCACTAATCAAAAACTGAAGGCCATCTTTGAGTTGCTCACTGTAACAGGTTCAACCTCCATCTCAACTCCCTCTCTACATTCCAAGTTAAGCAAAATAAAAAGGAAAAGGGAGAGAAAAAGTGTAGAGGGTTGAACAGTATCCCCCCATAATACATATCCATTTGGTACCGCAGAATGTGACTTTGCCTGGAAATAGGCTCTTTGTATATGTAATCAGTTAAAATAAGATCAGATCACACTGGGTTAGGATGGGTCCAAAACCCAATGACTGGTGTCCTTATTAGAAGAGAGGACACACAGAATAACACATAAGGAAGGCCATGTGATGATGGAAACAGATATTGGAGCAATACAGCTACAAGCTAAGGAATACCAAGGACTAGAAGCCAGGAGAGAGGCATGAAACAGAATTTCCCTCGGTGCTTCCAGAAGGAACTAATCTTGCCCATACCTTGATGTTGAACTTTTGGGCTTCTAACCTGTAATAGAATAAATGTCTGTTGTTTCAAACTACCTAGTTTGTGATAATTTGTTATGCAACCCTAGGAAATAATACAGAAGTTAAAAGACTCAATCTGAGAGCATAATTAAGTTAGTCAGATAGAGTCACAAATTTCTTTGTTCACCCAACTCCCATCTCCTGACCACCTAGCTTCTACTTCTTAAGGACTTATTCTTTTAATTGTCCAAAGTCTTCTCTGGGTCTCAACAGTGGTTATGTAGAGCTTCTAAATGCATACTCTCTCCTTCTCTCACTGTATCAAAACTTATATTCCTTCAGTGCAACATATGCATTGTCTTTCTAAATTATATTTATATTTTATCTATACAAAAGTGAAAAAAACCCATAACTTCCAGGGGATACACACACCACATTTTTTATTAAAAAGAAATTGAATATTATATATGTAGTTTTGTATTCTAATTTTAAAATAACCAAGTAAATGACAGAATGAACATTCTGCCATGTGATAAATACTGATTAATATGGATTGTAATGGTAAATGATACTTCATCCCATAGATGCACCACAGTTTATGCAGTTATCATGGAAAGATTAGGTGGGCACCATGTTTGCCCATTGTAAATGATGATGTAATGACCACCTTCACACATCAACCTTTGACTCCATATCTGATAATTTCCTCAGTATACAATTCTCAGAGTTGCATTTCTGGTTCCAAGAGTATGAGCTATTTTAAGGCACTTGATCTATGTTTCCAAACTTGACTTGAAAACCACAGCACCAGGTAGACTCCCTGCTGACAACAATCTATGCCTTCTCACCACAGTGAAGGTGATTTGATGGTATTTATTAATGATACATATTAATGTACAAGTGATAGTTTCCTGGTATTGACAATTCAGTTTTCTAACTTTTTCTTGATCAATTTGGTTAGGAGATTGTCAATTTTAATAATCTTTTAAAGAATCAATTTGTTGGTTTTTCTTTTCCATTTTCTCTATCAATGACGTCCACTCTACTTCGTATTATTTCCTTTACTTAGCTTTATTGTTCTTACTTTTTATTTCTTAAGGTGGAAGCTTAGATCACTGAAGTATAAAAACTTTTCCAATATATGCTTTTAAAGGTATATATTTCTCTAAGCACTGCTTTAACTGCATCCCACAGAGGTTATGTCAAATTTTCATTATCATTTGGTTAAAATATTTTTTAAATTCCCTTGTAATTTCTTTTTGACCCAGAGATTATGTTTTTTGTCTAATTTCTAGGCATCTCTTTTTTATTTAGCCTAATTAAATATTGTTATGGTTAGAGAATATAATCTTCATGATTCTGATCCTTTGCCATTTCTTGAGACTTATTTTGTTGTTCAGCATAAATTCTACCTTGATTAATATTCCATATACAATGACTCCTTTCTCCATTGCTACAAGGAGGAAACTATTTATTTGTTGTAAATAGCATAAAGCCTTCTACTTCTCATTCTTAATTTTGCTTAATTTCCATTTTACAACCAAACTCAGAATAACCAACCCAGTGATACTGTTGCAAAGTCTTAACAGATTCAGAATATTTTCTGTATTCTAAATGAACATTTAACAGAATATAAGACCAAACAAAATATGATTGAATATTTAAGTAGGAGTTTTTATAAAAATGTAGTTTATCTAATATACCCATGGTAAGAACCTGAATTTTTGTTTGGTTCAATATGTAAATGAATTTTTTATTGCAAAATTCTAATTGGCTTAGTTGCCCAAAATAAAGTAATTCAGAGTGATTGGGGATTACAAATAGGAGATAGTTCTTTGAAATCATATTTATATTTGGAAAGAACACTTGAGAATTATTTCCATACTAGCTCAGTTTTTATTGCTGTTATTATTTTAAGATTATGATATGTGGGCTTCAAGTATCTTTACTGCAATGGATGGATGTCAAATTGGCCTTTTTCCTTTTACACCTTCTGCCGATATGTATCTGTGTTAGACAGAGTCTTTACATGTATGAATCTTTCATTTTATAAGGAGCAAGGCTGAGCATCTTCCTGTTTTACCTCAAGGTAAGAGAGCTGATGTTCTTCTGTATATATGTATATATATTGCATACTGAACTTACTACATAATGAATAGCAGATAGGCTGGAAAAAAAGTCATCACAACTTATTTAACAGTTGCTGACATACCTCAACAAAAAGATCACCTGTGTCAATTACAGACTCCATCCTGCTTGGTATAAAGGATAAAGAAATACATTTCTACCAAGGGAGTCTGGTTATGTGAGTAATATATCTATAAACCACCAAACAGAACAGCAAAACAGAAACAACTATAAATTATTTGCACCATACTTATGCTGTTCCTGCATAAAATTTAAGGGACTAGCTCTGTTCTGTTTTTCCCCAAAATCTCATAGGGAATACACTTAGTTCTTAATTTCCAATTCACTTCTCCTAATTATGCTCCTAGGAAATTAATGTCACTATTTTATTTTTAAGATGGTGGAAAAAAGAACTGACCAGATTAATTGAGTCTTAAGGGCCCAGGGACAGATCCAGCGGGAATGGCTGAATGGGAGAAAAAAAGGAGCAGCTCCAGGATGCCGAACTTTGAAGAGTGCTAAATGGGGCACGAGGGGGGGCCGAGCAAGAATGCTAAGGCTTTCACCTCAGTCTCCGCATGAGTTCATTTGCTTTGTTCTCTGCTGTGGCTTAACTTGGGCTACTCATCCCCAAATGTGTTTGGGAAGTCAAAGTACGCAGGGCCAAGTATCTAACTAAGTGCCTCGCTATACGCGCAGTGCTTTGCTGACAGCATGTCTTCATGTAAGAAGAGAAAAATGACGTAATAAAGACGTCACTGGACCTTGGGATGAACTACTCTCACTGCAGAAGGAATCTCGGTTCTTCTATTTACAGGTGGGTACTGTGTCCAATATTGCATCTGTATCTCTAAAACAATACCCACTTCAGGGACTTTGTATAAAGGACTAGTAATTTAAGTAAATCTTCTCACATGTTTCATGGAACACAGAAAAATACCAGTAGTCATTTCTATTATTTTAGCTATTAGAGAGGCCAATCATCTCCATGTACATATAGGATGCCTCTTATCTGAAATTCTTAACGTCTGTTGCCGTTATCAGTATGCCAAACAGGGGAAGATGCAAGCTTTTACATACCACTCTATTACTCAATGCCACCACTTCTCAGGCCCTAAGACTTCACTGACAACAAGAGAAATACCCAAGGAAAACAATCTGGCCCATCCAGCACTGCCACCAACCATCCAGAAACATATCTGAGCCTGGCCGAGTGTTCTGGATGGCCCATGACTGATAGAAAATGTATGACTATCATTTTGCATATGGTAATTCTTATAATTCATTCACCTGGGCAATGTCACCTATCTTTACTGCATTTCTGTGGCTGCAGTGTCCAAACTCTACTATGTTTATACGTTATGGAGAATGGCAGCTCTAACTCGATTAGATTTACCCTCAACTGTACCTGCAAGATTCAGTTTGTTAACGGTGCTCTCAAAAATACCTATCATCACCACAGCATAATGTTAGATTTTGTTGTTTGGGGAACATCTATGACAGTGTGTTTTTAATTCCTTCCCACATGCTCTCTGCCTTCAACATGAACAATGGAGATAAATGATAAGAATGAAAAAAATGCCCATTTAATATCCTCATAACTGTGCTTTTGCACAGAACTGTATTACCAAATAATAAATGATATCCTTTGACATACAGGTGTTTGTTTTCACTATATACACAAAATGAGAAACAGATGACATAAAAAAAATTTTTAAACTGAGACAGGGAGCAAATGGCCTTCAATACTGTGAAACCTAAACCAATTTCTCATTCAAGTTTTACCTGCTTTATAGACTTCACTACCCAGGAAAATGACCGTCAAATGCCCAAGTCAGCACATTTCTCTCTGGGAAGTCTCATTTGCATCCCTTTTACTGGCTCTTGGGTACGTTTTGGTACTTGTGACAGTTTATTTCCTTGTTTTAATTATTTTTTATTAGCACATTGTGATATAATGTGCTTTGGGCTGTTTATGTTTTTGCAAGATGTTCATTTGCAACATAATTAAACTCATATTTTTCTCTGTCCCCCGAGCAAAGGTTAGACTTTGAAATTTTGAGTATTATAACACTTCTGCTGATTGCCTCACAAATTATATACAATTGTGTATATTTCAAAATATGGCAATAAAACTGTGTAACGTTTTCACAGCATACATTGTGAAATGAAATCTATAATTTCCTCCTAAACATACTCACATTGGATATCTACTATGGTGAATCTGCCACTCCTAATGAGAGGAAACAGAAAAAAGAAATCACAAAGTAATTAACTGGAAAGATGGGCCCAGGAAAGTGAAGAATAAGTTCTTACTGTATAATATACTAGCTTGTGGCTTGGGGCAAGTTCTTAATCTCACTAACCCTAAATTACCTCATATGTACATGTATAACAGAAATGATAACACAGGACCACTTTGAGAATCAAAAGAATGTGTGTATATGAAATTCTTCTATATTTTAAAGTATCACTCATGTGTGATTATTTATTGGACATCTTCAAAGACTGTACCCAAATGTGGGATGTCAAAAAAGAAGATCCAAAAATCTTCTTCTGCTAACTCTTACCTGATGTTTATGGGAAAGCACTTGAAAATAGTCTCTACACCAGTATTTTCTAAAATGTCATGCACATGCAGAGCACCTTCAGATGCTGGCTGAGCCAGGATCCCTGCCTGTCCTTGAACCACTGTCCCCCAGTCCACGGCAATGAGATAGGGAGCTCGTACAAGAATGGAAATCAATAAAATGATTCCTACATAAAGAAAATATAGTTACGAAAAAAACGTCAGCTGTACAAAACAGAGTATTTGGTGATGTAGCTAATTTCCATCTGGCTGAAACTCCTCCTTCCAGTGTGAACTGGGAAATAATCAGTTCCATGAGGCACTTTGAGCGGCACTACTCAGGCTGCTGGGGGAAAAGGCATTTAAGACGTCATTTTATTTTTCGTTTGTTGTAAAGTCAGTGTCAATCTGAAGTCTCTAAAGCAATGGTGTTTCAGGGGAAAGTGCTATTATCTAATGTTAATCAGAAAAATGTTGAATTCTAATAGATCTCAGTCAAAATTCCTGTTCTGTCACTTACTAGTAGTAAGAGTTTTAGGCAAATTACTTAACTTCTCTAAGCCTCAGTTTTCTCAGCTACAAAAGGGGAATAATGATACCCATGTCATAGATATCCTCTCATTAATTTACCCATTCAACAAACTAAGTTTCTACTTATACCTGATGCCATGGTAAAATGAGATAATAAACATAAACTTTCTCTTTCCCATGTCCATTGTTCTCTTCCCCAAATCATATACCTAAATTCCAAATTAAATATAAATATGGTGAATTATGCTTGATATTTAATATTACAACAAAATCTGAGATAATAAAATATCTGCATTAAATTCACATTCTTTGAAGGCAAACTGACTAGAGTTTAAAGCTTAGTTTTAATAGCTCTAAGCTATAAAAGATAGCTTGGAGAAAGTTACTTTACCTTCTGAAGCTTCTATTTCCTCCCCTAGACACAGGGATGATAGGTTCTATTTTACCATATGTTGAATTAATTAACTGATATGTAAAGACCTTGGTATATTCAGAACACTCCAAGAATTGTTGTTCTTAAACTATTAAGGGCCTGATTCTGGATAAAACCATTTAGATATGGTTGGCATGGATTGTTGCAACCCTGATATTTTGCTCCCTAAGGAAAAGTACTGTACACGATTTCCAACACATTCCTATTGCGCACTTAAGACCATGACATTAATGGCTATTACACATTTGCTGAAAGAAAAGAAAAAAGAGTGGAGGAAGACTGAAGGAAGGGAGAGAAAGAAAATACAGGATGATAGAGGCCCCAATTCATGGATGCCACAACATAATACCATTAATGTGATCAGGCTGACATCAAGTCATTTTTATACTGAAATGACCTCCCTTTCCACTAGCCTGGCCTAATATGGGGTATCATAGCTAGTATCATTTTCCCCTGCCACCCATACTATGGACAAACAAGGACTGAAGTTCACTTTAAATCTATGGCCCACATAGTCCGTACATGATTAATGTTAGCACTAGTCAGTGGTTACCTAAAAACATAGCTTTTGTATACATACAAAAAAAAAATTTCCTTATCCTAAAGTTATGACTCGGTTCCTCCTTGTGAAATTAGACAACTAAAAAGAAATTAAGAAGTTGTCTGTTGTTCTCTTTGTTAAGGAATTGTAAAGACACTAAACAATCCAGAGAATAGTTTGTGATTCATTACTTAAAAGCATCCTGAATATAAAATAGTAAAACTCCTAATATCCCATTTCAACGTGTACTAAGACAGAAGAGTTTTTCTTATGACTAACCAACATATCCATGCCTTAACGTAAGTAAGCCTGTTTCCTGTTACCTGGGCTGGTCTTCCACAGGTACAGAAAGTCGATAAGCCTCCTCTTCATTACAGCCTGTCAGAGCTGAATTGTGAAGTGTGATCAGGGTGTCCTCCATGTCAGTTTCTTTACACACTTCTCCCCTCCATTTAGGAGTCTACTGCTCTCAGGATCTCTTATGAGGCCCCCTGGTGGTCATTGGGGTGCTCCCACCCTAAGCGTTTATACACACACTTTTCTCACTTGCCCTTTCCCTCCCAGGAAAGAGCCAAACACTCTGGGCAAACTTCCCCTTTAAACCTGACCCAGTTGCCCTGATTTCACCTCTCAAAAGTACCAATAAATAAATTCGGGTGTGCCAAAGCTCTATGAAATATGAAATTTACATTTTAACCAAATTATTTTGAAATCTTCCAGAATCTGAAGAGATAGGAGCTGCTTTACTATGATTACATTATTGTCAAACATACAATCAGCCCTATTTTTCTGGCTGGTGTCAAATCATACTAAAAGACAGAATGTGGTAAATTCTGTAAGAGAAATCTAAACATAATATGTGAGTTGAGAAGAAGAGGTTATTCCTGCCTAGAAAAATCAGGGGAGAATTCTTGAAAGGCTTAATAAAATAAAAAAAAAATGACCTCTCAGTTGTGTCTCAGTCTAGAGGAATTCTAATCACTCTTTAATGTCCTGTGTATACATTAACACAACTGAGAGGTTGTTGTTATTTTATCAATATATAATGCAGTGCTGCATTTAAAGGTAATGACATTTGATTTGTGATATATAAGAATCTGTATAAATATATATTGCCATCATATAGTGCCTCAAAGTAAAAAGTGCATTGTATTTTGTAAATTCATTATGAAAACTATTTAAACAAAATCTAGACCTTTTAAGAAATTCAGGTTATTGGGTATATAGTCTCAGATAAGAGGAAAGGGGAAAAAAAAGCAATAGAGAGGAAGAGTAAAAATTACTCTAAATCACTGAACCCCAATGCAAAACTTAAGAAAGTTTAGTTTAGCCCAACATTTCTTATTTATAAATTAGATATATTTAGAAGAGAATGGAGGAAACACAGTGGATGCTATTGCTGTGAGCATTGATTATATCTGTCTCCTTCCCACTGCAGGCGAAATTATAGCTCTTGAAAACCCAATTGTCCTCTGTTAAACACTATAATTTCTAATATAATTGGCCAATAAATAACAACATAAATTAATTGTTGTATTTAAATACTAATGAAATTCATTTCTATTGAGCTTTGGCATATTTCACATAGGCATTAATGTGCCTTAAGTCAAGGGAATAAACTAAACCACAGCAACCTGTGGACATTTTTAGCTTGTAAAGAGCACATCTTTGTGGTGATATTTAAATAAGCCTACTTTATATGGAAATTTGGGTGTGTTCAAGCTACTGAGTATATTTTTATTCAGTAAGTTTTTTTATAGTTGGGTTGCTCATTATTAGGCTGTGATTAACGTCATGCTTATTTTCAAATGCAGTTAGAAAACCAACATTTACACAGAATAGGAAAAGAGAAGAGCAGCAGTAAAAGAGATAGAAAAAGCTAACAACACAGAGCCAACAATGCAGTCAGTCCGCGGTACAGAACTGCCGTGAGCTCCACCATGAGGGAAGAGGTAAAAAAATTACTACATGATCGTATTTATGACTGAGAAAATATAAAAAAAGCAGTCCTGCTGATCCCAAATATTGTGATTTCTGGAAAATCTTGGTGTTTGCATACAGAGTGTATGAATCGGGTTATTTTACACTTAAGTTCTATTATACTTTTTGCAGACACTTTCTAAAAAAAAAATCAGAAAATGGGAAACATCACCAAATGTAATTTGATTTATAGCTCTGTTTAAACAAGAACTGCCAAAAGACTACAGCCTACAAAATTTTAATCCGTTTTTCTAAAAGTAAGCCAGGCAGAGCACTTGGGATACATTAAAATGGATCCAATTATAGTATTAAGAAATACTTTGGTCTAATAATGGATTTCCATGCCTTCTATTCCACATTCAACTATATCCCCAATTTGTTATTATTGTTAAGTGTTTGCACATTTGTTTTATTTACAAAATGTTTACTGACTGCAAGTAAAACATAAGAGCAACCAGAGGCCAAAAAAGTATCTTTTAAAGGTCAAACACTAAGTTAGGAGCTACTAAGGCAAGATAAAACTTCTTTTTATCTAAGTAACCTTACTACAATGTATTCATTGAGTTATTAGAAAGGTATTTATGATAATAGCCATGAAAGATTCAGATCTCATATCTGTAGGAAATGTTGGTATCTCTAGCAGTCCAAATCCTTCCAATACAAGAATCTTTTCTTTTGAATGATAAATTGTGAATCAGACTTTGCTTGAATATTCCCAATGAAAAGAAATCACAAAAGAGCAAATGTCTACCTATTAATCTTAATTTTCCTTCTTGAGGGGAAAAACAAACAAACAAAAGGGAAAATTTTATTACTTCAAGATAATAAATTTTCAACTATGTAAAGACTACTTGATAAAATCTTAGAGAATGACATTTACAGATACAACATAACATTTACTGAGATTATATATTCAGGTCCCACTGTAGTGAGAGTAAGGTTGGCCATGATACAGAATGTTGTTATTGAAGTTAATTCCAGGCCTTTACAAAATCCATCTGTTTTATCAGTTCTAGCCACATACCAAGGTATTGCTTAAGACATGAGCACCCCGAGTAAATGATGTATACACTTTGCCCTCACAGAACTTTTGGCAGATATTTAAAAAATACTTAATTATACAAAGGATATGTACAGTAAGGAAATAGTATCACTACCTTTCTCAATGACTTCAGTAATACACAAATTCCTTCCCAAGACCACCCACATCTTGATCATGTTCCACACTCTAGCATCAGTGACCTTTTTTTATTAAGATATCATTGATATACAATCTTATGAAGGTTTACATGAGCAACACTGTGGTAACAACATTCACCCATATTATAAAGTCACCCACACACACCCCACTGCAGTCATTGTCCATCAACGTAGTAAAATGCTATAGAGTTTTTACTTGCGTTCTCCATGGTGTACTGCCTTCCCCTTGACCTACCTATATTATGTGTGCTAATGCCCCTTAATCCCCTTCTCCCTTCTTCCCAACCCACCATTCCCAGCCCTTTCCCTTTGGTAACCACTAGTCCCTTCCTGGAGTCTGAGAGTCTGCTGCTGTTTTGTTCCTTCAGTTTTGCTTTTCTGTTATACTCCACAAATGAGTGAGGTACTTGTCCTCTGCCTGGCTTATTTCAATGAGCATAATACAGTCTAGCTCCATCCATGTTGTTGCAAGTGGTAGGACTTGTTTTCTTCTTATGGCTGAATAATATTCCAGTGGGTATATGTACCACATCTTATTTATCCATTCATCTACTGATGGACGCTTAGGTTGCTTCCATTTCTTGGCAATTGTAAATAGTGCTGCAGTAAACATAGGGGTGCATATGTCTTTTTGAATCTGGAATCTTGTTTTATTCAGGAAAATTCCTAGAAATGAATTCCTGGGGTCAAATGGTATTTCTATTTTTAGTTTTTTGAGGAACCTCCATATTGTTTTCCACAATGGTTGAATTAATTTACATTCCCACCAACAGTGTAGGAGGGTTCCCCTTTCTCTGCACCCTTGCCAGCATTTGCTGTTTTTGTCTTTTGGATGTTGGCCATCCTAACTGGTGTGAAGTGGTATTTCACTGTAGTTTTTATTTGCATTTCCCTGATAATTAGTGATGTGGAGAATCTTTTCATGTACTTGTTAGCAATCCATACTTCTTCTTTGGTGACGTGTCTGTTCAGATCCTCTGCCCTTTTTTTAAATCAGGTTATTTGCTTTTGGAGTATTGAGGCATGTGAGATCTATATATTTTGGATGTTAGCCCCTTGTCAGATAGATCATTTACAAATATATTCTCCCATACTGTAGGATGCCTTTTTGTTCTACTGATGGTGTCCTTTGCTGCACTGAAGCTTTTTAGTTTGATGTAGTCCCATTTGTTCATTTTTTATTTTGTTTCCCCTGCCTAAGGAGATGTTTTCAGGAAAAAGTTGCTCATGTTTATATTTAAGAGATTTTTGCCCATGTTTTCTTCTATGAGTTTTATGGTTTTGTGACTTACATTCAGGTCTTTGTTCTGTTCTAGGTTTACTTTTGTGTATGGAGTTAGACAGTAATCCAGATTCATTCTCTTACATGTAGTTGTCCAGTTTTCCCAGCACCAGTTGTTGAAGAGGCTGTCTTTTCCCCATTGCATAGTCATAGCTCCTTTATCATACATTAACTGACCATATATGTGTGCCTTTATCTGGGCTCTCTATTCTATTCCACTGATCTATGGGTCTGTTCTTGTGCCAGTACTCAACTGCTTTGATTACTCTGGCTTTGTAGTAGAGCTTGAAGTTAGGGAGTATAATCCCCACAGCTTTATTCTTCCAGGATTGCTTTGGCTATTTGAGGTCTTTTGTGGTTCCATATGAATTTTAGATCTCTTTGTTCTGGTTCATTGAAGAATACTGTTGGTATTTTGACAGGGATTGCATTGAATTTGTAGATTGTTTTAGTCATACGCTCAGCTTCTTGAACATACAGACAGAAGCTCTTGTGAAATTTGGGGGGTTTTATGTCATTATTCTTTCCAATAGTTTTCAGATTTTTCTCTCTTTCTTCTTTCTTTCAGGGCTCTGATGACATGTATATTATATCTCATTAGTGTCTCACAGGACCCTGAGACTATATTTATTTGTTTCAGTCTATTTTCTATAGTTATTCAGATTAGGTAAAAATGTATAATGAAATAGTAAACACAAAAGGATAAATATGAATTATAAAAGTGCTCAATTAACCTAAAACTGAGCTAAGAAGAAAAGACAAGGAACAAAGAAAAACAGCCAACAAGATGGCAGATCTGATTTAAACATATAAATTTTTATATACAGTTCAAATTAATAGACCAATTAAAAGATATATTAATGATTGCAGATAAAAGCAAGATCCAACTATATGCTGTGTACAAGAAACCAGCTTTACATGTAAAAACACAGGTAAGCAAAAAGTAAAATGATGGATAATAATACACAATGTGAATATTAACTGAAAGAAAGCCAGAGTACTATATTAATAATAAACAAAGTAGACCCAAGAACAAGAAATATATCAAGGATAAAGATGAACACTACCTAATAACAATACTCCAAAAGACATGACTCCTAAATGTGTATACATTTAATGACAGAGCTTCAAATACGTGAGGCAAAAATCTGGTAAAACTGAAATGAGAAACAGACAAATCCCCAATTATACTTAAAACTTGAAGACACCGCTCCTAGGAATTACTAGAACATGTAGACAGAAAACAAATAAGAATGCAAGAGACTTGAGCTACATTGTCAGCCAATTAGACCTAATTGATATTTAGGGCATTTCACACAACAACAATAGACTATATCCCTACAGACCTCAAAACCATTAAAGAAATAATAAGGAATACTATAACCTATACCCAAATATTCCACAACTTAGAACTAATGGAACAATTCTTTCACACAAACTACAAAAAGACTACCAATGACTCAGAAATAAATAAATTGAATAGTTCTATTAAATAAATTAAATTCAAAGTTAAAAACTTCCCAAATAAAATACCAAACAAACACACTAGAAATTTCAGACAAACATGATTTTACTGATGAATCCTATCATATACTTAAGGAAAAATATCACTTGTACACGATCTGTTCCATAAAATACAAATGAATAGAGAGAATACTTTCCAATTCATAAGAATATTTACCCTAAAATTAAAGTTGAAAAAACATTATAAGAAAAGAAAATTATAGACAGTTTCATTGATGTAGACACAAAAATCCTCAACAATATATTGATAAAATGGTTCTAGCAATATATACTATGGTACTATATCACAATCAAGTGGGATTTATTCCAGGAATGCAAGGCTGGCTCAGCATTTGAAAATCAGTTGATACAGTCATTATACTAACAAGATAAAGGAGAAAATACATATGACCATCTCAAATGCAACAAACAAACAAAAAAGTATCTGACATAATTCAATACCCGTTCATGATAAAAGCTGCCTGAAAACCAGGAATACAAAGGAAGTTCCTTAACTTGGCATAGGGTATCCACAAAACCAAAACTAGAAAAGTGAAACACCAAATGTTTTCCTATTAATTTTGGAAACAAGGCAAAGATGCCTCTGTCATCATTTCTATTCAACATCATACTAGCTAGTACAACAAAGCAATGAAAAATAATAGAAGGCAGATAGAATGAAATGAAGAAATGAAACTGTCTCTATATGCAGACATGGTTGTCCATGTAGATAACCCCACATAATTTACAACATAGCTCCTAGCACTGATAAATGAGTTTATTAATGAGCCCAACTAACACCCTGATCTTGTATTTTGTCTTTCTTCCTTCCTAGTAGAAAGTAGGCAAACTAAGCTAAACTAACATATCTTCTTCAATTTATATACATTTAAGGGTTTTGTTGGTTGTGATAACACAATTCTATTTTCATAATCTTATAAATTGAAGCTTGACCATGCATTCTAAATATTTTCAAGAGGAAACTTAAAATTGCCTCCCTCAGTTATGGCATTTATATTTATAACATTTGTTCACACATCAGCTACTTCATAAAATCTCTTGAAAAAAAATACTCTTCATTTTGGCTCTCCAAATGTGACAATGGAGCAAAATTAATTTCAAGATAACATAATCATCTCTCAATTTCTATTTGCTTTTCTGCTCTCATTCCTCTCACTACAATTTCAGTACCTACCCTAGAGTAAATATCATACTTACTGAGAGGATCTTTCAGCAGATATCATCTAAGTACTTTTGCTCTCAAATCACTTGGAATTTGGTTACCTTTTCAACACTTTCTGGAAACACTTTCTATAAGGGATTACTTAGGGATTATTTCTTCCAAATCCTTCCATGTCAATATTGTTATCTGCAAAGTATATTACTAAGAATTTCTTTGGTTCAAGCAAACTTTCAACTTGTAATAGTGGTTAAACATCTTATAAAAACACACGACAAACAGGTTCCAAAATTTTTTATATGTCATATAGTTTGTTCTTAGTTGAAAAATGATAAAAGGGGCTCACAATCTTTCTCCCTGTAGCTTGTAATTCCATTATTTTACATGGTGCTCTCATTTTCTGAAAACACAACTATAGGATGGGAACAAGACATCATATGGTTGTAATGCATAAATCATTCAAAAATCTTCACCATGTTTGCTCAAATGAAATTGCATGACACTTTTATTTCCCTTTGAAAACAACTTTTCAGGTAAATTCACTTGGTTGCTAGCTGTGTGAGGTCAAGAAATCTCTCAGCAAGCCAGTCAAGTAGAAGCAAGATTAAATTCATCATTACCCACTGAGCTATCAGATTGAAAGATGATTTCTTATTGTTTTGACAATGAAATATATGAGAAATAGAAATAGTTAAGTTACCAACATCACTAATCATCAAGTATAGGGCAAAATATAATTCAGGAAGAAGTTCTTCAACAATAAGATTCTAGATGAAAAACTGTACCTAGAATTCATACAGTGAATAGATCTCAAAAACCCTTCATATTTATTAAAAATGGTTGGTAACTATAGCAGATATTTCAACATCTTTCACTTATATTTTAACCACTATACATTTAAAACTATGAGGAATTATCTTCTTAAGGCCTTCTTGTAAAATCTATTGTCTTGAAGTTTGATTGATGAGAACAAAATTGTTTTGAATACTTAATTTTTCTCCAACAACTATTTTTCTTTGTTTTTTGGACCATTTATTATTCTTGGATCAAAGATGACTAATCATGAAATTTTTCATTAAATGTTATTTTGGAGGGCTTTTTCCTCCTTATGAAATTTTGAGCTAGACTCTTCAGCTTCTCATTTACCTTTAGATGACAGAAAAAGTCCCCCCCCAAAATAATCTATTTGTTCTTGAAAGACTTATGGTATAACTAGAAAAGAATAATAAAAATTAAATAGAGTCTATACAGATTATTTTCAATATTATTATTTATAAACCACAAGCTAATTCTGAAAGATGAGAATTAGAATATAATCTCCAGTAGTCTGCTTTTAATATTATCAATATTTTTGGTTCAAAAGAGATGCATGCTTTGAATGTTATTAAATATTTTATTAATATTAATAAAATATTAATATTTTACTGATTGATCAAGTAAAACCCTTAATAATTGTTTTTGCACACAAAGTTAATCACTTCTATCATTATTTAATCATTTATTCTTGCAATAATGAATATACTTTTACACATTTAGATGTTCAGATATTAAACATATCTCAATTTCTTTTGTCAGTTCAATTTATTAACAAAGTTAGATAAGATAGGAGCCTTATATTTTTGTTCATATGCTGATGAGTTATGTACAGCAGAGGTCAGTAAAATTATGTCTCATGGGCCAAATCTGGCCCATCTTCTGTTTTTTTCATTTCTCATCAACAAAAAATTACTTTTACAGTTTTAATTATTTACATTTTAAGTGGTTCTGTAAGAATAACCATGATGTATGAACACAGTGTATCTCTCTATCAAATTAGCTCTTTGCAATTTTTGTCAGCAAAGTTTAATGGATTTCAGCACACATATATTGCCTATCTACCATCAAACTTATCTCTATTTTATTGTTGATGTTATTTTTAATACTTTTAAATTTCAATTTCCAATTGATTGCTGCAAACATATTGAAATACAGTTGATTTTTTGTATACTGAACTACATATATTGTAAGATGTTGAAAAACCCCTCACTGGTTCTAGTAGGTTTTTGTATATAAACTAGAATTTTCTATAGAGACAATCATTTTGTCCTTGGATAACAATTTCCGTTTGTCCCCAGATATCAGGCTCCAGGAATTATGTCAAGAAAGGCAGTAGAAAGTAAAAAGTAACAAAAATATTCCCAAATGACTCAGAAATAGGGAACAATATCTCACTTTTCCAACTTCCTTTTATTTCAACTGACCAGCCCCATTCCTTGTAGAATCAGACCTCACCTACTCAATGGTATGTGATTATTTAAAGTTTGTTGAAACGATTAACAGAGATCAATTAATATAATACATGTGAAAGCACTGTTTATTGTATAATAAAGTTTACCTATTAATATTATTTAGGATTGAGTTTCCCAGTGGTATTTGTTTCATGTTTTGTTTTGTTTCAGATTAAAAAATTGCCATATTTTCTTCATCCAGAATCTTTAATCTATCATGTTTCATACCATGACCTTTGGAAGGTTACTTATAAAAATGTGCCATACCATTATATTATTTTTGTTTCCTTAGAAAACAGAAATAGAGAAAGGTTTTAAATGAATTAAAAGCTTAAAATAATCTCTCATTTACTTATGAAGTACATATTTTCAACAAAAATGGGGCAGTTAAGTTGAAAGAGCAATTCTCAAAACATTTTAGTTCTTAAAAATGCCTAAGCTAAACTACTGATTTCTAATGCTAACTTAAACCTCAGGAAACTCCCAACCATTAGTAAACCACATGAATCCTTTCCCTTGCTCAGCCAAGTTTCCATCCACCTCATTACAGGCTTCAAGTAAACAATGCATAAATTCACCAACCAAGGCTACACCTTTAACTTAATTTGGCCAGTTCAGACACAGAAAATCAAAGCCTTTAAAAAAAAATAAAGATAATGAATGGGTGGAAGGAGAAAAGGATAAGGAGAGAATGAGGCAAGAGAAAGATTTTTAATAATAACATTTGTATGTGGTTGTGTCTTTACCTTTTCCTAGTTCTGCCTCTTTAAGAATTTCATTTTTGTAAAGGCAGGAAGCATATCTGACTTTAATAAGTATGGCTTTATTGGTTTTTGCAGAATAATAATTGGTGATAGAGAGAGGGGGAGATTTACCACAAATTTTCAGCAATGTATACTCTTCTGAAAAACAACACTGATTTCATTGTGATGGTACAGTAAATAGGAGTTTCCTTCAAGAAAGCTAATTTTATATAGTGATTAAAAGATATACAAAGCTCCCTGTTCCCACTGGCTTAATAATTTATGCCAATCTTTGGCAACTTATGCGGATGTTTTGTTTTTCAGCTGTGTGGAAGCATTACATCTCATAGTTAATGAATGAATGGACAATCTCTATAGAGTTGATGGACCCAGTGCCTCCCCCTTTGCTGATTGGATTAATTTACTGTTCCAGACCTCCTGTGCCCATTCACTACCACCTCCAAGCACTTTCTAAAGCAATTATGCTTCCATTTAAAGCCTGTCTTGAAACAAATTTTGGCGATAAAAATAATAATTTTCTTCAGTATCCTGAGTTGCTTTAATGTTAGCAAACAACTCTCCAGAGCCACTTTCACCCTCTAAATTGTTGCTTCATTCTTATTGGAAAGCACAGGACAGAGGCATTTTGAGAGTTTGTTGTGAAGCTTTTAAGTAAGATCTCCTTTTGATGGGATTGATTTGGAAACCAGTCCAACTCACTAGGGAGGCCTTTACTGCATTCACTTGGAACTGTTTCTAACATGACCTTAAAAATGATTCTTTAAATTATCCACAGGAGGAAACAAATACAAATTCTCCAAACGTCATTTTTTTCCACTTTGGTAGAGGATAACTGGCTTTCTAGTCAATTCTTTCTTCTGGTTTGCATTTTTTATATTGTCAACAAAGTGATAATTGCTATATGTCTGTAATTAAAAAAATTTTTTAAATCCACTTCATATGGAATGTTTCCAAAGGAAAAAAAAGTCTTAAGTTTGGAAAATAGCCAGCAGAATGTAGTTAAATTTGAGAAAACACATTAGGAAGATTTATTTTTTTCATAGTATGTTATATTTGAAAATTAGAATACATAGCCTAATTAATGTTCAATGCTGGCAGTCAAATGCAAAAAGGAAAGCAGCCAAGCTTCAATGGCCACTTCTCTAAAAAGAAATAGAAACTTCATCATCAGTCAACATGAAGCATTTATTGTGCAATCTATTATATGTCCATCATTAATCTATGTGTTGTGGAGAATACCAGAGAATAAGAAATCAGAAGCTTTGCCTCATTGTAAGACAACATGAAACGATTCAGAGAGCTAGCTTATTTTTACTCCAGCATCTACTGACCTCAACTTGCTCTGAACTTAAGATTTATTAAGAGGTACTTCAGTAAAAAGATAGAATTTAAACTAACCCTTGAAGGATGACTAGGGTTCTGAGTAGATGCGGTGGGAACATTAGCCTTCAAGGCAAGGGAAAAATGCTTACATTTTAGGGCCATTATTACAGTCTGACTAGAGTTATGCATGCCTATCATATAGTAATGGGAAGTTAGGTTGTCTGCTATGTTGAATCCAATAGACAAATAGAGATGTGCTAAGAGTCAAAGAATTACTAAATTATTTGAGCAGGGAAATGAGGCAATGAAGTTGGAATGTACGACAGTTGCAAGAAAGAATTACTGTATACAGACAACAAGTGAAAAAGCTTTGTAGTAGTCAAGGTGTGACAGAATATAGTATAAGCATAACTAGAGCTCAGGCTTCAAGAACAATGAGAAAATGATAGAAATGGATGACATTCCAAAGAAGGAAATAATTGTTGATCTAGGGAATAAAAGAATTATTTCAAGATGATTTCATAGAATCCAGCCTAGATAACAGAGAAAAAGGAGGTCTTTGGAGAAGGAGGAAAGTTTGGGGGAGACTCATTTTAATTTGGATGTGTGAGTGTGTATGAGAGAGGGAGACGGGGAGAGAGAGATGGGAAAGGGATGCAGCTAAAATGATAGGTGAGAGAGGACGGATAATACAATGACTTTTCATCTGTAATACTGATTGTGGGGTGATAGCAAGACATTCAAAGGATGATTTCCAAGTGACAGTTGGAAAAGATACAGGATAAAGGCAAGAAACAATGGAAATACTCTGAGAAGGCTGAAGCCAACCAACTGCCATTCAGTGAATTTTCTGAAAAGGAACAAAAACCTTTTTTTTTTTTTCACCTATTGAATGCTTTATCTATTATTTATACCACTATGACTTCTTCCATGCCCATGACATAGGGTTGGTAATTATGTCATATATAAATAAATTCACTTCATAAGTTGCAAAGGGCTATATAAATCTGTACATCGCCATTCCATCCTAGGTTATCTTTACATTATTTTGTTAAAAGCCACTATATCCCCACTCCTTAAGAGTGAGCTTCACAAAGTGACTTCCTTACAAAGAATGCAATATGGAAAAGGAGAAAAGAAGAGTAACTTTGCAGTGGAGAAAGTTGACTACAACTACCTCAGTCAGGTGATCAAGGTTAACATCAACAGTGATGTCGTGTTGATATTATGAATCATTGATATGGTGTAATGAAAATGGCACTTTACTTCTGCTGTCTTTCTCATAAAAAACACCCCATAACCCCAGTTTAATAACATGAAAAAAACATCACACAATTCCCAGTTAAGGGGCATTTTATACTATAACTGACCAGTACTCCTCAAGAATGACAAGGTCATCAAAAATGAGGAAAGTCTGAGAAATTGTCACAATAAAAAAAGAGCCTAAAAAGCTGTGAATACTGAAAGCAATGTGGTGTTTTACAGGATCCAGAAATAGAAAAAAAATTAAGTGAAAACTAAGGAAAGCTTATTACTAATGTAGGGAGTTTAGGTAAAAACATTGTTTCAACATCAGTTCATTAAATGTAACAAATGTGCTAAACTAATAGGAAATAACAGGGAAACTGAGGGTAAATCAAGAGAGCTATACTGGGTTTGCAACTTCTTTGAAATCTAAAGGTATTCTAAACTACAAAGTTTAGCTAACAATTAAAAGAAAACCATAAGGAAACAGCATAAAGCAGGCAAAAGGAAAGAGGAATATCACTAAGTCATAAAATTTAACACTTTTTAAAAACTTTAGTATAAATTTCCTACCTAGAAAATTCTGTTCAAAGGGAGACCTCTTAGGCAGAACAATAAATGTCAGGATCTAAAGCCAAACAGGGTAGATATTTTGGGAACATGCTCTGAAAAAATGAAACAGAACTTCTTAAATGTACTAACGTAGTTGTTCTAAATGATGTCTGTTCTAGAACTTGGTTGTATAGATTACTAGATCTTTAATAAAATAATATTTACATTTGAAATGCTACTATGAAATTACTCATCTACAAGGCTTATGAAATGGGATGGGAAAGAAATTTTTAAACCAAATACTTGAATACATAATTAAGTTTTACTATTCTCTGCCTTCCTATTAGATTCAAAATAATTCATTTGTACTTTATTATTCCCAATAACTATGATTTTTAGTTAATAAAAATGATTTATCCAAGAATAATTTCTAGAACTTATCCCAAATAGTTAAATAGTTAAATAGTAAATAGAAATTACTATTCCTCCTCCAATTACTATTTTATTCCTTTATCTCCAATTAGAATATACAAGACTCATTAATGATAACTACTCTGTCACTTGAAATTTCCGGTCTGATTTTTAGATACTGAAGTCTCAAGATCTGGCTAAGAAAATGGAAATAACCACAAGTCTTGGATGGGTACATTTTTTAGCCCATTGACGGTTGCAACTAGAGCTAGGGGTCTGCAAATTAGGTGTTTGGGTCTCCAACCATAAACCACTATAAGCAGGAAATTCATTGAGTTTGAATGAAAGTTAAGCCATATGCAAAGTTTTCACTAGAAACAGAAGAGAGCTATGTTGAATAAGAAGGCTGAGGGTGAAGAGCCATGGCAAATGCAACATTATTAAAATTAAAGCTTTATGCCCCAGCTTATCAGCAGCACTTGGTTTCCAAATCTCTCTGGAGAATGTCTCAAATTCTTCACATCTTAGATTAATAAAACTGTAAGAGATTTAGTCATTACTTATTCTGTTTTTGTAACTTTACCTATGATCAAATTAAAGGGTCAAGATGTTCTGCCTAAAGGGCACACAGAGGTATGATGAGAACTGTAGTCTCCCAAACCCTAGCTCAGTGCATTCTCTTGCAGACAGTTTCTACAATTGTATTTGGAAGACGGTATCCCACGACAGATGGAAACAGAGGCTTAGAATGTGTGTTAGCATACTAAAGACAGGGAGAAGTCTTTTAGTTAAAAAAGTAACTTTAAAATTTAAATTTCCAAGATTATTATTTCATGGAGAATCTTATTTTAAGTGCTACCTTTTACTATTGAAGAACACTTGGGGAAAAATCTGCCCTATATGATTTAAAATCATGAAAAGGTCCCAACAAAAATTACCTGTGACAGAAATAGCCAATCCTGCCCTCTTTCAAAACATCTCCCATTCCTTTGACATTCAATAGCTACAACATTTCAAATTGGCTAGCTGGGAATTCTAATTTTTAAACATGAATGAATACCTAAAATGGGTTGGGCATTATGCGCCACAAGATGAGGAAGGGCATTAAACACTGAGTTAGTGGGAAAATAATCAATTAAAAAAATCTATGACATATGAAATATTTTTCTACACCATTTTTTTTTTCTTACTTTCTTAAGTGAAGATCACTGTGACTGAAACTAAGGTCAGCAACTGCTCTTGAAAGAAATTTCAGAAATGCACATTTTTATGCAGTCCAGGAAATGAACATGATTAATAAAACACAGAAACCATGACCCACTAGGGGGTAGGAACAAACATTACTTAAAAATAAGTAGAATGAGATAAAATAGAACAGGCTAGAAAATATTAGAATATATCATTGCACAGTACTGGTAAGTATATATGCATATTTACATTATAATGTCTTGGTGCTAAAGTTTTTGTGGTATGTTAAGATAGAAAAATGCCTGTAATACACTGATCTATACATGATTCAGATATGAAATTTATTTTAAAACCTTTGTGCAGCTGAAATTATATCAAAAAACTTAAGCATTGAATTCTTTCTGTCATGAATACTACCCTATGGACTTAAAAAAGAGAATTTGAAGACTAATGCATATTGCACCATATTACTTCTGGCTGGGTTATCCATTCTTATATCATATGCTACAAAAAACAAGAATTGTAGGGATAGTAAGTAGAACATGTTCAATAACATGCAAGAGAAAGCAACAGACCAAAGAATTAAGTCAGCAGTGGGAAGTTACCCTGAACATCAACATCTGCAGCTGAAACTAGGCTAGCTAGAAGGAATGTCTTAATGAAGACAGAAGGTGTACTGAAGCAGGGAATTCAGAGAATGTCAGGGGAGGATCTAGTTTTCATAGTTTGGACAAGTTCAAGCACAAAATTCAAGACTAACGACTAAGATCTGAATTTAAGGAGAAATTTATGGAACAGGGCATTGAAGTAACAAAAAAAAAGGGGGGGGGATTATGCACCATGTCAGTGTGTTTCCAAATTTAAATAGATGTTAGGAAGCCAAATTTGCAAGAAAAATAGGTGGAGTTAAAGAGAACTCAAGCCAAAACATGATATTCAAGTTAATTAAACAAAGTGAATTAAACAGGCTTAGAATTACTTAGCAACTAGGAAGAATTGGTCCAGAGAAAGACAGGAGACAATTTGTATCTAAAAGTAAACAGGGACAGCAGTAGGCATTTATTCACTCATTTTAATTCCACTCATACATTCATGTATTCATTTGTTAAAATGCTGATTAACTCATAAATTAAAAAAATATATTATTAAATCCCTAGTGTGTTCCAGGCACAATTTCAAGGCCAGGATTATTAACACTAAAACTTCCACTGCGTAGAGTAGGCATTATAAAATCAGTGTAGGTTTTAGGGCAAATTCTAGCATTGTCATATATAAGACGAAAAGCAAAGAAAGGAGTGAGACCCTCTTTCATATAGGCATACTGACATCAAAGAACAGCTTGAAATTGAGGTAGGAAACAAAAAATGTAAAGAACAGATAAATACCAAAAGTAAGGATGTGGGGGTCATTATGGTAGAACCAAATAGACCTGTGCACTTCAACATGACTCCATTCAAAAAATGATATTCATAAAGATAACTCTGACTCATTAAAAAAATTTGGTATTATAAGAATAACTGGCATTTCTTAACTATGTACCCTGCATATTATATGTATTATCTTATTTAGTCCTTTATGTAAATTTACTATTCCAAACTTATACTTGTATCATCTCTTATTTACAAAAAGAGTAAAGAAACATATGCTAAGAGATAGTAAGTAATGTACCCATGACTACCTTTTTATTAAATAGAGGGAGTTGGTAATTGAACCTAAGTTTGTTTGACCAAAGTTTGTTTGCTTAACTGCTTATCTAATTTTAATATAACCAATTTCAAGGTAAAAAACTTATATACTTTAGGAATATTACACATGGTACTCACCCTCAGCTTATTAGATCATCTGGGAAAAAGAGGTTTTAATAAACAGAAAGAAATTTTTGGAGTATTTAAAATTCAAAATTAGTGGTGCCCTGGGAACTGAAAGGGAACAACCATTGTATGTTCCAATACTTGGAAGTGAAAATGCGGAAAATTCGGGACTTGACTCAGGTTTTGAGGACATATTTGAATGGACAGAAAGGAAAGAAAGCATATGCAGATTGAGGGAAATGTGGAGGTGATGTGGAAGTCAAGAGCCAAGAGCAAAGGCTCACAGGTGAAAATAAATATACTGTGGAGGGAAGACCATGAAAACAACTTTTTTTTCTCCTTTTAATGATTTTATTAGTGTGGTTACAAGTTTGACATCTACAGTACATCGATAACATAGCTCAGTATCAATCTAGTGTGAGTAGGTGCTACCAAGGAAAAGTGAACTAAGAATTGTGAGAGGTGACGAAGGCCAGATTATAGAGTCCATAAAACCACACCAAGAAGCTTGGATAACAGTTATAGATAATATAGGACTAATAAAATCTTAGAATGTTTTCATGCTTTTATCTCAACTATTTCTGAGCCTTTTCAAATCTCCAAACTCAAATAAATGTATCATTATTTTTCCTCGTTGTAATTAAGGGGCATTAAAACATCACTTCCCAATGATTTTTTTTTAATGTCCTGTATATAATAAGCAGAAATGAAACGAAGATGTACTCTCAGTTTTTCATAGACTCTGTTGACAAGAGGTCTGATGGGCAACATCGGAACCATCCAGATCCAAAAGTTTTGCTCCCTTTTCTAATGCAAACTTCCAGCAAAGTGGATTTTGGGATCCCATGATAATTCTGGACCTACTGATCTCAATTCATAATAGCTGCTCAGTTTCTGTGTATGAAATGAGAATGTATTTCCTTCAATTCTGATCCAGCAATCTGATACAATGGCTATGTTCTATTTTAATAGTTTTAAATTCTATGTAAATGTTAATATCTCAGAATTCTGAAATAAACTGTCAGCCTCTGAGGTCAATAATTATTACCTAAACTATTCAAAAATAACTTAAAGAGATTTTAATGTAAGGATTAGCTACAATTGTGCTATGGTCTCATTAAAAGAACATTCAGACTGAGAATAGTCTCTGTAAAGACCATTTTACTCCAGGACAGTTGCCTGAATTAAAAGAAGAAAAAAACCTAGTAACATTCACTTTAAGGCTTCACAATCTAATGGTAGCAAATACTGAGATGAATGTAGCAGGAACTTCATTTATAAATCTGGCCAAGGAACCAGCATTAGACATCTCTTAATCAAGAGTTCTGTATTGTTACCACTATTCTTAAGTCAAAAGCTGGTTGAAAGTAAACATCTCATTTAGTATTATTATTCCTGAATCTGACGATATTTGTAACTACACAGAGATAATTTATTCATATATTTCATAAAAAATATACTTAGAAGCCACCTATTATAAGCCTGACAGTGTTTTGACACTAGGAAACAATTCTGAACCAAATACAGATAGAAGGACATTAGTCAAACAATCTAACAGATGTATGTGACTTTTTAATTGTGCCAAAATTAAAGTTGGCTCTTTAAAAAGTGAAGAATTTTGATGAATTAGCTGGACAAATCAAGGAAAAAAAAAGACAAACATAAATTACCATTATCAAAAATGAAAGACCTTAAAAATTTATAATGAAAAATAATGAAGAATTTTATGCTACTAGATTCAACAATTTACATGAAATGGACAAATTCTTGAAAAATATAACTTACCAAGCTAACACATAATGATATACAAAGTATGAATAACATTTTATCTAATAAAGAAATTGTATTTGTTGTGAAATTTTCCCACAAACAACATTCCAGTTCCATATGATTTTGCTGGTGAAATTTTAAGAAAGAAATAACATTAATCTTCTTCAAACTCTTTCATATAATAGAAAGGAATACTTTGTAACTTGTTTTATTGCAGTCAGCATGACCCTGGGATCAAAATTAACCAAAAAATTACCCACACAAGATTATAGACCAATGTATTTTGTGAACATAGACACAAAAAATCACTAACAAAATATGAATGTGATTCTAACAATTTATAAAAAGGATAATACATCATAAACAAGTGGTATCTGTTCCAGAAAATTCAAGGTTTATTATTCAAAAGCCATTGTAATTCACCATATTACAGATTAAAGGAGAAAATTGTGATTATCTCAATAGATGCAGAAAAACCATTTGATGAAATTTAACACCTATACATGATTAATACTCTATGTAAATTGGGAAAATCAATTTGATAAATGGCATCTATAAGAACCTATGACTAATACCACATTTAATGTGAAACAATGAAGCACCATCCCATAATTGGAACAAGAAAAGTATGTTTACTCTTAACTCTCTTCCTAATTGTGCTGAAGGTCTTAGTCAATGCAATAAGATAAGAAGAAGAAATAAAAGACAAAGATTTTTTACAAGGCAAAAATATCTCTGCTTGCAGATAACATGAATGTTTATATAGACATAACCAAAGAACCAACTAAAATATTATTAGAATTGTAGTAAACTGTATTTCCAAAAGTAGTCACTACAAAATTTCTGGTGCCATATGCTGTTAGAGAATCTTGTTACTCCCCCATCATAATCTTTTTTCCTTTCCTTGAAACTGAACAATTTTGTTACTGACTTAAAAAATATAATGCATAGGAAGTTGTACTGTGGGACTTCTAAGACTAAGTCATAAAAGATGATACATCTTCCATATATGCTCTCTTTCAACCTCTTGCTCAACCTCACACCCCTCTCTTCCTCATTCTCATAGGAGCTGTAATTTTGGGACTAAGCTACCATGATATGAAGAAGTCAGGCAGCAATATGAAAAGGCCCTGTCTAGGTATTTCAAGTATACCTCGTTATATGCCCAGTCAATAGTCATCATCAGTCACCAGGTAGGTAAGTGAGCCTTCAGATTATTCAAGTTGAGGGGAGCAGAGACACAAACTATACTAGGAAGCTCCACCCAAACTGCAGACTCAAGCAAAATAAATGTTCTTATTGTTTTAGGTTACTAAGTTTTGGAATTTTATCTTATGGATAGCTAGAATAAAAACTAGTAAGTGGTCTTCGTAACAGGTTATAAGGTTAACATATAGAAATCAATTGGATTTTTACATACACTAGCAATAAACAATTGGTAAGTGAATTTTAAAATAATCCACATATAATAGTGTCCAAAAAGAAACAAACAAAAATCCTTGGGATTAAATTTAACAAAAGAAATAGAAGACCTATATACAAAGTCTTAGCTGAGGCTGCCATAACAAAATCCCATAGACTGGGGGCTTCAACAACAGACATTTTTTTTCTCACAGGTGTGGAGCCTGGAAACCCAAGACCAGGCTGCCAGCATTGTCAGGTCCTGGGGCGAGCTCTCTTCCTGGCTGGCAGAAGGCCCCCTTCTCAATGTTGTCACATGGATTTTGCTCAGTGCTTGCACTGAGGAAGAGAAAGATCAAGCTCTCTGGTATCTCTTCCTATAAGAGCACTAGTTCTTTCAGACCTAATTACCTCTCAAAGGTCCCATCTCCAAATGCAATCTCATTGGGTCCAGGGCTTCAACATACGAATTTTGGGGAAATGCAAACATTCCACTCATGACACAATGAAAATTTAAGAGATTGCACAGAAAAACTAAATAAGATTTATATGATCTTCACAGATTTAACGTCTACTTTAAAATTTTATTAATTCTCCTCAAGCTTACCTATATTTTTAATGCAATCTAAATCAAAAACCATCAGGACTTTTTGTAGAAATCAACAATTGGATTCTAAAATTTGTATGGAAATGCAAATGACACAGAATAGCAAAATCTATCTTGAATAAAAAAAGAACTGGATTAGGGGACGTAATACTAACTGGTAGGAAGAATCACTATAAATCTATAGTAATCAAGACCATAGTCTAAAGACAGACAAAAAGAGCAACAATGGAATAAAATCAAAGCCTAAAAATAAACACATGTGTTCATTTAATTTCTAACAAAAGTGCAAAAGCAATACAATGGAGAAGAGAAAGACTTCAATAAGTGATTTTGAACAATTGAATATCCATTTGGGAAAAAAATTATTAGTGTGATTCCTGGCCTCCCAACATACACAAAATTTAATTTGAGGTGATACACAGACCTAAACATAAATGTTAAAACTAAACAATTTTTAGAAGAATACATAAAAGAATATAGTCAGTATTTGAAAGAAAGGCTAATGTTTCTTAGGCACATCATAGAAAGCAATAACCAAAAAAGAAAAAATGTGATTAATTAGACTTCTTTAAAATTAAAACTTCTCCAAAGCCACTACCTAGAAAATGACTCATCAAGGTTATAAACTGAGACAAAATGTTCACAAAACATATATCTAAGAACTGAAATCTGGAACATGTAAAGAACTTCTACAATTCAATAATTAAAAAACGACCCAATTTTTTAAAAAAACAGCCAAAATATTTAAACAGACACATCACAACTGAAGCTATATAACTGTCCAGTAGTATATGAAAAGTCCTCAACATCATTAGTCATTAGGGAAGTGCAAACCAAAATCATATGGCATACTGTTACATACCCCTAGAATGGCTAATATTAAACACTGGCAAGCCCCAAAATTGGGCTTATCTATCTTAAGACAACTTGTACTGGTTTGCAGGGGCCAATTGTTACATTTTCAGAATGTGGAGCAACTGAACTTTCATATGTTACTGGTGAGAATATAAAGTATAATCACTTGAAAAAAACAATTTGACAGTTTCTTATAACTTACACCTTACTTAACATACACCATTCTTAGCCTTACACCTAACTCTATGACACAGCAATTCCAGGAATTGATATATGAGAAATGAAAGCATATGTCCACCAAATAACACAGTATAAGGATGTTCACAGTTGCTTTATTCACAATATCCACAAATTGGAAAAAGCCCAGAATCTGTCATCAGGAAATGGCTAAACAGCCTGACATATATCACACACAATAACTTGACAATTAAAAGGAACTATTAATACACTTAACATGAATACACTCAAGATCAACTTGCAAAGACAAAAAAGCTTTAAACAAAAGAGTTTATATTTATGAATCAATTAATAAAAAATTCTAAAATAGGCAAATTAATCTATACTGAAAAGAAATGAGAGTCCTGTCTGCCTTGGGAGCAGCAGGGACAGGGATTGCCTTGGAAGGGCAAAGAGGTACTTTTTGGGATGATGATAATATTCTATATCATGATAGGAGTTTGAGTACATAATATATGCATTTTTCAAGACTTACTGAATAGGATAACTTTGAATTATACATTTCATCATGTGTATACCATACTTAACAATATACAAATATATATTATTTTATACACATACAACCAGATACATGTAAAAGCTGAATGCTAGTTAATAATATGCATGCTGAAATTGTTTAGGGGTTTAGTGTACTGATGTTTGCAATTAATTTTTGAATTAAATTTTGAAAACATGGATTGATGAATAAACAGAGGGATGGATAGAGAGGGCTGATAGGTGAAAAAGCAAAAATAGCAAAATGTTAATTATAGAACTTGGTTTTGAGCATATGTGTGTTCATTGTATAATCCCTTCAACTGTTTTGTATGTTTAAATTTTTTTCATAATAAAAATTTGGGAGAGATTACAATTATGTAAGGACTTTAAAAGGAAGATATGAAAGTGTGTAACAGTGAGATCTGAAGGAATCAGGAAGAATTTTTTTTAAGAGTTGTGAAGTTATCCATTTTTCTTAAATGAACTGCAGAGGGCTACAAAATGAATAGCTTCCAGAAGTGGTCCTACTCTAACTACATTCAAAGATGTTTATATCTTAGGGTCTTCGCACTGTTTGTGAAGCAGTATCTATGACCTTACAGTCAGTTCTACTCACTTTGCAGGCATCGGTTTAGATGCTGCATCTGAGTGGCCCTCTATGCCAGTTTAGGGATTCCTGGTGTCCTGTTCCTCTCACCACTCAGCATTATTTGCTTTGTTTCCTTGCTCAGTGTCTGCCCTCCTCAATAGCCTATCAGAGGCATAAGGGCGGTGATCATGTATGTCTTGTTCATCACTGTATTCCCAGTTCCTAAAATACTGCTTGGTATACAGCAGCCATTCAACAAATATATATGGGATAAATGAATTCTGTTGTGTTAATTTTTGGAAAATAGTGCATCATACAGAAAAGTGGATACTATGGACAGCATAGTTTTAATTTCATCTCAGAAAATTCCTAGGCTGTTTAAGACAAGATCATCTAAACTAACTGGTATCTGGTTGCATAAAATAATTGCAAGACTTCTTCTATGATGGGCTTTTTCCCCACAAGAAAAGTTAGGTTCTCAAACTGGATAATATCCAACTTAAACAAAAAAAATCCAAGACTGGCCATTGTTTTGAACTCACTTCTTACTCCTTATCTAGCTTCCTTTTTGGACTTCTTCCTATTATATTCAATGCACACCATAACCTGTGGACACAAAGTTCGTCATGATGTTAATATAATTCTTTCTGGAAAAAAAAAAGCCCAGAAGGAATATACAATTAAAACCAAGAACCACAGTGTGGTAGCTTTTAACATTGGTGAACTACAAAGAAAAAAGTCAGCTCTAGGATAGAAAAAGAAACTGTATTACTTTGAGCCATACTCACAGCATGTATAGGATGCCTACCTTAGGAAACTTAAGAACAGAAATGCCTTGCAAAGAGATTGAGACAGTTGCTGTGAAACCAAATAAAATTTTTGCTGCAATAATCACATAGAAAGATTGATACTGGAAGCAGGCATATGGCTCACAGGAGAGGAGTAATGAGATAAAGGCACATGCTGTTGGAGCAGGTGATCTACTAATTAGATTTCAGTGATGTGGTTCATAGGATGTTTAGATGGAAATTATCTTAAAATATGCAAAAGAAATAAAGCAGAGAAGCAAGGAAAATGATTTAGAGCCACGATCTAAATGAAATCATGATGATGGAGCTGAATAAGTTTTTTGTAAGACTATTGTTAGCAAATAAAAGCAGTTTGTCATGTAATATCAAAATCTTAATAGGATTCAGTGAGTAGAACAATCCATGAACTAGAAATACAAAAGATATTATTACCACTTCATCAGTTTTCATATACTTTTATAAAGTCAGATATAATTATTGAGAAACTACCACAGTAACTACTCATATGTATAATCTATTTTATTGTCCACAATTATCTGAGTTAATTATATCCTGGAAAATAGGGCTCGGACAAGCCAAATGACTTGCCTAAGGACACACACCTTTAAGCAGCAGAACTGGGGCCCAAACGTAGGGCTGTCTAATTACAAAGCTAACGGTCCCTAATCCTACGCAGTATACTCCGTCTTGTTTCATAGCACTGAAGTCATATGCAACTTGGAACAGTGTAAGGAAATAAAAATCAATGTATGTGTTCTATAATACATGCTTACATCACATTACACAGATAGAGCTTTTGGTAAGGATCTTGACCTACAAGAAAAGCACTTGCTCTGGGTTAGTAACTTGAGGTAAGACTTTATATTGTACTTTGAGTTTGAAAATATACACCTCAGAAACCTGACTTCTCTTATACAGTTTTTTAATGTGCCCATGACTGCAATGCTACAAAAACTAAAGTTTTTATTATTTTAAACTGAAACACTGATACTGGCTCTTACGACACTGAGATATAATGGAAATGTTTGAAGTTTGAGGAAGTGGTAAAACTATCAAATTATTCCTCAATAAACCTTAAAAAATTTAAATGTCAAGGCATTTAGAAAGCATACAAACATACAGAAAAATTATTTATCAGTAATTTCTGTAGGATAATTTGGGTAGCTAAAATACATTTATACCTGATAAAAATAATTCACCCACAGTTTTTGTCTATTGTGATATTAGTAAAACACTACAATCAAGTGTTCTGAATTATACTGACTATTCCATGTGTTCTGGCTAGTCAATGGATTTGAAGTTTTCTACCTAAGCGTGAACATCTGTCATACCAAGTAAAATTAACGAATTTATTTAGCAATAAATAAAAAATTTAAAAGTACTTCCCTGGTTGAAGAATTAATTTATATGATATCAAGGATTATATGATATCAAGAAAGAAAATCAGTCCATTGGCAGTATGCCTAACAGGAATTTTTGACAAAAGTCTTTTTACAGAAATAATTACTTTTAAGTGTGTAACAGCATGCCTAAGTCAAAAACATCTGACAAAATGAAGACTGGCTCTCCCTGCTAGCCTGCTAACTCCTAACTGAGACAATCATTTGAAATACTAATAGTTATGTATTCAGTGCCACTTCTGTACTAAGAGGTATCTCACTTTTCATGTGCTATTTCATTTGAAAAATAAAAGACATATTATAAAGAATACTTGGATCCAGAATGAGTTAAATATGAAAAGGTCTCTAAAGGCAGAAGGATGCATAAGAGTTCAATCTTTTAAGCCATCTGTCTGAGCAGCGAGGGGCAGCCTAGGGGTAGAGAAAATGAGAGAACTGGGGCGTGGTCTCAAGTACAGCTGAGGGGAAGATCTCTGACCCCTGCTGATAAGGGAAAAGCAAGTACTTCTTACAAAGTGATTTTGCAGCCCAAAAAGTATTAAAAATCAGGTTGTCTAAAAGTAAGTTCTCTATTCACATTGATACTTAGAAAAACTTACTGGTTGACTATAAAGACACTTTGTAAACATACTTGAATTTTGTAAGAAATGATGAACTGATACTATTCCAAGATCAATCAATAGTTAATGAGTAGAAACCCAGAAAGTTACTTAGACTTTAAATGTGTGATTGGGTCAATCTTTCTTCTCTTATGGATGAGGGAAGTTATTCCTACTCTTACCTAACTCCAAAAGGAATTTAACACCCCCACAAACCCTGTGCTCCCAACACTTCGAAATCACTCCCCTCTTGACTGAATTAAAATAAACCCCCCTAGCCTCTGCACTGCCTGAAGGCTCTTCTTCCTTGGATCCCACATATTAGTGCTTTCACCTGACTTACCATATTCATCTGAGAATTTCTTAAAAGAGCTACAATATGTGAAGCACTGTACTAGATGCTGGAAAAAGAAGTTTACATGGCAGATTAGCTTCCAAATAAGGTCCTTCCAGCTCCAATTCTCAGTTTCTGTGACATTAGATATTTTAAGAGTAGAGCTATCACAAATGGACAAGAGAAACAGAACAGACCTTTTGACAGTAAGTTATTTTTAAAAACACAAAGCATGTAGGCAGTTAGTAAGCCAAATGCCTTTTTTATGAGGCTGCTTCAAATCAAGGTCAAACCTGTTGTCCTTGAGGTAAGGAAAGCAGTTGCCCAAACTGATTTTGACTTTCATAAAGTACGTGTTTACATTCATGCATTTATTTCTTGGCAACCATTTATAGGGAAGCTACAATGTTCAAGGGACCAAGGAAAGTGCTGAGATTAAAGGTGAAAATATAGATAGGCTATGGACCCCTCATTCAAGAGGATACATCATATGCCTATAAATAACTGATACAAAGTGGCAAGTGTATTGAAACATGAAAATATGCCGGATTAACCTGAGTGTGTACACATAAAATTTCATGTATATTATTTCTAAGTAGTCTCCCTCTTGTGTTTGTAACTATGTTAATTAAGTAAGCATTCCTCTGTAAATTATTGTTTTCATTTTAGTAACGGGTTATAATTCCATATGACACCTAGAAGTTGATGTAGAGACAGTAGGATGTAAATGTATATGCTAAGTAGGCACAGATGGAGTATGATGAGGGGCTTTGGCATGGTCTGAAATGCAAGCAGCTGCTGCGGGGAGAGAGGAAAGGAGACAGTTTGGTGCAATAAATAGAGCAGCTCTTGGAGAACTGAGGGTCTAACTGAGTGGTCTCACTCACTATAGGAGCATCAGCCCTTGAAAACTACCAAGTCTTAGCTTTCTTATCTGTAATTCAAGGCAGGATGGTTTTGACTGCAGGATATTTAGGTTCCAACTCCAGCCTCTCAAATTCCATTAGACAAGTACACTCTGTGGACTCCATGCATCATGAGGCTTAGTCATCACTGTATTCCCCATGCCAAGCACAGGGCTTGGGCTCACAGCAGATGCTTAGAAAACACTGATTCAGTGAGTGAATAAGTAATAGAATAGTTTGCGAGGGGCACTCTAATAATGTCCACCACCTTCTCTGCTTTCCTCGCACCTCCTCCTCTGGGTGACCAACCATTCTGATTTGCCTAGGACTCTCCCAGTTTTAGCCTTCAAGCCTCACTTTGTGGGAAAACCGTCAGCCTCAGACAAACCAGGATGGTTGGTCACAATTCCTTCTCTCCACTTTTGCTATTTATGTTTCAGGTATGCCCACGGAACCTGTAGACCTTATGTAAGCCTACTAGGGACATTCATGACTAATGACAGTGCTTTAAAAGGCCCTCAGAAGATCTGTTTCAAGCTGAAAGATGTGAAGAGACATTTCCATTAAGTTTTATATTTAAAGCAGAAGCATCCAAGGAGCAGAAAAATTGAGTTTCAATGACTATAAAAAATTATTTTGATTACTTTATTTTAAGGAAAAACTCATATGTTTCTCATTTTTTATCTTTTTTTTTTCGTTTGGTTAGTTAAATGTACTCAAGTGGTCTAACACTGTAGTGATTCAAGACTAAAGCTATTATGAAAAGAATCATAGTTTCGGTTAAACCATTAAACTGAGGAGCATGAGGCCAGGTGCTCACACAGTCCTCCTGCTCCTTCCAAGTGGTAAGTAAATGGGGCAAGGGGCAGTATATTTGCAATAGAGAAAATGGAAGTGCTTTTGGAAATGCAAAAAACATGCACGTTCTAATTAGAAAGGATTGGCTGTTGACATGAAGGGTAGCCAATCACCTAGGCTTACCCAGGACTGAGAGATTTCCTGGGATGTTGCACTCATTTTCTGTGCTAAAATTGGACAATCCTAAGCAAACTGGGATGACTGGGTCACACTATGAAGGTTTCACTGATCATGTCGGGAGTGTAGGGATTTGGCAGAGAGGAAGGGGCAAAGGAGACAAATGCTGAGAAAAGGAAACAGGCTTTGATTTGAGTTTCATTGGATGGGAACTTTAGTTTTACACAATTTTCTTGACTATAGTGGTTTGGGGGTTTTATTGAGATATAAGTGACATACCATAAAATTCACTAGTTACACAATTGAGTGGTTTTTATCAACTCACAGATTATGCAACCATCACCATTATCTAATTCCTGAACTTTTTCATCAACCCAAAACAAACCATTGTATACATTAACAGCTATCTCCCATTTCCCCCTCATCCCTAGCATTTTAAAAGAAGGTGATTTGAATTTTCGGCATTTGGAAAGAAGGGCATAGTAATAAGACACACAGAGAGCCCAGAGTATATTGGGGTTTTCAGTAACTTGTGGTGTGTTTGATGTAGTCACCGGTGGAAAGGGAAAAAATGACCCAAATCCTTTTAAGAGGCAATTTCTACTGTTTCCTAAGGTTCATCGCTGGTTAGGAAATAACCTGGTGGGAACACTGAGGTTATGAAAAAGCTTGAGGAAAGTATAGTCATGGTTATGTAATCAGTTTTTATTAACTGTTCTTTAAAAGATCTCACTGTTTTCCAGGAATTTACCATCATTCGCTATCTTACTTCATTTCTTCAGAAATAATTTGAAATTGGAAATGAGAGTGATTAAATTGGTTCATAGCCTTACTTTATGTTGCCTCCTTTTTAATTAATTAATTAAGAAGTACATATTTTATTTAACTTTTCATTAGAAGAAACTGCTCATCATTTACAAAAAAATAATGGTAATATTTTATTCTAAAGAAAAGCTATCAGGGAACTTCTTAATGAGTTGTGTTCCCTCCATATCGATGCTGGTGACTATTTGTCCTTGGCTTGGAAAAGCAGTAGTTCAAATTTCAGTCTACTTCAACCAAATTTTGCTGAATATTACCACACCCTCAGCAATGGCCATGTTTGCTTGCTGTACCACAATGATATATAGAAAATTCCAGGACTTCTAGACTCTGGCAGTGATAGAGAAATGTAAACAAGAGAAAGTTACCAAAGACTATGAAACAGTTTTACTGTTTATCAACAACTGTTAGCTTCAAAAGCAAGACACTACTGTCCAGAATTTGTTACTTTGAGTACAAGATAGTACCATCAACTATCCATTGACAGGCATTTCAATTGCTAATTATAGGTAGTAGGAATCAATTTTCACTAAGCTATCCTTATGTTCTCACTAGATCCTAGTTATGATTCATAGCACACATGTGAAAGACAACTGGCCTGTGTTGGTTGGAGGAGCTAAGGTATCTGGACTATACATGGGAGGAATATGTGAGCTCCACAATAGAATTAGGTTCTAAATAAATGACCTAACTAGGCACAGACTCAACTGGCAAGAAACAAAATGCATGCCTTGGTCTAGGATAGGCGTTTTTACCCTAAAATCACAAACCCCTCAATGGATTATGGGTCTACTGACAGGCTTAAGGAGGTCTCTGAATATCTTAAAGTAATACACAAAACACTGTGCTTTTTCTTTTTTTTTTGAGAAAGGAGCCACAGCTTATCAGAATCCCAAAGTAAAAAACAAGTTAAATTTTTTTGCTTTTGTCCTTAACCATCGTATCTTTGATCATAAGCTTCCCCCACCCCTCCTTCACCCTCTGAGGAATACAGTTGTTTTTTTCCCCTGGATGTTTACCAGGCTAACTCTCCCCATTTTGGAAGAGGAACAGCCAAAAGGCAGTCCCAAATAGACAAGGACCATTTAATTACTAAGAAAGAGGCATCTTTACAGTGAAGCTGACACAAAGTGTCATATATAAGTTACTACGAGTCTCTAATAATTACTTTAAATATGTAGAAGATTTTGCTGATTTGCAATTAAATTTTTTTCAAATGTATTATTTTTCACTATGGTAACTCTAAAAATCATGTAATCTGCCTTCTCACATTAAGTAGGTAACAGGATGAATAACTTTTTAGTGAAACTGTACAGAAATATGGTAAATAGTTTCTGTTGCTCTTATGCCATATCAGGAACAAAGGCAGCCCCATCAAGTAGATTCCTAAAGGAAAAGCTACTAAAATTAAAACTATATTGTATGGGCTTTTCTTCCCAAAGAATGGTGAAATTAAGTTCATGAGCTTATTATTTTGATAGCACTTAAAAATAAAATCACATTGTTTTTGTAGCAATCAAATACATAATTTAAAAATTCATTTACAAGACTTCTTACTATTCAACATAGTAGAGTAGCATTTTTAGAATGATTAAGGAGCTTTATCACTATGCATTTGGGGCCATCACAGTACTTCCCACTATTTTTCAGAATTAGGTGGAGAAGTTTCTTCTGATAACATTCTAGATATTGCTTATGTATTTCTCCAGAGTTTTCCCACCTCAACCTCCTCTCATACCAAGGTTTTGCACAATACCTTAAGTGGATGTATTATTCAAAGATCAATGACAAAGGTTACTGAAACCAAAATGCCCTGTTTCTAGAATATTCCATATCCTAAGTGGTATATCCATAGTGATCCATAATGATGAACAGATTTTTAACTATTTTAGTTACCCCAAAGACAAGTTTAAAAGTATTAAAATGAAATAATATCTCTGCAAGGGAACATAGCTTGTTCCACATAGACTCAGGAAAAGTCCACTTCTTTGTATTATTTCTGTATTTATACTCTTCCAGCTTAAATCAAAACTATTTTCTTTCTAAGGATTCCAGTACTTCAGTATATTTCCCATCTAATTAAACAAGACAAAACCACAATCAGCTTGTAAGACTATCACTTAGTTGTATTACATAGTCTGTTCAGTAATTAAATGTTCATCAAATAAAATACGGTCCTTTAGAGATTCCAATTTAGAGGTCCAACATGAAGCAAACATTGTTTTCAATTGAAAAAAACAGCAACTTTTCCTCATTTTAGATTTGTAAGAAAGCTTTCTCAGTTGAAAACTGAATTATGTAGTAACATAATATCAGAAAGAACATTGCATCAGTGGGCTATTTATTTCTGTTAAAAGATTTCTTAAGATATCTTCCTCGAGGGCCTTATCTACTATAAAATTCCAGCACTCAGTATATACTTTCAACAGAGACAATAATCGCCATTGTGGTTTTTTGCTACTCTGATAATTAATTTTCCCTTGAAGATTTTTTTTTTATTTACCTGAGTATTAAAAGGACTGATGACTTGAACATCAGTTCAGAGGACCAAAAGTTTTGTTGCAGTTGTATTGGGTTTGTTTTTTTAGGAGTTTGCATTAGTCAGAATTAGTTGCATTAGTTAGAATTTTCCATCTTTATGCAGAGGAATATATTTATGCTGCTGTACTTGGATTTGTCTTTAATTTTCAAAGCCAACACACACAAAAAATGCCTCTCTCCTGGCCTGAACATTAAGTACCATTAACATCAGACATAGAAATGCCTTTTGTGTGTGGTTAGCTGGTATTACTTACTAACAAGAAAGAGTATAATATTGCAGTATACATGTGTCTAGGTAGAGGGATTTTACTTTACGTATTCAAATAAATGGGGGAAATATAAAGAGAAATATTTTATGTAAATCTTGAAAGCACACTTTTAGAGAAAAACTAAGGCACTCAGTCTTACCCTCCACTCCACAGTGATGACATTCAAAGACATCTAATGCTTTATAAATAAGTTAACATTACAGTTCTCAACATCCAGGAGTTCTAAAATTGAATAAATGTCCTACTTGTCACATCCAATCAATTAATTTCCTTGGATTCTCATGTGCTCATGCATTCACTGCATTCCCTTGTGTTAATAACTTTTTTACAGCAATTTTATAGCTATGTTGTGTTGGCTTAAAAGTGTCCAAGATTTTAGAGGAATAATAAATATTTCAAAATTAAAAGATCAGCTTCTATAGTTCTCAAATTATTTTAAATGTATCTTGACATATAGGATCTATTTCTAAAGTCAAAATATAGTTATAACATTCTACATTAACACAGGATATTCCTTCATAGACTTCCATTAATGGGTTGCCTAATGTCAGTATCACTTAGATGAGCACCATTCATCAGATAATTTTCTCATTCTTGATTTTTCTCTCAACATCCATGTTAATATAAATGTCTTCCTTTTAGAATTTCCAAAAGTTTGAAGCTTAAAAAGTAGGCATGAATTCAGCATGGAAAAAGAAGTGACAGCATACCTCTACCATGACACTAAGTCTCAAACTCAGTGTGGCAACATCATGGTCTGGCATATATAGTAAGAAATTTTATTATTAATAAAGTATTTAAAAGATGTTAGTCCTTCTGGTTGACAGTTTCTTCATTCATGGTGGCTCCCTATGACCTTTGAGGAAATTATGAGACTCTCAGGACCTGTACCATCATGTGGAGTATAAGTATATAAAGTCACCTAGGAACAGGAGAAAATTATGCATGGCCAGAATAGGCCTTGACAAACACTTAATCAAGCACCTTGTGGGAGACACACATTTCTAACTAAGTCTCACACAGCCATATTTTCTCCAGCCTTGGATCATCATAATTTTCTTCTTCAAATGAATAGTAGATGAGATGGCCGGCTTGCAGTTAGGATCCATATGATTTTTAAAAACTCCTTATTTTAAAGCACTAGAGCCACAATCAGCCTGACAAGATGTTTACACTTAGGAAGAACTCAGACAAACAGAAGGAAAGCTTGATTTCCCCCCCACAGTCATCCCCAGGGCACACACAATTTAAGAAGGACAGCTGGCTGAATCTACTATAGTATTTAACTATTATTCTTCCCCTGTGTGTTTATGTCCCTTAAGTAATTCACTTAACGTAAACACCTTGTGATCCAATAGCATTTCTGATTGTCAATATAAATGATTTTATCCCCCATATTTAAGACATAAGAGGCAACTTTTCTTATGTTTGTACCAGAATCTCCTTTAAAAACAATACGTAAAAGGCATTTACCTAAGGATTGAGTGTATTCTTTAGAGATCATTAAGAGTGGAACCATGTATTTCCTTGTAATAAACTTTTTACATCGCTGATGATGGGGTAAACTCAATTTGCATTTTCAAATAACACATTTCACCTTTCATTGCACAAAATAGCCTTTTTGTGAAATCACAAAATTATGCATCTATTTCTATCATTTCTATCTCTATCTCTATCTCTATCTCTATTCACCACTTCAGTCAAAAAAGAAAAGAATATAATTAGTTTAAGAGGCATTTCAAAGATATAGCTATCACAGAAGCATTACAGCAATTTGTGATATTTGTAAAACTAGTTGCTCAATATTTCAACAAACTTCTTTATCCTATTTTTTGACCTTTCACTTTCCAAAATTCTCAAGGCCAAGGCCAGTGGTCCTGCCTCTATATTGTAATGTGAACACTGCCTTTGCCAATCAAGGTGTACCTGCCTTTCCAAACAACACCCTACATTTGATTTTCTGTATTTACTTATGGATAAAGAATGTGTTCTAAATTAGAGGTCCATAATGATTGAAAAGTTAAATGAAAGAATAAATTTCTTTCATTATAAAATACAGTAAGAATGTCAGCAAGAAAAAAGAATTTGTGTGCAAAGTTGAATGAATGAATGAATGAAATTCTTTCCTTATGATTTCCTTACAGCAAGAATAAAGAATTTATGTGTTCGGCAACCCAAAAGGGACTGTAGAAGAAGGAAAATATATTATGAGTATGGGTCACAAATCAAGATAAAAATAATACACTGAAGTACTTATTTCAGAAAATGAAATGATAAGCTCTGGACAGAAATCCTTTTTGCTTTTTTTCTGAGCATTGCATTTCTGGAATGCTTCATTTTAAAAGTTGTTTACTAGAGACAGGCACACTAGGAACTGACATATGATTATGACAGGGAACATACGTGTAATCACAAAAGTAATGGGCAAATTTGAGCTGATAGGCAAGCAGTTTTCAATTACAATTAACTTTCATTTATACAGTGGTTCTACCTGTATTTTGAAATGTATGATCTAAAACTGTAAAACCATTGGTAATCAAGGCTAAAAAGCAAGTAAATGTAATCAAAGGCTAATTAGGAGTTTTAACAAATTAGAACTAATCTGTATACAAAAATATTAATTATGCCTTTTAAAAGTGTATACAACATATTTTATCATAGAACAGGATAAACTCTATGAGAATTACACTAAGTTTATTGCCACAAAGACTAAATTTTGTCCTTTTCAAACTTTAGTCATGATTTCAACGTTCTCTATACTAATTTCCATATATAACAAAGATGTTTAAATGTTACTGATAACTAAGACAAATGCTGAGCTTAAGTTTATGAAATCAGCATTGGACTTCCTATAGCCTGGAAATATTAAAATGTAAGCCTATATGGGGGATCACGGGGAAGGAAGTAGAGCACAGAGAAGACAAGTAGTGACTCTATAGCATCTCACTATGCTGATGGACAGTGACTGTAATGGGATATGGGGTGGGGACTTGATAATGGAGGGAATGTAGTAACCACAATGTTGCTCAAGTAAAACCTGAGCATAAGATTGTATATCAATGATACCTTAATTAAAAAAAGTAAACCTCTATTTTTAGTGTGAAAACCATTACTCACATTACTACAGATTAAAATCTCATCTATTTCTCTTTAAGGTACATATATTTCAAAAGATTACTATGCAGCATAAATTTTTATTCTTCTATAGTCTCCAGAACGGAAAACAAATGCACATTAGTGAAAGCATCTTTCTGAATCTATTCACCAGCTTCCATTTCTTTACTATAATAATTCTGGAAGCTCACAAAATTCTGAGAATTCTAAGAAAATGTCCAAATCAATTTAAAATGGGTCATATTATCAATGAAAAGCAAACAGAATTCTTAAGCCCTAAAGTTAGGGAATCTTTTCTTTGTAGACCTAATAATGTAGTAACATTTCAATTTGGAGTTTCATAGACTGGAATTGTTTACTGTCTATTAACAAAAGAAGAAGAAAAGAAAGGAAAAGTTTTTGTCCAAAGAGTTCTTGACTTTCAGTATCATTTCTGACAAAACATAAGTTTTGGGGTTTTTTGTTTTGTTCAATTTTCCTGTTACAGGTTTCCAAATTCCTAGACTCTTGAGTATTGCCACATATTTCTTCAAAGCAGAAGAGGTAAAAAGGCCCAGCATCACAGTTACTAGAACTTATGCTTTATTCCTGAAGTCACCAAATATATCCTTTATCTCAACTCTGTCAATCTGTCAGCTAGCACAGTGAAATCCTCTACAGGCCTCCCTCACATAATGGATTCCTGAGTAAGTGTCACAATTTCAAGACTTTTAAAAGCCCTTATTCTAAGGCATTGTATGGAAAATCTAGAGTCACAGACACTGATGAGGTTCTAATATACAAGAAATGCTATATTTGCTAGTACTTTACAAGATTAAAGTAAATTAAGCATATTGCTTTTTATCATTTCATTTTTAACTTTTGGCATTACAGGTTAACTATTTACCTTTTCAGGAAAGTTGTTCTTTGAATTTTCCTATTTTTGATCAAAGAGTTTCGATCAATACCAAGTTTAATGTAGTCATGTCTCAATCCTCATCATAATGGCAATCTTTAGGCAAAGTTTTATTGCCTTTCTTTGTGCCTATTCCTCTAAACAAAAATTAGAATATTATTTGGTTGCAAACAAAAATCCGTTAAAGTTTGGTGATTCATGCCACAACAACATTGACAGTAAATACAATAAATAGAATAGTCTGTGTTTTTAAGAATCATTCATGTTATAATTAATTACGTTCTTTTCTGTTCAATGTTCTTCTTACTCTACAATTACAAAAACAGTGTTCTGGATGGGTTTGCTTTTGACTGTAATAATTTTTAAGTAATTCATCAGTATTTGGGGAAAAGAGCAGTTTCTGGTGCATTACAAAAAAGGAAACCTCAAGGTCAGCTTTAGTAGTATCATTTAGGAGAAAAAGAGTATATGATCTGAAAATAACTGAAATGTGCTTTTAATGTGAAATAAGATGGATAATTAGTGCAAATGATATGGCATGCCACTTCTCTTAGGAAAAAGACACCTTCCTTTCAGTGGGTGAAGTATTTCTTTTATTCTGTTTATATTCAAACACTAAATAAGGATAACCTTTTTATTACAGGTGTGTACTAATTTGCATAAACTGTGGGATGAAATATCAAAATTATTTTAATAAAGTGAAAAGTAGGACATACTAGAATTAACATTGAATATATAATTATCATGTTTACCATATTTTTGATGACATGAAGCAAAACACTATCTTTAGATGTACATCTGTTTCAAATAACATAAAATTGTGCTATTGCTAAAAATATTCTTTTAAGAGTTTACCAAATTCTAAAGAACATAACTACTTCTTAGATTTCTCAAGGCAGCCATCTATCTTAGGTATTTTGGTCTGGCATTCTACCTTAGAAAAAAAAAAACCTTCTTAATCCAATGTATCTTTTTCTCAGATTTTAGTACCACTAGAGGAAAAAAAAAAGAAAACAAAAACCTTTTAGTCTTCATGCTTTCCCAAATACGGTAAGAGTTATACCATTATCATTATTGCTTAATCTACAAGGAAAAGATTCTACAAAGCATTACATTGGCAATTCCTTTATTTCCATCATTAGGACATTCTAACCTCGTTTTTACAATTACCTGCTGCTTTAAATATCAATCAGAAACTTCCTTATTGTTGCTAATGAGGAGTCCAGAGGAATAAGATTGTTCCAAATTTTATGTTATCACATCTGTGATCAGTCACTTTGGGGATATTTGCCATCCCCACTGACCCAGCAAAGGTTTTACTAATTATTCATATATAAATGTGGCCTTCTTTTCATTCTCAAAGTCTAGTTTGAGCATGTGCCTTTGCTGTTTTCTGTATCTTTCAAGGTAACTGAAGCCTGTGTAATCTTTTCTCAAGAAGATACATGAAAGTTAGTGGAATTCTAACTTTTGTTTACAAATGAAATGTAACCTAACACTACAGCAAGAAACTTATTTTGAACCTAGTTTTCAAAATTCTCCAAAATTCTTTAAAAGACACCAACCTTTCCAAATTTGCATATCGTTAGGGGTCATGGAAGCCAAAGACAAAAAAAATTCATTCTTAAAGTAAAAATGCTTAGCTGAATTTCTATTCATCGGGTGACTTTTTTTCATATTCTCCTTTGAAATGACATTTTTCCTCATTTTCCAAATATTCTGATGAACAGAAACTCCTCATATTAAGGCAATCATCTATGCGTCTATTAGGTCACATCATCTACTATATCTAAAGCATAGAGGAAGTTAGGGGTACAGAACAGGACTCCTCCCCTTACATACCCTTGTGAAAAACAGAAATTAAACTTTTTAAAATTTGATGTATCTGTATAAAGGACATATGAAATTACAGCCATACTGTTATTGTTAAATATTGATTAAATTCAAGTAGATAGTTATAAAGTATGTGTAAGGGAAAAAGAATAATACAATGAACAGCTCTGTAGCCACAATACTACTTTAAACAGAGGGTATTGCCTTCACCTTTGAAGAGCTCTACATAACCCTCCCCACCATCCAATTTCCTCCTTGCTCACATGTAATTACTATGCTAAAATAATTTTATTGCTCTTACTTTGAAAAATAGATTTCCCACATTTTTTGAATTCCTAAACAAGGTATTATTTAATTTTTAATGTTTTTTGTGTAACGTAAATAGATTATTTTACTGAATTTTCTGCAAAGTATTTTAGTATTTTGTTACAAGTTATCCATAGTTAAAAAAAAGCAAAACTGTAGCTCATTATTTTCTCTGCAATATAATATTCTATGTTATTTTGACTGAGATCCATGGACCCTCAAAATACCTAAATAGATTTCAGAGTGCCTATGTATGATCTTAGATGGGATAAACAACAATATTTTTTTATCTATTTCACAATTAATGAGGTTTTGAGTTGTTTTCAGATCTTGCTATTATAAACTGTACATTCTAGTACAAATTCCTGTTATAAACATTCTAATACAAATCTGTGGAGCACATATGCCAGGATTCTTAAACTATTTTGTTATGAAGCATTTTGGCATTCACAGAAACCTATGATGCCTTTTTCATAATAATGTTACAAAGAATTTAACATTTTACACATCTTAAATAAGGGAAATAAAATACATAGGGTTCAAATGCAACCAATTTTTTGAAATACAATTAAAATATTTTCCTTAAATGTGTTATTACAGTATTAGCTGCTCTTTTTAACTCCATTAAATAACAAAATATAGCAGTGGTATAATTATCACCATAATTTCAAATAAATGATTAGCAAAATTATACTTGGGAATATTACAGTAATGGTAATGTGATATGACTATGTTATAATTTCTGTGATTATAAATTCTAGATATTGATAATATTACTGGAGATTATTCCTTTCGTTCATAATTTAATGAAAAGTTAAATTTTAGTTAAAAGTTAATGAAAATAAAGATGAAATGTTTTCTCCTCTAACACATACATGGACTCTCTGAAATCTATCCACATGCTTTTTAAAGGTTCATGGATCTGTCAAAAATCTCTGACTATGTAAATAATTTTACTAAATGATTCCAAATTACTTTCCAAATTGTTTTCTCAACTTATACCCTCGCAATGACTATAGGATTTTGTCTCACATGTTTTCAACGCCTGATAATATCAGACATACTTTTTGTCCTTCTTGGAAAAAATGGCATCTTGTGATGGCTTTAATTTTTATTTCTGTGATTTTCCTTATGTGAAAAATCTTATTACATGTTTGTTAACTATATTGCTGCTTCTGTGAAACATCTGTTCACATTTTTGTTCACATTTTTGTACATATTTCTTACTAAGGTGTAAGAATTCTTTACATTCTTTGGAAACCAATTTTTGTTTTCTCTTAAAAAACTGTATTTTTGTGGTGCCTTCTCATAAATAAAAGTTGCTCTTTTGATGTAATCAAAATTATCAATCTTTTACAGTTCTGATTTTGTCTTAAGATATCCATCCTAACTCTAAAGATATAAATTAAGTTTTTGTGTTATCTTCTATAAGATTTTCCTTTCAAATTTAATACTTTAATCATCACTCGTGTGCTTAAGACAACCTGTGCTCATTTGCAAGAGCTAATTGTTACATTTTCAGAAATTTGGGGAGCTGATTTGCATCACATTGGTAGTTTGAAATTGGCCACAATAGTAATACTTATAACACAGAAATCTGCAAACACCAAAAACCAGAATTTGTTTCCTGTGAGTTTTTTGGCGGGGCCATCTAGTTTTTAAACATTTATTACTACATCTCTGTCCTTACTCCACTTGGAGATGATGCCCTTTATTCATTAATTGATTTTTTAATGTAGTCATCATTTTGTGAAGAATTCACCCTTTCCGTATTAATCTAAAATGCCAACTCTATCATAAATCAATATTTCATACATACATGAGTCTTTTACTAGGCTCTTACACAGATGTATTATATATAATATATATAAATATATGTGCATATATATATGCATCAACACTGCTGACTTAGTTACTAAAACCATACAATAATTCCAGATATTTCAAAAGGCAAGTAATTCCAAATTGTTCTTCTTTGGCTATTGTTACATTTGATCTTCCAGGTAAAATTGAAAATCATCTCTCAAGTTTCACAGATCACTCTGTTAGAATATCTATTGGAATTATGTTAATTGTATAGACCAGTCTGGAGATAACGAAGTAGATACCACATTGGTTTTCTACTATTAGCATAATACCACTGATGTAGGTCTCTAAAAAAAAAGTTTTGTAATATTCTCATGAAGAACTTGTACTTTTATATTTACTAGTAGCACGTATTTTTAATTTATTGGTTTATCAAATTATGCATTTTATTACATGTAATAATTTTTCCCAGACTATATAATGCAGTTTTTATATTTTGATTTTGTATTCAAACTTGCATGCCCTCTTGTAAAATCTAATGCATTCCTTGGATACCCTTTGAGGTTTACTATTTAATAATCATTATCTGAAAAAATGAACTTAGGAATTTTCTTTTCCAATTATACTTTTCATTTCTTTTCCTTTTCTTATTGCTTAGGAAAAGACAATGTTGAAAAAATGATGATAGCAGGCTCACTACATCTTATACAAATATTAGACAGCATGATGTTTTCTGTAGGCTTATAGTAAATATCCTTTAACAAATTAAGGTGCCTTTTCTTACTAATTTGTTAAGGAACACATATGGTATTTTACCATATTGAATATATTGAAATTATCATATAATTTACTTTTATAATTTTTTAAATTTGACAAATAGTTTTAGATGATATTTTAATGTTGACTAAAACTTACACTAGTGAGATAAAATGATCTTAGTAATGACATACTATCTTTTCTAAACATGAGTGGATTTGATGGCCTAATATTTTATTTTGAATTTTTCTCATCTATATTCAATTTGTTTGATTTGTAATTTTCATTTTTATTCTGTCCTTGATGGATTGTGTCTTTTGTTGGTGTTATAAAATATGTTGGTTAGTGTTATCTTTTACTATTCCTTAGAATATTTTGTGAATCACTGAAGTTATTTGTTCCTTGAATGATTGGAGAACTTCCATATAAAAGCTTTTGTATGTAAAATTATACTCAGTTTTGACTAGCTGTATTTCTCTAGGGGTCTGTTGTTTCATGTAAGTTTTCAAATTTATTGGCATAAAGTCCTTTAATACTATTCTTATTACTTTTTCTACTTTTTACATTATCTCTAGTTATGTCTACCTAAGCTTTAATATATCTAGCTAGCTAGATACAGATATCCTAGATTGTCCAATAAGGTCAGGCCTAAACACATGAGCTCTTAAAAGTAAAAGGAAGAGCAGAAGAGGAGTCAGAGAGGTACAACATAAGAAGACTCTCTGACATCCAAATTTTAGCTCAGGGAGACCATACCAGACTTCTGACCTACAGAAGTGTAAGATAATAAATTTGTGTTGGTTAAAGCTGCTAATTTTGTGGTAATTCAGTAATGGCAGCAATACAAAGCTAATACAGGTTATAAATTCATTTCTAAGTATCACTTTAGCTGCATCACATATATATTTTTTCAATATTTAGCCTTTTTGTTACTGTTTAGTTGTAGAATTAAAAAATTTTTATTTTTGGTTTCTTGTTCATATATGCATTACTTAGTTTTTCCTGATTTCTAAGCATATCTGTTATATTGTAGTCATGTTTTTTACTGGATACTTATTTTGTGATCAGAGATTTTTATTGTGAATGATATAATTTTATCATGGCTTAATGTATGGTTATATTTAACATATCTTCTGTGTGCTGGAAAATAACATGTATTCTTAACTGGATAAGTGCAGTATTCCATAGGCCTCTTTTAGATGAAGTTTATTACCTGGGCTTTAAGTCATCTATATCCTAATTTTCTTTTTGGCAGTTTGGTTAATGAATTAATAAAAAGTTTTTTAAGACCCCACTATATGGAGGCTACACTACCATATATATGTTACTTATTCCTATCTCTAAATCTACTAACACACTTAAAATTCATACATTTTGGAGCTCTGACATTTCTTGGATTCAAATTTAAATGATACTTTCTTCAAAAATTGCAATGAAGTAGTAACACATTATCTGAAGAATGATGTTTCATTTATACTCTATCTAGTTTAAAATTAAATATCAGACAAACCCCTAGCCAAAATTATCAAGAAAACAGAGAGTCTACACACATAAACAGAATCAGAAATGAGAAAGGAAAAATCACTACAGACACCACAGAAATACAAAGAATTATTAGAGAATACTATGAAAAATTATATGCTAACAAACTGGATAACCTAGAAGAAATGGACAACTTTCTGGAAAAATACAAACTTCCAAGGCTGACCCAGGAAGAAACAGAAAATCGGAATAGATCAATTACCATCAAAGAAATTGAATTGGTAATCAAAAAACTACCTAAGAAAAAATCCCTAGACCAGATGGCAACACTGCTGAATTTTATCAAACATTTAGTGAAGAATTAATACCCATTCTCTTTAAAGTTTTCCAAAAAGTAAAAGAGGAGGGAATACTCCGAAACTCAATCTACGAGGCCAACATCACTCTTAAACCAAAACCAGGCAAAGACACCACAAAAAAAGAAAATTACAGACCAATATCCCTGATAAACATAGATGCAAAAATACTCAACAAAATATTAGCAAACCAAATTCAAAAATACATCAAAAAGATTATCCATCATGATCAATTGGGATGTATCCCAGGGATGCAAGAATGGTACAACATTCGAAAACCCATCAACATCATCCACTACATCAACAAAAAGAAAGACAAAAACCACATGATCATCTCCATAGATGCTGAAAAAGCATTCGAGAAAATTCAACATCAATTCATGATAAAAACGTTCAACAAAATGGGTATAGAGGGCAAGCATCTCAACATAATAAAGCCATATATGACAAACTCACAGGCAATATCATACTTAACAGCAAGAAGCTGAAAGCTTTTCCTTTAAGATTGGGAACAAAACAAGGATGCCCACTCTCCCCACTTTTATTCAACATAGTTCTGGAGGACCTAGCCACAGCAATCAGACAACACAAAGAAATAAAAGGCATCTGGTTTGGCAAGAAAGAACTCAAACTATCCCTGTTTGCAGATGACATAATATTGTACATAAAAACCATAAAGAATCCACTCCAAAACTATTAGAACCTGTATCTGAATTCAGGAGGGTTGCAGGATACAAAATTAATACACAGAAATCTGTTGCATTTCACACGAACAATGAACTAGCAGAAAGAGAAATCAAGAAAACAATTCCATTCACAATTGCATCAAAAAGAATAAAATACCTAGGAATAAACCTAACCAAGAAGTGAAAGACCTATACCCTGAAAACTACAAGACACTCTTAAGAGAAATTAAAGAGGCCAAAGTAAATGGAAGTTCATCTCATGCTCTTGGCTAGGAAGAATTAATATGGTCAAAATGGCCATCCTGCCTAAAGCAATCTACAGATTCAATGCAATCCCTATCAAAATACCAACAGCATTCTTTAATGAACTAGACCAAATAGTTCTCAAATTCATATGGAATGACAAGACCCCAAATAACCAAAGCAGTCCTGAGAAGGAAGAATAAAGCAGGGGGAATTACGATCCCTGACTTCAAGCTCTACTACAAAGCTACAGTAATCAAGACAATTTGGCACAGGAACAGACCCATAGACCAGTGGAACAGAATAGAGAGCCCAGATATAAATCCAAGCATATACGGTCAATTAATATACGATAAAGGAGCCATAGATATACAATGGGAAAATGACAACCTCTTCAACAGCGGCTGTTAGCAAAACTGGACAGCTACATGCAAGAGAATGAAACTGGACTACTGTCTAACCCCATACACAAAAGTAAACTCAAAATGAATCAAAGACCTGAAAGTAAGTCATCAAACCATACCTCTTAGAGAAAAATATAGGCAAAAATCTCTTGGACATAAACATGAGCAACCTCCTCATGAACATATCTCCCTAGGCAAGGGAAACAAAAGCAAAAATGAACAAATGGGACTATATCAACCTAAAAAGCTTCTGTATAGGAAAGGATACCATCAGGAGAACAAAGAGACATCCTACAGTATGGGAGAATATATTCATAAATGACATATCCAATAAGGGGTTGACATCCAAAATACATAAAGAGCTCACGCACCTCAACAAACAAAGCACAAATAATCCAATTAAGAAATGGGCAGAGGACATGAGTAGACACTTCTCCAAAGCAGAAATTCAGATGGCCAACAGGCACATGAAAAGATGCTTCATTTTGCTAATCATCCGAGAAATGCAGATTAAAACCACAATGTGATATCACCTCACATGAGTGAGGATGGCCAACATCCAAAACACAAACAACAACAAATGTTGGTGAGGATGTGGCGAAAAGGGAACCTTCCTACACTGCTGGTGGGAATGCAAATTAGTTCAACCATTGTGGAAAGCAGTATGGAGGTTCTTCAAAAAACTCAAAATAGAAATACCATTTGACCCAGGAATTCCACTCCTAGGAATTTACCCTAAGAATGCAGCAGCCCAGTTTGAAAAAGACATATGCACCCCTATGTTTATTGCAGCACTATTTACAATAGCCAAGAAATGGAAGTAACCTAAGTGTCCATCAGTAGATGAATGGATAAAGAAGATGTGGTACATATACACAATGGAATATTATTCAGCCATAAGAAGAAAACAAATCCTACCATTTGCAACAACATGGATGGAGCTAGGGGTATTATGCCAGTGAAATAAGCCAGGCAGAGAAAGACAAGTATCAAATGATTTCACTCATATGTGGAGTCTAAGAACAAAGAAAAAACTGAAGGAACAAAACAGCAACAGACTCATAGAACCCAAGAATGGACTAACAGTTACCAAAGGAAAAGGGACTGGGGAGGATGGGAGGTAAGGGAGGGATAAGTGGGGAAAAGGGGCATTACAATTAGCACACATAATGTAGTGGGGAGGGACACGGGAAAGGCAGTATTTACAGAGAAGACAAGTAGTGATTCTACAGCATCTTACTACACTGATGGACAGGGACTGTAATGGGGTACGTGGAGGGATTTGATAATAGGGGGTCTAGTAACCATAATGTTGTTTAAGTAATTGTACATTAGCGAAACCAAAAAAAAAAACAAAACAGGTCTGAATGTTTTGGGGTTGTTTGTTTTTTTTTGCCATTTTCAACTTTAAGATAAAAAATATCATCAAAACTTTGTATAAGTTTCACCTGGTATACATTTTATTCTTTTCATTCAACCTGTCTTTATCCTAGTATTTTAGGTGTGATATCTAAGAACATTGAATATGTGGAATTAGTATTTTTATCATTTGACATTTTTGTCATTATTAATTTAGTCCATTTACATTTAATTTCTGATATATTTCACTTTTATACTACCTGAATTTTTTTGAAGGATCTCACTAGCTTTGTGAAATAAGATTTCCTACTAAACTCCCCACTGTTGTCTCCTACATCCGCTAATTCATACAAATCGAATCTCAAGTTTACTAAACAAATGCTCTTCTTATAAGAACAGGCTTAAGTGCTGCAGATCACCTCTTATTATTCCCTTTTTCATTCATTTATTCAGCCTCTGATTGTCTGTACATGGTAGTCTGTTTTTGATTCTCTTAAAAATGTGTTAACCCACCAAAATACACTGTAGAGACACTTTGTGGGAGGTAAATTCCCTCAACTTCTGTTTATTTGGAAATTGTTTAATTCCCTCCTTCAAATTTAAACAATAATCTTGCCAGATAGAGTATTTTTGACTCAAGGCCCTTCTGCTTGATTGCATTAAATATATCATGCTAGTCCCTTCTGGCCTGTAAGGTTTCTGTTGAGAAGTCTGATGATAGCCTGATGTATTTTCCTTTATAGGTGATCTTTTTTCTCTCTCTGGCTGATTTTAATACTCGGCCGTTTTCCTTGATCTTTGCCATTTTAATTATCATATGTCTTGTTGTTGTCCTCCTTGGGTACCTTGTGTTGAAAGATCTGTGGACTTCCATGGCATGAGAGACTATTTCCTTCCACAGACTGGGGAAGTTTTCATCAGTTACCTCCTCAAAGACACTTTCTATCCCTTTCTCTCTCTTCTTCTTCTGGTACCCCTATAATGTGAATATTGTTCTGTTTGGACTGGTCACACAGTTCTCAATATTCTTTCATTCCTAGAGATCTTTTTTTCTCTGTGTACGTCTCCTTCTTTGTATTCCTGCTCTCTAATTTCTATTTCATTTACTGTCTCTACCTCATCACATCTGCTTTTAAATCCCTCCTTGTATGTTTCATTTCAGATACTGTATTTTTCAAAGTTTCTATTTCTTTCTTGAAGTACTTCCTGAGGTCTTGAGTATTTTTCTGTAACTCCATTAGCATGCTTATGATTTTTATTTTAAATTTGTATCAGAGAGATTCACGATTTCAGTTTCACTTAGCAATCTTTCTGGTGTTTAAGGGATTTGGGGTTATACCAGGTTCTTTTGCCATTTCATATTCCAAAAGATCACTATGGAATAACTTTGTGTAGGCAGTGCCCTGTGGTGCCCAGAAGCTCTACTCTCTGGAGTGAAGGCAGGGGTTGCAGGCACACAGTGGCAGTGCCTACCACGAGGTAAGAGCTCTTCCCTGCTTCCCACCTTCAGTATCTGCCTCCACTGCCAGGGCCAGTGGGCTGAACATGCAGGGAAGAGCCTCTATGTTATACCCTTGTAGTTGCTGTAGGTGGGGCCACCCTCCAGCTGATCTGCCATGATGGGGCGGGGGCAGCAGGTTTGTGAACTGGTGATGGCTGGAAGGAGTAGCAGGCTGCATATCGTGTGGGAAGTCTTGGTGCTACATTGCCAGACATGGGGATGAGAGTGTGAAGCTTCTGTAAGTTCCAAATCTGTTGGGCTGAGTGTGCGAGGATGATTTTGTACACCTGTCATTTCTCCTGAGCAGCAAGCTCTGTGTAATCCTTGCCACTTTAGCAGCCCTCTTGCTGTTGGGAAGTCTTTCAAAGTGCCCACCTTTCTTTTTTCCCCAGAGTGGCCGGTTGTGGGTGCCCATTCTCCCTATGTGGCTGGAATCAGTCTCTCTAAGTATTCCACCTGTCTTTGCTTTCCAACCCTTCTAATCTTCAGAGCACCATGTAATATGGGTTCTTGCTGCTGGAGGAAATCACCAGGGCTGAGTGTTCAACAATCCTGGGCTTCTACTAATCCCTGATGAACACAGATGCAAAAATCCTCATCAAAATATTAGCAAACTGAATTTCAAAAATACATCAAAAAGATCATTCAGCACGATGAGGGAGGATTTATTCCAGGCATGCTAGGATGGTACAAAACTTGAAAAATCCATCAACATCCTATACCACATCAACACAAAAAAGGACCAAAATGACATTATCATCTCAATAGATGCTGAAAAAGCATTTCACAAAATTCAACATCCATTCATGATAAAAACTCAACAAAATGTGTATGGAGGGCAAGTATCTCAACATACTAAAGACCATGTATGACAAACCCACAGTCAACATCATACTTAACAGCAAAAACCAAAAATCTTTTTCTCAATGACTGGGAACAAGACAAGGATGCCCACTCTCCCCACTTTTATTCAAAATACAACTGGTGGTACTAGCTTAAAGAAATGCTCTAAACAAGAGCAATCAGACAACACATGGAAATAAAAGGCATCCAGATGGGTAAGCAAGAAGTTAAACTGTCACTGTTTGCAGACAACATTTTGTTGTACATAAAAAGCTTTAAAGAATCCACCCCAAAATGACTACCACTAAAACTGAATTCAGCAAAGTTGCAGGTACAAAATTAATACACAGAAATATGCTGCATTCCTACATATGATGATGAACTAGAAGAAAGAGAAATCAGAAAAACAACTCCATTTACAACTGCATCAAAAGAATAAAACACCTAGAAATAAACCTAACCAAAGAGGTGAAAGAACTACACCTTGAAAACTACAAGACACTCTTAAGAGAAAATAACAAAGAAAACAATAAATAGAAATACATCCTGTGCTCATGGATAAGAAGAATTAGTATTGTCAAAATGGCCATCCTGCGTAAAGCACTCTACATATTCAGCGCAATCCCTGTCAAAATTCCAACAGCATTCTTCAATGAATGGGAGCAAATAATTCTAAAATTCATATGGAAACACAAAAGACCCTGAATAGCCAAAGAAATCCTGAGAAGGAAGAATAAAGCAGAGGGTGATTATGCTCCCTGACATCAAGGTCTACTACAGAGCCACAGTAATCAAGACAATTTGGTACTGGCACAAAAACAGACCCATAGATCAATGGAACAGAATAGAGAGCCCTGATATAAACCCAAACATCTATAGCCAATTAATATATGATAAAGGAGCCATGGATATACAATGGGGAAATGACAGCCTCTTCAACAGCTGGTGTTGGCAAAACTGGACAGCTACATGTAAGAGAATGAAACTGGACTACTGTTTAACTCCATACACAAAAGTAAATTCAAAATAGATCAAAGATTTGAATATAACTAATGAAACTCTTAGAAGAAAACATCAGCAAAAATCTCTTGAATGTAAACATGAGCAATTTTTTCCTTAATACATCTCCTCAGGCAAGGGAAACAAAAGCAAAAATGAACAAATGGAACTACATCAAACTAAATGCTTCTGTACAACAAAGGACAACATCAGTAGAACAAAAAGACATCCTACAGTATGGGAGAATATATTTGTAAGTGACATTTGCGATAAGGGGTTAACATCCAAAATACACAAAGAACCAAACACCCATGCCGCAACACCCAAAAAGCAAATAACCCAATTAAAAAGTGGGTGCAGGATCTGAACAGCACTTCTTCAAAGAAGAAATTTATATCGCCAACAGGCATATGAAAAAATGCTCCACATGGCTAATTATCAGGGAAATGCAAATTAAAACTACAATGAATATTACCTCACACCAGTTAGGAGGGCCAACATCCAAGAGACAAGGAAGAACAAATGCTGGCGAAGATGTGGAGAAAGGGGAACCCTCCAACACTGCTGGTGGGAATGTAAATTAGTTCAACCACTGTGGAAAGCAATATGGAGCTTCCTCAAATACTAAAAATAGAAATACAATATGACCCATGAATTCTACTCCTAGGAATTTACTCAAAGAAAAGAGGATGGCAGATTCGAAGACATATACACGTCTATGTTTATCGCAACACTATTTACAATAGCCAAGATAAGGAAGCAACCTAAGTGTCCATCATGAGATGAATGGATAAAGAAGAGGTGGTACATATACACAGTGGAATATTATTCAGCCATAAGAAGAAAACAAATCCTACCATTTGCAACAACATGGATGGAGCTAGAAGGTATTATGCTCAGTGAAATGAGCCAGGCGGAGGAAGACAAGTACCATATGATTTCACTCATTTGTGGAGTATAACAGCAAAGCAAAACTGAAGAAATAAAACAATGACAAACTCATAGACTCCAAGAAAGGACTAGCAGTTACCAAAGGGAAGGGGCAGGGAGCGTGGCTGGGGAGAGAGAAGGGGCATTATGATTAGAACACATAATGTCAGGGGGTCATGGGGAAGGCAATATAGCACAGAAAAGACAAGTAGTGAATCTGTAGCATCTTACTACACTGATGAACAGTGAGTTCAATGGGGTGTGGTAGGAGGACTTGATAAAATGGGTGAATGTAATAACCACAATGTTGCCCCTGTGAAACCTTTATAAGATTACATATCAATGATACCTTAATAAAAAAAATGTGTTAACCCAACTTTTTGTTGTTTTCATTGCGAAGTGCAGTCTAGGTATTTAACTTACCTTACTGCTAATCAAGAGACATCAGTATTTTTTTTTATAAATTGATAGATTGTTAATGTGGAAAGTAAAATCCTATCATCGTTATTTCCAAGTATTTATACCTGTCCTTAAAATATCGGACATGATCCCCTCAACAAGTCCACCATTGGTAATATCACTGCTCTGGTATAATTGAAACTATGTTTGTTGGCTCCTGGAAAAAAATTCTTTCAAGTACCATAGAAAAGCAAAGTCTGTGAACTTGTCAAAATTTTAACTTCTCAACTAACACAGAAGAATTTCCTATAATAATAAATGACACGTTGTGAGAGATCAATAAATGTTTATTGACTCAGTTAATGAATGTGTAGCTACATTATGCCTTTACTGATTTAAAAAGATGACTACTTTTTATCAGGTCATTTTCCTGTGTATTTCTCTAATTACTTTTAAAATCTAGCCCTAGTCTTTATTTTCTGAAAAATATTAAATAAGAAATTGTTTTGTACATGTATGTAAGTGAGGTTTCATTTAATACAAATTTAATGTACTCATATGTGTGAGGTTTCATTGGCCAGAAAATACAGAATGTGTTTGAGGTCAGTGGCTTTAAACTGTGGTATTTCAAAAATGAAAGGTAAGTGCACTAAAGAGTCCAGAATATTGATTATGTACTGTATTAGAGCAGACCAAGAGTTCACTTAAAAAAAAAATTTCACTGACCAAGAGTTTACTTCAAATATCAACACAGCCCACTAATAAAGCAGTATGTTTTATCCCTGATAGTTTTTTTGGCAAATCATTCCTCATTTGTCATTCATCATTATTCTCAATTGTAAGGCACTTTTCCTCTATAGTGATTAGCTTAGTAATTTATAAGAAAAATAGGGTGACTTTACTTCAAATAGTATTGTCACAGATGAAGTCTTATGATGTCATCACCATATGTTGTACTATTTCACAAGTTCTAAAATAAGCTATTTAGGGTAATGTTGACAGCATTATTCTATACTTAGTACAATCTGCCCTCAAACATTCTCTAGCTATGGGATTTCTGGAGCATTAGCGTCTTTCTAAAAAAAAAGCAATGTCCTTGTATAAGGTTAGAAAAGACATTCAGACAGTCTATTTCAGGTAGCAGCCTTTTCTTGAACACTATTCCCAGTAATCTCATTTTGCTTGGTGCAAAATGTAATAAGGAAAGATATTCTTTAAGCAGAACTCTTGGTGATATTTGAAGCATTTGAAGCATTTTAAGTTACCGAGTTTGTGGCAATTACAGAACCCCTCCCAGGAAAATCACTTTAAAAGTACCCTCAGTATTTGAATTACATAAAATCTTAGAAGACCTATTACTCGCTATGTCTGCTCATCACTGTTATACTGATTGACCTACTCTAAAGTAAGATAAAGAAATTCTTAAGAACCCTTCATTTTTCAAAGATAATCGTTGATACTGTATACCCAATCAAATGTAGAACTGCCTTAGTTTATGTATTTTTTTCTGTGCAAACTTTTCATTGTGCCCATTGTGTCATTTTCCTTTGTCCTCAACACTATATCTGTATGTTTATTAATAGCAACATGGTGGAATATGTACGTTCACTGAGCTTTTACTTTTTAGGAGCTATCTCTTGGAGTACTCCCAAGAGTTCTCTAAGATTGGTACTATTAGTCCCCTTTTTGTTTGTGCCCACATATAAATAAAAGAACCATGATTCAAAACCAGTTTTCACAGACCCAGAGTCAGAACTCCTAACTACAGGACAACTACTTATTCTTTAGGTGTGTGTGTATGTACATACATATATATATCTTTATGTATATATAATTTCGGGTTTTAAAAAGGGTTTATACAAATGATAAATTCCTCAATAGTACCCAGTATTCAAGCCTTCTATCAAGCCCAAAAGGACAGAGTTGTTATACTGTCATCACAAATTAATATATTAGCAACAAAAGAAGGTCAAAATCATATAGGTGGGGAAGCTGGAAAGTAATCCTGTTCTGTCCAGAACTTGTGCTTTTAATCACTATCCTACCTCTGCTGTCGGCTTTCTCAGTATCACTCTTGTTTATTAGATGGTGGCATAATGGGAATGGACGTGAGGGGCCAACCCCTAATTTTCTTAGATCTCAGTTCCTTGTCTGCTGACTGAGGGTGTACTAGTACTCTCTAAACACTCTTCTAACACTATAATTTATGCTTCCAGGTTTAGTTCACCTCAAACAAAAAATTTAAATAGCCATTACCAGAGTTTCCATGTTTGTTTCCAATTGTCATTACATTGTAGAAAAGAGATTGTTTTGCTTTTGTTTTTCCTTAGTTTCAGTTATAATGTTTTTAGGTCACACACATTGCTAAATCTGAAATTTTTGACCATATTGAAATAAGCAAAATTAAACAATCATTCTGGAATATAAAAGGTTAGACAGATCTATAGCAACAAAAAAACCCCTGCTATTATCTAAGTATTGCATATGCCCTTTAAAATGGATACAACTATTCATTCCTGTTTCTTTTTCAATTCCCAGCATGAGATCATATCTATAACATTTCATAATTCATATATTTTTTTTAAAACACGAATTTAGGCCCTAGTGACTTTCTAACAAGGGGAAAAAGGATATGGGATTAACATCTATAAGGAACTATGCTGGATTAAAGATGGTGGCATGAGAGGTGAGACATAGGCTTCCTCCTAAAACCACATATAAAATAAAAATATAATTAATACAACTAATCCTGAAAGAACAACTGCGCCAAACTGCATACACCTGGAGAAAAGAGCAGACCTCACAGAACAGGGTAACGTACCAAAGTTGTGGCCCAGCGGAACCCAAGCCCTTCCCCCACCCCAGCTCACCCGCAGGAGGAAGAGAAACCGAGCAGGTAGGGAGTGGAGTCCTGGGACTGCTGACCGGAGATCTGCTCTGGGAGCACAAACCTACACTTCATGGTGCTTGCATGATACTCTCACGATTACAGGGTTGGAAAGCTAAGACAGGCAGAATTCCTGGAGAGACTGAGATTCCAGCTGCTTGTGGAAAGCAGGGATCCATTTCCAGCTGCTCTGGGATTAAAGAAAGTTGGACAGTCTGAGAGACTTCCTAAAAAGGAAGCTCTTAGCAAGAAGGCTGCTAAAAGGGCAGGGATCGCACAGAGCGTATGTGGAGGAGAGAGGACAGGTAGACAAAATTGTCTCGATGCACTCTGCCCAGCAGGTTGGGAGCTTTGCCACATAGACTCTCATATTTAAGGAGGAAAAAGAAATATTCCTCCTTAGACAATCTTCAGGTGCTCCAGCCCCCTGGGTGGCTACACAGCTCCAAAGAACCCCTCCATGATACCCAGCCTACTGCGCCTTTCTTCCGGACAGCTCCACCTGTCTCGCAAACAAGGAAACCCTACCCATTAGCCAAGCAAGAGGGAAGATCTGTCTACACCAACTACAAAGGCAAAGCATAGAGGCTTATACCTTCTGCTCAGCCCACTGGTCCAGGAGGTGGAGACAGGCATAGCAGTCGGGGAGAAGGCAACAGCTCTTTCCTTCCCCCAGGCACCAATACCTCCTGTGATCAATGACACTGCTTCAGGGACTGAGCAGATCCAGGGAGTACAGCTTCTGGGCACTACAGGGCACCATAAACAAATATGAAACACCAAAGGAATCTGGTTCAGAGTAAAATTATTAATACCACTCCTGAGAAAGCTATAAATGACATTGACCTCATAACTTTTACTGAAAGGGAGTTCAAAATAACATGCTAATGGAGGTATGGAAAGATATTCAAGAATTCAGGAATGAATTCTGGTCAGGGATCCAATCACTGAAGAGGACAATGAAGGGTATTAAAAGCAGATTGGATATGTTGGAGGAGACAATAAATGAAATAGAAACTAGAGAAGAGGTATACAAAGAAGCTGAGGCACAGAGAAAAAAGGATATCTGAGAATGAAAGAATATTGAGAGAACTGTGTGACCAAACGATTGGAACAATATTCACATCATAGGGGTACCAGAAGAAGAAGAGAGAAAAAGGGATAGAAAGTGTCTTTGAGGAGGAAATGGCTGAAAACTTCCCCAATCTGGGGAAGGAGATAGTCTCTCAGGTCATGGAGATGCACAGATCTCCCAACACGAGGGACGCAAGGAAGACAACACCAAGATATATATTAATTAAAATGGCAAAAATCAATGATAAGGACAGACTATTAAAAGCAGCCAGAGAGAGAAATAAGATCACATACAAAGGAAAGCCCATTAGGTTATCATCAGACTTCTCAACAGAAACCTTACAGGCCAGAAGGGAGTGGCATGATGTATTTAATGCAATGAAGCAGAAGGGCCTTGAACCAGGAATACTTTATCCAGCAAGATTATCATTTAAATTTGAAGGAGGGATAAAACCATTTCCAGATAAGCAAAAGCTGAGAGAATTTACCTCCCACAAACCATCTCTACAGTATATTTTGGAGGGCTGCTATTGATGAAAGTGTTCCTAAGGTTTAATAACTGTCACCAGAGATAATAAAACCACAGTAAAGAAAGTAGAACAGCAAATTACTAAGCAAGTGCAAAATTATACCAACTATCACTAGAGTCATTAAAAGATACACAAACAGTACAGAATATAATACCTAATATGTAAAGAATGGAAGAGGAAAAACAAGGAAGAAGAAAAAAAGAACCTTTAGATTGTGTTTGTAATAGTATATTAAGTGAGTTAAGTTAGACTCCTAGATAGAAGGAAGTTAACCTTGAGCCTTTGGTAACCATGAACCTAAAGCCTGCAATGCCAGTAAGTACATACTTATCAATAATCACCGTAAATGTAAATGGACTGAATGGACCAATCAAAAGACACAGAGTCACTGAATGGATAAAAAAACATGACCCATGTATATGCTGCCTACAAGAGACTCACTTCAACCCAAAGACATACGGAGACTAAATGTAAAGGGATAGAAAAAGATATTTCATGCAACTAATAGGGAGAAAAAAGCAGGAGTTGCAGTACTTGAGTCAGACAAAATACACTTCAAAACAAAGAAAGTCACAAGAGACAAAGAAGGACATTACATAATGATAAAAGTGTCAATCCAACAGGAAGCTATAACGATTATAAATATCTCTGTGCCCAACACAGGAGCACCTACATATGTGAAACAAATACTAACAGAATTAAAAGGAGAAATAGAAAGCAATGCATTCATTCTAGGAGGCTTCAATACTCCAATAACTCTGAAGGACAGATCAACAAGACAGAAAATAAGTAAGGAGACAGAGGCACTGAACAACACAATAGAGAAGATGGAAATAACAGACATCTACAGAACTCTACACCCAAAGCAGCAGAATACATATTCTTCTCAAGTGCACATGGAACATTTTCAAGAATAGATCTCTCCTAGGCCACAAAATGAGCCTTGGTAAATTCATAAAGACTGAAATTGTACCAACCAGCTTCTCAGATCACAAAGGTATGAAACTACAAATAAATTACACAAAGAAAATGAAAAAGCCCACAAACACATGGAGGGTTAATAACATGCTCCTAAATAACCAATGGATCAATGACCAAATAAAAACAGAAAAAAAGCAATATATGGAGACAAAAGACAACAATAATTCAACACCACAAAATCTGTGGGACGCAGAGAAGGCCATGCTAAGAAGGAAATATATTGCAATACAGGCCTATCTCAGGAAAGAAGAACAGTCCCAAATGAACAGTCTAAACTTACAATGAATGAAACTAGAAAAGGAAGAACAAATGAGGCCCAAAGTCAGTAGAAGGAGGGACATAATAAAGATTAAAGCAGAAATAAATAAAATAGAGTAGAATAAAACAATAGAAAGAATCAATGAAAGCAGGAGCTGATTCTTTGAGAAAATAAACAAAATAGATAAACCCCTAACCAAACTTATTAAGAAAAAAAGAGAGTCTACTCCCATAAACAGAATCAGGAATTAGAAAGGAAAAACACTATGGGCACCACAGAAATACAAAGAATTACTTGAGAATACTATGAAAAATTATGTTCTAACAAACTGGATAACCTAAAAGAAATGGACAACTTTCTAGAAAAATACAACCTTCCAAGCCTGACCCAGAAAGAAACAGAAAATATGAACAGACCAATTACCAGCAAAGAAATTGAACTGGTAATCAAAAACGTACCTAAGAACAAAATGCCTGTCCTAGATGGTTTCACTGCTGAATTTTATCAAACATTTAGTGAAGACCTAATACCCATACTCCTTAAAATTTTCCAAAGAGTAGAAGAAGCGGGAATACTTCCAAACTCATTCGATGAGGCCAGCATCACTCTAACACAAAAACCAGGCAAAGACACCACAAAAAAAAGAAAATTACAGACCAATATCCCTGATGAACATAGATGTGAAAATAAACAACAAAATATTAGCAAACCGAATTCAAAAATACATCCGAAAGATCATCCATCATGATCAAGTAGGATTTATTCCAGAGATGCAAGGATGGTACAAAATTCGAAAATCCATCAACATCATCCACCACATCAACAAAAAGAAGGACAAAAGCCACATCATCATCTCCATAGATGCTGAAAAAGCATTTGACAAAATTCAACATCCATTCATGATAAAAACTCTCAACAAAATGGGTATAGAAGGCAAGCACCTCAACATAATAAAGGCCATATATGACAAACCCACCTCCAACATTATCCTTAACAGCGAGAAGCTGAAAGCTTTTCATTTAAGATCAGGAATAAGCAAGGATGCCCACTCTCCCCACTTCTATTCAACATAGTAGTTGTAGTCCTAGTCATGGCAATCAGACAACACAAAGAAATAAGAGGCATCCAAATAGGCAGGGAAGAAGTTAGACTGGCACTGTTTACAGATGACATCATATTGTACATTAGAAACCCTAAAGAATCCACTCCAAAACTACTAGATCTAATATCTGAATTCAGCAAAGTTGCGGGATACAAAATTAATACACAGAAATCTGTGGCATTCCTATACACTAACAATGAACTAGCAGAAAGAGAAATAAGGAAAACAATTCCATTCAAAGTTGCATCAAAAAGAATAAAATACCTAGGAATAATCCTGCCCAAGGAAGGGAAAGACCTATGGAAAACTACAAGACACTCATGAGAGAAATTAAAGAAGATACCAATAAATGGAAATACATCCCGTGCTCATGGGTAGGAAGAATTAATATTGTCAAAATGGCCATCCTGTCTAAAGCAATCTACAGATTCAATGCAATTCCTATCAATATACCAACAACATTCTTCAACAAACTAGAGAAAATCATTCTAAAATTCATATGGAACCACAAAAGACCCGAATAGCCAAAGCAATCCTGAGAAGGAAGAATAAAGCTGAGGGGATTACACTCCTCAACTTCAAACTCTACTACAAAGCCACAGTAATCAAGACAATTTGGTACTGGCACAAGAACAGACACATAAACCAATGGAACAGACTAGAGAGCCCTGATATAAACACAACCATATATGGTCAATTAATATATGATAAAGGAGCCATGGACATACAGTGAGGAAATGACAGCCCTTCGACAGCTGGTGTTGGCAAAACTGGACAGCTACATGCAAGAGAATGAAACTGGATTATTGTAACCCCATACACAAAAGTAAACTCGAAATGGATCAAGGACCTGAATGTAAGTTATAAAACCACAAAACTCTTAGAAGACAACATAGGCAAAAATCTCCTGAATATAAGCATAAGCAACTTCTTCCTGAACGCATCTCCTTGACCAAGGGAAACAAAAGCAAAAATGAACTCATGGGACTACATCAAACTTAAATGTTCCTGTACAGCAAAGGACACCATCAACAGAACAAAAAGGCATCATACAGAATGGGAGAATATATTTGTAAATGACATATCTGACAAGGGGTTAACATCCAAAATATAGAAAGAACTTACACACCACAACACCCAGAAAGCAAATAACCCAATTAAGAAATGGGCAGAGGATATGAAGAGACAGTTCTCCAAAGAAGAAATTCACATGGCCAACAGACACATGAAAAGATGCTCCACATTACTAATCACCAGGGAAATGCAAATTAAAAACACAATGATGTATCACCTCACACCAGTAAGGATGGCCAACATCCAAAAGACTAAGAACAAGAAATGCTGGTGAGGATGCGGAGAAAGGGGAACCCTCCTACAGTGCTGGTGGGAACGTAAGCCAGTTCAACCATTGTGGAAAGCAATATGGAGGTTCCTCAAAAAACTAAAAATAGAGATACCATTTGACCTGGGAATCCCACTCTTTGGAATTTACCCAAAGAATACAACTTCTCAGATTCAAAAAGACATATACACCCCTGTTTATTGCAGCACATTTTACAATAACCAAGATATGGAAGCAACCTAAGTGTCCATCAGTAGAAGAATGGATCAAGAAGAGGTGGTACATATACATAATGGAATACTATTCAGCCGTAGGAAAGAAACAAATCCTGCCATTTGAAACATGGATGGAGCTGGAGGATATTATGCTCAGTGAAATAAGCCAGGCAGAGAAAGACAAGTGCGAAATGATTTCCCTCACTTGTGGGGTATAACAACGAAGCAAAATAGAAGGAACAAAATAGCTGCAGAGTCAGAGACTCCAAGAAGGAACTAGTGGTTACCAAAAGGGATGGATGGGGGAGGGTGGGTGGAGAGGGTGCGAGAACGGGATTGAGGGGTATTTTGTTTAGTACACATGGGATGGGGGATCACGGGGAAAACAGTGTAGCACAGAGAAGGCACATAGTGAATCTGTGGCATCTTACTACACTGAAGGACAGAGACTGCATTGGGGTATGGGTGGGAACTTGATAATATGGCAAATGTAGTAACCACATTGTTTTTTCATGTGAAACCTTCATAAGAGTGTATATGAATAATATCTTAATAAAAAAAGATTACAAAATTATATAATGTGTTTAAAAGAGCCCATTTAACTACTAATATTGTCTAACTAATCCAGCAGATTAATAGTATAGAGTGCCTTGAGCACACATATATACACACACATTCTTACAAACACACATTTGCCCTGCAAGTGTCAACAGTTGAATATGATACTAATAAAACAAATACATTCTGGAGGTAAAATTATGTTTGAATCTCAGGTGAATGCTTCCAGTATTTATAAACTAACTGCATAATGGCCTTTAACTTATAGCAGACATACTGCCAAACACCATTTGAGTGCTTAAGCTGTTTTTGATTAACTGTTTCCAAATACACACAAGGACAGAGCTGGGGTAAGCAGACAATGCCTATGTCAAAAGAAGAGTATTTTCTGTGGAGATAAATTTGGAAACAGAATAGATCACTATAGAACATTCCCTTCTGATAGTCCTTTTCATTTTCTTTCTGCTGATTTGCAAAGACTCTGCTTTACAGTTAGAATGATTTCTAAGATCATTCTGCTATCAAGAAAAACAAAAAATAAGGGGGTCTGGTTTGTTTCTTAAAGATTTTTTGTTGTTAAACATAATAAAGCTGCATGTATTCATCAGTTTCCAGATTTTCTCCAGAAATTCTTGGGTTGTTGTCAGGTTTTCTCATTTTCTTAGAGTTGCAGATGTCATTCTAATATCACTTAGAATGGCTAAGGAAATTTCATCCTTAGGTGAGAGGATTCCAAAAAGTTATTTCCTAAAAGAGCCAGTAACACTACACATTGATATTAAGTTCTAAAGAGGAGGGGAAATTGGAGGACGGTGGTCAAAAGGAACGAACTTCCAATTATAAAATAAATGAGTACTGGAGATGTAATGTACAACATGATGACTGTAGCTAACACTGCTGTATGATATAGAGGAGAGTTAATAGAGTAAATCCTATGAGTTCCCATCACAGGGAGAAATTTTCATTTTATCTTTCTTTTCTTTTTATTGTATCTATAGAAGATGGATGTTAGCTGAACCTATTGTGGTAATCATTTCACAATACATGTAAATCAAACCATCATGCTATATGCCTTAAGCTTACATATATCAATTATTTCTCAATAAAGCTTGGAGGGAACAGCTAAAGAGAAGACTACATTTCTGGAGAGAAACCTTTGTCTTCTTACAGGTTTAGCCTATATACAACATAACCTCATTTTATATCATTTGCTGTGTGGTCTTTTATGATGGTTCTTGGAACTCTAAATTAACCAAAATGTAGCTTTAGAAAAAAATGTTTTATATTTTTGTATATTATTTATGATGATAACATATGCTGGGATAGCTTAAAATAATAATTATTCAAAAAAGGGCTTTATAGTTTATGATTAAAAGATTTTCATATCTTCTGCCTATTCAGCCTTCACAAAAGCCTAATGTTATAATACAAGATATTATTATCCCCATTTCACTGATGAGAAACCTAAGACTCCAAGAAGTGTTTACTGGCTCAATTTCTCTAACCTAATAGGAAGTGGAACAAGAACTAACCTAGTTCTTCTGATTTAAATTCCAGAGCAATATAAGGAATATTGGGCTCTAAAGCTGGACGGATCGTGATAGGAATCTTAATCTGCTATATACTATTTGGGAATAAATCTATTTACTATTTGAAAGAATGTTATGTGTCCTATCTCTGAAGTTCAGATTCATCATCTATAAAATGAGGATTATAATTTTTCCTTACAGAATTGTTGAGAGGAGTCAGTGAGGACTCACTATGCAAATTACCTGAACAAAATATTTACCCAATGAACATAGTTATTATTATTGTCCCCATCATTTTATCACCATCATCAAAATACACTGACATAACAAATAACAGTATCTTCCATTCCTCTGGTTAGAACTGTTCTCTTCAATTAAGCCATGAATCCTAAGGTAAAACAATATTCTAATTTTTTTTGTATCCCTAGCATTTAGCATAATATGTAGCAGCATATAATATTTTATAAAGAAAGAATGAATAAATCTCAAAATATATGATTTGATAAAATATCCATGTGTTTCTGTAAAATATTTGATGTTAAACCATAATTAAATTTTTATAGTTGCTGAGGAATTTTAATCTATCTCACCTACCTTTCTTGGAATTTTAAATTGACAGATTCTTAGGTATAAATATTCTTGACGTTCAAATTATCTGATGTTTATAACTAACCTAATTCTGTGAAGTTAATATATAAGTGGGAATCTTCAGACATTTTTCATTCTACTTATGACAACGGTGATTTCTCATCTTAATTAGAATTTGTTTTCTTTTAGTATTTTATAACATCTACAAGTAATCAAATACAAAATTATTCAAATATAAATAGTAATGCTTACTGTAAGTTCTCAATAAAGTCCGTTTTGGCCTTTTCTGAGCTTTTCTACTAAATGCTATACAATTCAACCAAGTTTTTAAATACTTCAGAACATTTATGTTCTCTCTCACAAATATCATAAGTTCTTCACTAAAGTAAATTTTTCTTCTTAAAATTCGGTAAATTCCAAAGTAATTTTTGATCACCTATAATGTTCCAAAAATGTGCCAGATACTGAGACTAGAGAGATAAATAAGATCCAAGGCTGGCCATCAAGAAGATGATTGTGAGAAGCAAGGAAGTTAATATATAATCATTGCTCCCAAGGGGATCCCAAGTCTTGGAGGTGCTTGTAGGAGCTGAAGTCACTTCATGGGCCTTTGCAGGGTCCATAGCTAATACTGAGGTTCATCTTTCTATTATCTGATGCATGGCTGGGCAAGATACCTCCCAGGTCCCTTGGAGTATGTTGCTGGATCCCACAGCATCCTCAAAAGCATTCCTGTCCATGAATGGATACCATATGTTTATTATTGAGGGTAGTGTCCAAAACGAGGGATGTCTTGTGGTGCTATAATATTGATGTCACTCTACCAGTAGTCTTGATTGACTAAAGTAGCTGCAGGGGCATCCTTAGGATATGCAGAATAGGTCAGAATTCATATTATAGCATTGGTTCTCAAAGTATGGTGCCTGGAACACTGTCAACAAGCACTGGAAATTGAAAGAAATGGAAACTCTCAGGCCCCAGCTCAAACCTACTCAATCAGGAACCTTAGGAGCAGGACCCAACATTCTATTTTCACAGGCCTGATTACAAGATATGGACAGTCTAATTGAAACAAATTTGGGTTCTCTATGCCGTAATATTAAAAGGGGACAGGGAAGTCAAGGGCACAGGCAATTGGACAACTGAAATGGTAAATCCTGAGAATCTTGACTGGAAAGTGAAAAACAAAAGGAATATAATACAGGAACTAAAGCACAGTGGGAGTCAGCATGAGACAGAAAGAAAGGTTTACTGACAGTAAAGTAGTGAGACACCATTCTCCATTTTTTGAGAGTTTAAGCCCACATTTCTCCTAGTGTCTAAGTCTCAGCATCAAGGCTTTAGTTAGAAAAATTGTTGAGGTTATTTTGTAAACATCATAAAAATCTTATGAATGGGACTAACAGCAAAGCTGCCATTCATGATTACATTCTACCTATCCTTCACTTTGCTTCACAATATATAAAGTGAAGTGAAGACCAAATTTTCAAAAATCAGCAGTAGTAGATATACTAGGACTATCTATAATGTCACTTCTATTTAAATTCCAACCACTGGTTACAATTAACTAACAGCTGTTTACTGAAGAACTAGGCTTCCCATAGTGTTATATCAAATGAGGCACTGGTCACATCAAATGATGATGAAACATTAGGTCAAAGAGACTTTATTATTATTCTGTTTTCTTTGGTTCTACTCAAAAAAGGCATTAATTTTAATGTCATTATTTCATATAATTTGTAACATCAGATATTAATAAATGAGACTGAGCTACCATTTGATTTCTAACCAATCTAGAGCAGAAAATATTGTTTGGTCCAGGGACCCAATAATTCAGTCTTTAAGTTGAAGGATGAAGTAAACAAAAAGCATTGTAGTTTAATTTCACCTGCGAGAAAATAATTTAAAGTAAGTTTACACCAATGTTGACAACTTATATGAAAGTACACTAGAGGAGACTTTTGGAAAGATGACGGCATAGAGAGAGCTTGAACCCACCTCCTGCCACCTTCACCCCAAATTTATACCTACACACAGAGCAATACAGCTTGAGGAAGAACCAAAAACTGAGTGAACATCTGCACAATGAGGGATATAAACATCACACAAAAAAAGGCAGGGAGGAAGGAGACATGGTAATGGAAAGAACAGCACCCCAGCTCAATGACTAGCAGAGGGGAGGGATACCACTGAGGAACCTGGACACAGATAGCCTCCTCTGGGGTATGCAAAAAAAAAAACATGCTTTAAAGTGTATCTAGACTATAAAGTGAAAAAACATGATTTATGGAACTAAAGCACTCACTTGGTGAGGGGAATGCCAAGAATTCTTTTCAAATCAGAGGTCTGGCCAGCACCATTTTTTTTCTGCACTCTTTCCCTATATTGTGAGCAAAGTAGGCAGTGGGGTTGAGATGCACACACCAATTTCAGACATGGTCTAGGTGGCTTCCCAGGCCATTCCCATACCACACACCTCAGCCAGAGAGTACATTCAGACCACAGCTTTCCTGAGGATAACCAGTGCTGACCCAGTAGCCAGGAATGTGGGGCTTCTGGGACTCCTGGGCCTGGGATTATACCTGTGTGCAAAGCTTGTTGCTGCCAATTCCTGGAGAACATACCTAAGCCACTGCTGTACCACTGATACAGAGCTGGTAGCAGAGGAGGAGGGGCTGGGTACATGTCTTCCTGACATTGTGGACCACATTGGTCTCCACTCAGAAATCCCTCTGATTGGACCCCTGTGAATGCAACCCCCGCCACCCATGCTCTGAGCGCCCTGACACATGGACACCCCCAGCTTATCTGTACTAGGCCTGCAATCAGCCAACCAAAATCATCAGGCACATGCAGTCTACCCAGGGGACCTTCCCTTCACAGGCTAACACTTTAAAACTATGAGAGGTAGCCCTTTCTACTAATTTACAGAATCAAGCACTGAAAGTCAAACAAAATAAGAAGACAGAGGAATAAGACTGAAACAAAAGAACATGACAAAACTTCAGAAAAAAAAACTAAATGAAAGAGTTAAGCAATCTACCAGATAAACAGTTCAAATTAATGATTATAAAGATGCTCATTGAGAGAAGAGTGAAGGAACTTAGTGAGAACCACTGCAAAGAGACAGAAAATGTAAAACAGAACCAATCAGAGATGAAGAATACAATAAACAAAATAAAAAATATATACTAGAGGGACTCAGCAGACTAGAAGATGCAGAAGAACACATCAGCAACTTGGAAGACAAACTACTGGAAAGCACTCAAATGAAACAGCAGAAAGAAAAAGAAAAAAAAAGAAATGAGAATAAGTTAAGGGAGCTCTGGGACAATATCAAACATCCAAACATTCACATTAAAGGAGAGTCAGAAAGAGAAGAGAGTAGAGAGAAAGGAATAGAAAATGTATTTGAAGAAGTAACAAATGAAAGCTTCGCTAACCTAGGGAAGGAAAAAGACGCCCAGGTTCAGGAAGCAGAGAGAGTCCCAATCAAGATAAACCCAAGGAGATCTAAACCAAGATACATCAAAATTAAAATGTCAAAGATCAAAGACAAAGAGAGAATATTAAAAGCAACAAGTTACCTACACAGGAAACCCCATAAGGCTATAAGTTGATTTTTCAGCAGAAACTTTACAGGCCAAGAGGGAGTGGCATGATATATTTAAAGTGCTGAAAGAGAAAAACTCCAATCAAGAATATTCTACCCAGCAAGATTAGGTAATCATTCAGGATAGAAGGAGAGATAAAGAGCTTCACAGATAAACATAAGTTGAATGAGTTCATCATCACTAAACCAGACTTGCCAGAAATGTTAAAGGATCTTGTTTAATAGAAAAAGACCCTAAAAAAAGAAAGATATAAAAGCAAAAATTCCACAGGTAAAAGCAACAATATATCAGAGGTAGTGGATTAATCACTGAAAAGCCAGTATGAAGGTAAAAAATACAGAAGTAGTATAATCAACTACATCTAAAAATTATGGGAGTCACTAAATAAAAAGGTGTAAAAGAAGGCATTATATACATAAAATGTGGAGGATGGGGAGTAAAAAATGTAGTACTGTTAGAATGCATTCAAACTTAAGTGACTATCAACTCATCACAAACTGCTATATACGTACAATGTCATATAAGAACACCAGGGTAACCACAAGCCAGAAACCTATAATGAATACACAAAATACAAAGGGAAGGGAATCCAACATATAACTAAAGAAAGCCATAATGTAAGAGGGCACAACAAGAGAGGAAGAAGGGATCCAAGAAAAATAAAAGCAAACACAAAAATTTTAACAAAATGTCAATAACAACATACCTATCAACAGTTACTCTGAATGTAAATGGACTAAATGCTCCAATCAAAAGACACAGGATGACCAAATGGATGAAAAAAACAAGACCCATCTCTTTGCAGCCTACAAGAGACTTACTTTAGACCTAAAGACACACACAGCCTGAAAGTGAAGGAATGGTAAAAGAAATCCCATGCAAATAAGAAGGAGCAAACAGCTGAGTAGCAATATTATATATCAGGCAAAATAGACTTTAAAACAAGGACTGTAACAAGAGAAAAAGAAGGACATTACATAATGATTAAGGGCACAATCCAGCAAGAAGCTATAACAATGATAAATATCTATGCACCCAATAAAGGAGCATCTAAATATATAAAACAAATATTAACAGACATAGAATGACAGTAACACAATACTAGTAGAGGACTTTAACATCTCACTTAAATCAATGGAAGGATCATCAAGACAGAAAATCAATAAGGAAACAGTGGATTTGAATGACATATTAGACCAAATGGAATTAACAGATATATACAGAACATTACATTCAAAAACAGTACAATATACAAGTGCAAATGGAACATTCCCCAGTAAATAGATCTCATGTTAGGTTAAAGCAAGTCTCAATAAATTTAAGAAGACTGAAATCATATTAATTATCTTTTCCAACCACAACACTATGAAAAAGGAAATCAAATGCTAGGGAAAAAAATGGAAAAAGCACAAACATGTGGAGGCTAAACAGAACACTACTAAATAACCAATGGGTCATCAAAAAAAATCAAAGAAGAAATCAAAAAATATTTTGAGAATAATGAAAATAGAAATAAAATTGCTCAAAATCATTGGGATGCAGGAAAAAGTTACCATAAAAGGGAATTTTACAGCAATATAGGCCTACCTCAAAAATCCGAAAAATTCTCAAGTAACCAAACTAACCTGACATGTAAAGGTACTAGAAAAAATAAATAAATAAACATCCCAGTTAGTAGGGAAAGGAGCTAAAGATCAGAGAGTGGAAATAAATGAAATAGAGACCAAAAAGAAATAAAAGAAAAAAGAAAAGAAAGAGTACTGAAACTAGGAGCTGGTTCTCTGAAAAGAAAAATAAATTTGATAAACCTTTAGCTAGACTCATCAAAAAAAAAAAGAGAGAAAGGACTCAAACAAATTGGAAATGAAAGAGAAGTTACAACTAAAACCACAGAAATTCAAATTATTTTAAGAGAGTATTACGAAAAACCATATGCCATCGCTTCTCGGCCTTTTGGCTAAGATCAAGTGTAGTATCTGTTCTTATCAGTTTAATATCTGATATGTCCTCTATCCGAGGATAATACATTAAATGGAATTTTGGAGAAGGGAGATGGAATAGGAGCTTGCTCCATCCACTCCATGCATCGACCTGGTATTGCAGTACTTCCAGGAATGGTGCACCCTTCTCGGAGGGAATAAAAAAAAAAAAAAGAAAAACCATATGCCAACAAATTGGACAACTTAGAAAAAATGGATTCCTAGAAACTTACAATTTTATAGACTGAACCAAGAAGAAATAGAAAATTTGAACAGACCAACAAACACCCATAAACAAAATCACAGGACAGATAGCTTCTGAGATGAATTCTATGAAACATTCAAAGAACTTATACCTCTCCTACTTAAACTATTCCAAAAACTTGAAGAGGAAGGAAAGCTTCCAAATTCATTCTATGAGGCCAGCATTGCCCTGGTATCAAAACCAAACAAGGAAATTACAAAAATATAATTACAGAACAATGTCCTTGATAAATAAGCAAAAATTATCATCAAAATGCTAACAAACCAAATTCAAAAATACTTTAAAAAGGGATGCAAGGATGGTTCAGTATCCACAAATCAATCAATGTGATACATGGCATTAACAAAAGGAAGGATCAAAAAAACTACCTGATCATCTCAATGGATGCTGAAAAAGGATTTGACAAAGTTCAACATCCAATCATAAAAACTCTCAATAAAGTGACCACAGAGGGCACATATCTTAACATATTAAAAGCCATATATAACTGACCCACAGTTAACATCATATTCAACGGTGGAAAGCTACAAGCTTTTCCTCTAATATCAGGAACAAGACAAAGATGCCCCTTTTCACCACTCTTATTCGACATAGTCCTAGGAGTCCTAGCCATAGCAAACAAACAAGAAAAAGAAATAAAAGGCACCAAAGCATAAATAAAATTGTCACTATTTGCAGATTATATGATATATGTGGAAGACCTTAAATACTCCTCCAGAAAATTATTAGAATTAATAAATGAATTCCATAAAGTCACAGGATACAAAATCAACGTACAGAAGTCTGTTACATTTCTATACACAAACAATGAACCAGCAGAAAGACAAATAAGGGAACAATCCCATTTACAACTGCATCAAAAAGAATAAAATGCCTAGGAATAAATTCAACCAAGGAGGTGAAAGACCAGTACTCTGAAAACTATAGGACACTGATGAAGGAAACTAAAGATAACAAATAAATGGAAAGCTATTCCACATTCATGAATAGGAAGAATTATTATTGTTAAGCTGGCTACACTGCCCAAAGCAATCTATAGATTCGGTGCAATCCCTATCAAAATGCCAATGGCATTTACCACTGAACTAGAGCAAATAATCCTAATATTTATATGGAACCACAAAAGACCCCAAATAGCCAAAGCATCCTTGAGAAAGAACAAAGCCGGAGGGTATCATGCTCCGTGATTTCAAACTTTACTACAAAGCTATAGTAATCAAAACAGTGTGGTACTGGTACAAGAACAGATACATAGACCAGTGGAACAGAATAAAGAACTCAAAAATAAAAAAATATATTGCCAATTCATCTACGACAAAGGAGGCAAGAATATACAATGGAGAAAAGACAATCTCCTCAAAAAATGGTGTTTTTATTTACGGACAGCTACAAGCAAAGAAATAAACTGCATCAGTGTCTTATACCATGTACAAAAATAAAATTCAAAATGTATTAAAGACCTAAATATAAGACCTTACATCATACAACTCATTGAAGAAAACATATGCAGTACACTTCTGAACATACACATTAGAAATCTTTTTCTGGATATGTCTTCCAAGGCAAGGAAATCAAAAGCAAAAATAAACAAGTAGCACTACATCAAACTAAAGAGCTTCCTCACAGCAAAGGAAACCATCAACCAAATGAAAAGGCAACTTACTGTATAGGTGACTCTATTTGCAAACAACATATCTGATAGGAGCCAATATCCAAAATACATAATGAACTCACAAAACTCAACACCAGAAAAACAAATAATCCAATTAAAAAATAGGCAGAGGACCTGAATAGGCATTTTCCAAGGAAGACATACAGATGGTCAAAGGACACATAAAAAGATGCTCAGCATCACTAATCATCAGGGAAATGTGAATCAAAAGTACAATGAGCTGTTACACTAGTCAGAATGGTTACTATCAACAAGACAAGAAATAATAAGTATTGGCAAGGATATAGAGAAAAGAGAACACTTGTACAATGGTGCAGCTACTATGGAAAGCAGTATGGATGTTCCTCAGAAAACTAAAAATAGAAATACTATATGACCTAGCAATTCCACTTCTGGGACTCTACCCAAAGAAAACAAAATTATTAATTTGAAAAGATATATGCACCCCTGTGTTTATTGCAGCATATTTATAATAGCCAAGATATGGAAGCACCTGAAATGTCCATCAATAGATAAATAGGTAAAGAAAACGTGGCACATATATACAATGGAATATTGTTCAGCTATAAAAAAGAAAGAAATATTGTCATCTCTGATAATATGGATGGAACTGGAAGATATTATGCTAAGTGAAATAAGTCAGAGCAAAAGGACTAGCATATGGTGTCACTTATATGTGGAATCTGAAAAACAAAACAAGCAAAACAGAAATAGACTCATAAATTGAGAATGGATGACTGGTTACCATGAGAGTAGGGGGAGGGGTGAAATAGCTGAAGGGGATAAAGAGGTACAAACTTCAAATTATAAAATAATTTAGTCACAGGGATGGAAGAATAGCATAGGGATTATAGCTCATAATATTGTGAAATTTTTGTATGGTGATAGGTGGTAACTACACTTATCATGGTGAGGATTTAATAATATATGTAACTGATGAATCACTATGTTGTTCATCTGAAACCAGAAATGCACATATACTGTATCTGAAAATATTAATCCAACTGAAAGAAATTTTATCTGGAATCTAGTAAGGAAAATTAAACAATTTATCTAAACTATGTCTGGCTGTTAAAAACAAAATTCAAAATATCAAACATATTCACAAAGCAAGACACTTTTAAGTGAACTTGGAGATGAAAACTGGGAGTTTTGCACTTTAATAATATGTGCTATTCCTGGAAGGAAGTAGATCTCATCAAGGAATGGGTAGTAATGATTATAGAAGTTTTCAGATTGCTGACTTGACTGAGCCTGGTATAATCTAGTATAATGCCATCCTCAGGAGTCCGCCAGGCAAGAACACCATCCCATATACCATAGATATTTCTTTTAGAGAAGAGCACATTTGTCACATTTCAGAAAATGCAGTATTAAACCCTGATTTTTTTTGTCATCACTTCATAATCTTAAATGCTTGTGTCTTTTTACTAATCCCATTTAACTCAGTGAAGTAAAAACTGATTTTTCCCTCTTTTATTGCTTTCAAACAAAATCTGCCTCTTCCTTTCCCATTCTTAAAAACATTGCCAGAAAAATCATCCAAAACTTGAAAATAAGGCAAAAAGATAGAAAGCATATCCATCCAATGTTGTACAGAGGCAGAGACAGCCAGATATTCTCTAGGAGTATGATCTTTGTTCATTTCGCTGTTTATGACTGATTAAAGTTTCAAGACATAGTTAAATTACTTAGTGAACTTACAGATTTTTGTATGGGAGCAATGTAAATAGTTTCTCTCTAATGAATCACATAATCTTAAACATTAAACATTAATCAGTTTTGTGTCTAACTCAGCAATCTTATCCTCCTGTAAATATACTAGCTTTCTTTTAATTAGTTACAACATCTTACTGGATCCCTCATTAATTAATAAGTTATGTAAAAACTTTCCCACTTTACATTTGCAAAGCTATGATTTCAACTTTTTGAAAGTTATATTTTAACAGCATCTTGGGTGAAATTCATAGCCCTCTGGTCACTCTCAGGCAGATAATTTTCAATCCAGTCTAGATCAAAACTATATTCTCTTGGCTAATTTAAATTTCCTCACCTCCCTCATCACTAGGTCAGGCCAAAGCCTGAGACAAAGTGGGGCAAGGGATTGGTTTGTTTTTAAGTCTTCCTACTTTTCCCTGAATGCATTGTTTCATTCTCAACAGCACTGGAAATTCAGAGGAAAAATGGCAAAAGATGGTCTTTTGTCTCTACTTAACTATCGCTGCTATAGTCTTTGGGGTAGTATGTTGTATGGCAGACATGCAGACACTTATGCTCCCAATGGGATCTTGGTTGAGTTCTTTGACAGGTGTCATTGTACCACTCAGATCCTTCCCATGGGAAATGCAGTCCTTCCCGATATCTTCCTATCCTATTCTTGAACATTATACCTCAGATACACATCCTGCTTTATCCTTATGCAAAGTACTCTTGAGCAGTGTACCAAAAATATGGCTTAAACCCTTTGAAACATGGGAAACTCATCATTTGTGTGTTATTCTATTTTCCATTTCTCAGATAAGTACAGGGCAGACTTAACTGATTGAGTACATCTGTAACCAGGATGGGGGTTCCATCTCTCATTTCAGTGATGCTTAAAAATATGATTCTTTTAGAAACTCTTCTTTTGGTCTGTATGGTAGGCAGAATCATGCCTCCCCAAAGATGTTCACATTGCAATTCCAAGAACCTATGACTATTACATGACAAATGGGAATTAAGGTTGGAGATGCAAGTAAGGCTGCTAACCAGCTGACCTTAAAATAGGGTGTTTATTCTGGATTACCCAGATAATCCCAGTGTAATCAAGCAAGGCTCCATGAACATAGAATAGGGAGGCATAAGACTCAGAGTCAGAGTGCTGTGATGTGAGAAGGTCTCAACCTATATTATTGGCTTTTAAGATTAGGAATAAGACCATGAACCACGGGATGTGGAATGTGGGCAGTCTCTAGCATCTGGAAAAGGTAAAAAAGTGGATTCTAGAGCTCCCAGAAAAGAATGCCCTCCTGACACCTTAATCTTAGCAAATGAGGCCCATTTTGGACTTCTGAGATATAGAATTATAATAAATATGTGCTGTTTTAAGTCACTAAGTTTGTGATGACTTGTCATGGCTGTGGTAGAAAACTAATACAGCTTAAGTAGGCTTGAAGATCTCTCTCTTCATTCTCCCTTCCTGTCCCCACAGTATGACTATCCAAAGATTCCCACATTCTTAGTCTTCTGTTTAAATAGGCAGTGGGAGAGAAGGGAGCTGATGCTTAGGGAATTTCCTCACCTTTATAAAGTAATACAGAGATATATCAAGTCTCTTAGTCTCTCTTTTGAAAGTGACAACTGTTACTTACATTTAGGGAATTTAGCTGCAATCTAAAGATGATAGAAAAGGATCTATGTAGCTAGACTAAATATAAGAAAAGGGGGAATTTTATCTAAAAAACATGTTGCTAACATGCCCTTTGGGTATCAACAGCTCATGCTGGGTACTTGTTTAAAATACTTATTAATGAACTTTATTCCAAACCTATCCAATCAGTATCTCTGGGCTGGAGGCCTGAAAGTGTGTTTTACACCTTCTTTTTTTGTTTTGTTTTTTGTTTTGTTTTACACCTTCTTACACACAAAAGCTTGATAAATCTTGACATACAGGAATACATGTTTTCACTTCACTTCTATTATAGAAGCCTTAGACCCTACAAGAAAAGCAAAGCTTTTGTTTTTTTGAGCTTATAGTTACCTGCTACTTCACTTGACAAATCAAAGACTAAGACCCAGAAGGGATATGGGATTTGACTAAAGACACACATCTTGACTTACAAAGTAGGAGCTAGATGATCCTTTGCCTTCTAATCCCAAAAACATTTATTGTTATTTGAAGTCATCTTTTGAAATCAAAAGGTAACCATGCCTTTTAGAGGCAAACACCTTTACTACAGGCTTGTTTCATTTCCATAGTAGCTCTTTATTGTTAATTATTGGTGTTTCCATTCCATGCCATTATATTCCAATACTAACTGTAAGATTTCTAAGTGCTTATTCTTCAACTTTCCTAGCAAAACAATTACATGGGCTCTCTCCTCTATTTGGACCTGATGCCTTGTTTCTACATTTATGGGAAGCACATTGAATTGCCTTCTTCACAGGATACTTGGCAATATTCAACTATCTCAGATTTCTGTTTCTGCCATAGAGAGTGTTTTACAGTAGTCACCACTGAATTTTCTGTTATAGGAAGTTGAAAGGATTGCTTTGATCTTAGAAGCCTGTCATTAAATTCCTGTCAACTGGCAAAAACTTGCAAGGTTTGCTTCTCAGCACTGAGCACTAGAAAATTTAGTCAATTAGACATGGCTTGTTTTTCCTCAGGATGAGTTTTCTTCTTTGAAAGACTCCCCAGAAGAATGAATTAGTAAGATTTCAAGGGAAGGAAAATTCAGATCTGGAGTGAAAATGGATAAAGGTATCATTATACATGAAAGGGGTATGGGCCAGCCTTAGCATTACAGTTCAGGACTCAGACACCAAGGTTGACTTTTCAAAGTGAAGCAATGTTTTTGGCACTTAAACAGACCTAACTGCTAAAGCAATCACAACTCGCTTCCTTCCTCTTTTGCCCTTTCTCCTTGGATGTCCTATGCAAACCAGATCCAGTCTTTTTCCATTAACTTTAATATTCACTGAGAAAAACATCACCCATTATGCCTCCCTGTGGTACTACCCTCAGAAATCAAACACTCATTTCAGTTGCCAATGACTCTTGTAACCCTATATCAATCCTGAGCAGGATTGAGGTTTCCAGGAAATATCCTACCTGGTGTAGGCTTCTTCAAGTTTTCAGAGCCCCTCTTCCCTGGCAGTTTGGATAACTCATTTTTTTATGGTTTTCTTTTGTAGAAACTGGGAACCTTTCTCACTGTATAAAATAAACAAAAAAACAGTGAGTAGAAAAATGCAATCATTAATTGCATATATCATACCTTATATATACATTCATATGTTATAATCATAAGTTACCTATGTTCTATTATATGATTGTGTATGAACATGATTCTATTTTATATTCTAGTTTAGTCTAACATGGTTATTTTGGTGAACTCTCCAAATAAAGCTCAAGAAGCATATTTAAACAATGCCTTCTCCCCAACATGCTTTATGTGCACATTAGTTCAATCACTTTTCTTTCTCCACTGTATCTAATCAATCATGAGACCCTCTCAACCTTCAACGATATCTCAAATTTTCTTCCTTTCTCTTAGGTTTTGTTACACAACCATTTACTAACAAATATACCTGGATTTCAGCAACATCTCCTGGCTTATCTCCTTTATTTTGAATCTCTGCCATCACCTCCACACCACTCTCCAATGACTATAGTTAAGATACTAAATAGAAGGAAGCATCCCTCCTCTGTGAATGCCACACCAGAATGTTTCAAGATTGGACATTATCTGGCTCTGCTGCAGCTAATTGTTTTCCTGTCTCATTCTACTCAAGCTCAGATTTTCATCCAATGTTTCCCATTGTGCTTTGCTTCAACTTCTTTGCTGAAAACCTTAAATGTTCTTATCTGCTAAGCAAGTCAGCATTAGTTTTCAAGATTTCATATGAAACTTTCTTTAAACATTTCTCATCTACTTCTTTCTTTCTGAAACCAGTTTTATTTATAATAAATAAATCCATTAATATTATATTTTCTTACATTTGTTGTCTCATTGCTATTTCTTGGACCCTATTTACTAAGATTTTTGAGATTTTAAGTATAAGAAACTTAATTTGGAAATTCATGCTTTCAGTCATTGTATTTATCCTTCCATATTATCCAACTAAAGACATTGGGAAAATTACATTGAACAATAGATAGCACGGGATTGTGATCTCTGAGAAACAGAAAACAAACGGTATGTACCTAAGAGAAAAATCTCCCTAGAGAAATATCTGTGGACTGAAGCATAGGGAGGGGAAGCCAAAACAGAGCTTGGCAGTCTTCGTGAGTTGAGGGAACAAAATAAAGGATTTGCGGAGATCAAGGCAGCTAGGATCAATATAATAAGGCATCAGACAGGAATGAGCCACGTAGGAAAGCCCTGGAGATCTGCAGAGAGTTCTTTTTGAGTCTTCAGCTAAGTTCTGATCAGCTCATTTGTGTGAAGAAACTACTCAAAGACAGAGAAAGGGTCATTACATAAGAGCAGGCAGAATATGGCCTGGGAAAATAACTCAAAATGCACCGCAGACCTAAGTGTAAGAGCTAAAACTAAAACTTCTGAAAGAAAACTCATAAAATACCTAAGTGATCCTGGGTTAGGCAACAATTTCTTAAAAAAAGAAATAATAAAAACACAGAAACTACAAACCATAATAGGAAAAAATCAGCAAATTGGACTTCATCAAATGTATAGACCTTTACATTTCACAAGTTACTTTTACAAAATGAAAAGGCAAGTCACATGCTGGAAGAATACTGTCAGAAAATGTTTGATGAACTATTTGCATCAAAAATATATAAAGAATTATTTAACTCAATAAACAATAAAACAACCAAACTTTTTTTTAATGGCAAAAGATTTAAAAAGACACATTAAAGAAAATAAATGAATGGGAAATTAACACATGGAAAGAATCTCACGTAATTTGTGATGAAGGAAATACAAATTAAAACCACAAAGATATATCACTACACATACACTAGAATACCTAAAATGAGAAAGACAGATCATACCAAGTATAGATGATGATATGGAACAACTTCAAGTCTCAAACATTCTGTAAGAATAAAATGCTAAAAACAACTTTGGAAAATGGCTTGGGAGTTTCTTAAAATTATAAAAATGCATCTAAATATGATCTAGCCATTTTACTGCTAAATAATTACCAAGGAAAAATAAAAACCTATGTCTGTCCCCACCCCTTTAATATTCCTAAATGTTTATAGCAGCTAGATATATAAATGTCAAACACTTGAAAAAACCCAAATGCCCATCAACTGGTGATTGATTGGTAAACAAGTTATGATACAATCTTACAATGGAATTCCACTAAGCAATAAAAAAGAAAGAATGACAGACACATGCAACATCATGCTAAGCTGACCCTAAAGACTACCTACTCCTTTCTGGTTTTCCTCTTACATGTTTTCCTCTTCTCTCGTATGTTGGCTTCTCATACCAAGACATCGTGAAAATTTAAATAGAGTAATATACCTTTACTCTTGAGTAGGAATACTAAATATCAAAAAGATATTAGTTTTTATAAATGAATCCATAAATTCAAATAAAATTCCATAAAACATCACAGCATGTCTTACTGAATTGACAAGCTGATTTTTTAAATGTATAAGAAAAAAACATCACGAAAGAGAATCAGAATTCTCCTGAAGAAAAACAAATTCTGGGTACTACTCTACAAGCATAAAAAATAACAAAAGCCACCAGGGAACTGGTTCAAGGAATAATTAAACAGCAGAATAAAATAAAGAGCCCCAAAGCAGACTCATGCATATAGAAGTTATGATACAATTTATTTACAACAGAATTGGCATTGCAGATCAATTGGAAAAACATGGTGTTTTCCAAAAATGATACTGAGACAATAGATTTTCCATATGGAAGTAAAGTAGAAGATCTTATGTCATACCATCAACAAATTCCAACTGGATCAGAGATTCAAATATTAAAGTAAAAGTTAAAAACCAGTTATAAGTCATTAGAAGAAAATATATGGCTGGCAGAGACATAAGGAAGGACTGATTAAACTGTTAAAAAATAAGAGCAATAATATACACCATGAAGAATATATATATATTTATATATATATATGTATATATTCAATTACATTAAAATAAAGGAGTTCTACTCATTAAAAGACTCCATAAAGAAAGTAAAAGTTCAAGTAACAAACTGGAAGAACCTTAAAAAAAAGTAAATTACTAGTATACTTAATTCTTAAGTAATTCCCACAAATCAGTAAGGACAAACAACCCAAAAGAAAAATTCAAAAGAGATGAAAGAAGCAGAAATGAGCCATTATATTGATTTAATCCATTACAGATTTTGATTCAGTTTGAAAAACACTATTGTAGACCAGATGACTGAGAGATTTGAAGAATTAGTATCAACAAAAATATACTGTCTCTTTATACTGTGTATTATTGTTCACTTGCAATACCAGAATATAGATAATATTTCCAAATCATTTTTTAAGTTTTAAAAGACACAAGATTGATGTATGTGTATTTTTAAAAAATCAAACAACATAAAATATGTAATAAAATATTCAACACTTGCTTCATTCTTCCCTGCCTTTGCTACATCCCCAGAAATAGCTTTTGTACCTGGTGCATGTGTATTTGTGTGTTTCTTAAATCATTTTATATTCATTTACAAGCACATATATATAGAATGTTACAAAAAATTATTATATCATGATTATCTGTTACCTTCGTTTTTACTTAAGGACATTTAGGTATCTTTCAATATTAGTACATTTACTAATTTAATCAAATCTAAGGTGCTTTAAACATCCTGGTTTCATATCTTATGAGAAAGTGTCACCACAAGATTTACCCAACTGCATCACTTTTTAAAGACAGCGAGTATTTTATTTGTAACCTTTCAAGTATTAGGCAAATCTATCTAATATCTCTCAGGAATTATTTGTTGCACACATTCCACTCAGTTTTGAAACACCCAAGGAAATAGGTTTTCCAAAGCTGGAAAATGCTCAAATCATACTTTCTGACAAAGATGGCATTTTCTAGAGGTGTATTTTTTTAATAGCTATTCAAATTAAGTTCACAGATGCATAATTCCTCATATAGGTGATGTAAAATATATTGCCAAGAGCTAGGATATGTGAATAGTGGCTAAAGCAATGTGTGAAAATACATTACAGAGGCTACTTGACAGGTAACTGAATTACTAACTATGCTGAACTATTAGCTTGAAATATACATTTACTCAGTTTTGCTTTCAGATTAATAAAAAATCATCTTTTATACATAAAGTGTGAAAACAAACAAGCAAACTATGCCTATTTCCATAACTTATTTTATCTTGAGAAGGAAATAAAAGAATAAGCCTACCTTTTCACCATCACCCAGGAAGAGTACCACCATTGCTGTTGGTCTTTATTAGAGTAAATGTATGGCCCACCTTTTTCTATTGTAAAATGTGTAAGTATTTCACATTTTGTAACTTTCTGAAAAAAGTAATCTAACTAATCTATGCTGACTTTAACACTGCCTCTAAACACTTTCCGCAGTGTCAAAATTCAGCTGATATATAATTAAAGTAATTTAGTCCTGGGTAGAAGGAAAGGATTGCAAATGCCTGGCATCAGAGCTGCGACTGCCTCTCCCCTTCCTTTCCCTTGGCAGATGTGGATCATGGCAGCTGAGTACTGAGTACAGATGTGGCTTCAAATCCTCAACACAGCTCTTCAGAAGGCCCCTACCGATCATCAGATTTTACATGAAAGATACATTCTATTGGCCATTCTTGAAGTTCTGCTGTCAAATGACATTGTGACTTGGCAAGTATCTCTTTTGTGTATCACTTTTTCAGAGAACAATGTAGCTAATTTCATCTGTCTCCCAGGATTGTTGTGAACAGTACATGAAATAAATTGCCAGGAACAGCTCAATTTGTTATACAATAGTTGATCAGTGTTTGCTGAATGAATCCACACAAACATGGATAAATGGTACTAAGTTAAAAAAAAAGTTAACTTAAAACTTGAGAACACTGTAATTTTAGGACTTCTCCCTCACTTTATTTTTTACTTTTATTTGTGGTAAAACACATGTAACACAAAATTTACTATCTCCACCATTTTTAAGTGTACAGTTCAGTAAATCATATTCACACTGTTGAGCAACCAATCCTGAGACTTTTTATTTTACAAAACTGAAACTCTATACCTTTTAAATAATAAAGTCCCATTAGCCTCCTCCCAGCCCCTGACAACCACCATTCTACATTCTGTTTCTATGAATTTGACTATTCTGCAAATCTCATATAATTGCCATCACACAGTTTTTGACTAGCTTATTTTACTTAACATAATGTCCTCAAAGTTAATCCATGATGCAGCATGTGTCAGAAGTTCATTCCTTTTCAATAATACTCTGTGGTATACACACAGCATATTTAGTTTATTCATTCATCTGTTGATGGACACATGGGTTGCATCCACCTCTTGGCTATTGTAAATGATGCTGCTATGCACATGAATGTATAGATATATCTCTTTGAGATTCTGTTTTCAATTATTTTGGACATATACCCAGACGTAGCATTACTGAATTATATGGTAATTCTATTTTCAACTTTTGAGAAACCACCATTTTGTTTTACATTCCCACCAACAGTGCACAAGGGTCTCTGTTTTTCTACATCCTCACCAAGATTTGTTATTATCTGTTGTTTTTTTATGGGTATGATTTATACTTCAATATACTTTTGATTTGCATTTCCCTAATGATTAGTGATGTTGAGCATCTTTTCATAAGCATGTGGGCCATTTGTATGTTCTTTTTGGAGAACTGTCTATTCATGTTCTTTGCCTATTTTTAAAAAATGTCAAGTTTATATATATTTAGCTTTTTAAATTTTTTATACAAGACTATTGTTTATAGAGTTGTTTTAGATTTACAGCGAAATTGAGAGATTTCCGATATACTCCCTTCCTCCACACATGCATAGCTTCCCCAAATATCAATATCTCCCACAACAGTGGTATATTTGTTACAACTGATAAACCTAAATTGACACAACATTATCCCCAAAGTACACAGTTGTACCTTAGGATTCACTCTTGTACATTCTGAATTTGAAAGATGCATAATGACATATATCAATCATTATAGTATTATAGTATTGTCACTTTCCTAAACATCCTCTGTGCTGAACCAATATATTTCATCCTTCCACATGTCTCCCAGTTCTTGATCACCACTGACATTTTTATTCTCTCCATAGTTTTACCTTTCCCACAATGTCATATAGTTGGAATCATACACTATGTAGTCTTCAGATTGGATTCTCTTCCTTAGTAATATATATTTAAGGTTCCTCTGTGTCTTTTCAAGCCAGGATAGCTCATTTCTTTTACCACTGAATAATATCCCATTGCCTGGATGCACCACAATGTATTTACTCATTCACTTACTGAGGGATATCCTGGTTGCTTCAAAGTTTTGACAGTTATGAATAAAACGACTATAAACACCCACGTGCAGGTTTTACTGTTGACATAAGTTTTCAACTCCTTGGGTAAATATCAACTAGCATGCTTGTGGGATCATATAGAGTACAATTAGTTTTGTAGGAAACTGCCAAAGTATCCATATCATTTTGCATCCCCACCAGCAGTGAATGGGAGCACATTCTTCCCAGCATTTGATATTGACAATGTTCTAAATTTTGGTCATTCTTACAGTTGGATATTGGTATCTCATTGTTTTAATCTGCATTTCCCTGAAGACATATTATATGAATCACCTTTTCATGTGCTGATTTTCCATCAGCATACCTTCTTTGTGAGAAGTGCATTAAGATCTTTGGCATATTTTTAAATCAGGTTCTTTTATTAATGTTGAATTTAAAGAGTTCTTTGTATATTTTAGACAAGTTCTTTATCAGATGTGAATTTACAAAAATTTTCGCCCACTCTGTGGCCTGTCTTCTCATTCTTTTGATAATGTCTTTCACAAAATGAAATTTTAATTAAGTCAACTTAATCCATTTTTTCGGTCATGTATAATTCCTTCGGTGTTGTATATAAAAAGGTATCCTAAAACCCTATGCCAGTAAGTACATACTTACTGATAATCACCCTAAATGTAAATGGCCTGAATGCACCAATCAAAAGACATAGAGTCACTGAACAGATAAAAAAACAAGACCCATCTATATGCTGCCTTCAAGAGACTCACCTTAAACCCAAAGACATACACAGAAAAAAGTGAAGGGATGAAAAAAAGATACTTCATACAACTATTAGGGAGAAAAAAATAGGAGTTACAGTACTTGTATCAGACAAAGTAGACGTCAAAACAAAGAAAGTCAAAAGAGACAAAGAAGGACATTACATAATGATAAAGGGGTCAATCCAACAAGAAGATATAACCATTATAAATATCTATGCACACAACACAGGAGCACCTACATATGTGAAACAAATTAACAGGAGAAATAGAATGCAATGCATTCATTCTAGGAGACTTCAATACTCCACTCATTTCCAAGGACAGATCAACCAAACAGAAAATAAGTAAGGAGACAGAGACACTGAACAAAACAATGGAACAGATGGACCTAACAGACATCTACAGAAATCTACAACCAAAGGCAGCAGAACATACGTTCTTCTCAAGTGCACATGGAACATTTTCAAGAACAGATCATACACTAGGCCACAAAAAGAGCCTTGGTAAATTCAAAAAGATTTAAATTGTACCAACCAGATTCTCAGACCACAAAGGTATGAAACTAGAAATAAATTACGCAAAGAAAATGAAAAATTCCACAAACACATGGAGGCTTCACAACATGCTCTTAAATAATCAATGGATCAATAACCAAAAAAAAACAGAGATCAAGCAATATATGGAGAAAAATGACAACAATAATTCAACACCACAAAATCTGTGGGATGCAGCAAGGCCATGTTAAAAGCAAAGTATATTGCAACACAGGCCTACCTCAGGAAAGAAGAACAATCCCATATGAGCAGTCTAAACTCACAATTGACGAAACTAGAAAAAGAAGAACAAATGAGGGCGAAAGTCAGTAGAAGGAAGGACATAATAAATATTGGAGCAGAAATAAACAAAATTGAGAAGAATAAAACAATAGAAAGAATCAATGAAAGGAAGAGCTGGTTCTTCGAGAAAATAAACAATATAGATAAACCCCTAGCCAGACTTATCAAGAAACAAAGAGAGTCTACATATATATACAGAATCAGAAATGAGAAAGGAAAAATCACTACGGACACCACAGAAATACAAAGAACTATTAAAGAACTATGAAAAATTATATGCTAAAAAATTGGATAACCTAGAAGAAATGGACAACATTCTAGAAAAATACAACCATCCAAGGTTGACCGAGAAAGAAACAGAAAATCTGAACAGACGAATTATCAGCAATGAAATGAAACTGGTACTCAAAAACCAACCCAAGAACAAATACCTGGACTAGCTGCCTTCACCACTGAATTTTACCAAACATGTAGTGAAGACCTAATACCATCCTCCTTAAAGTTGTCCAAAGAGTAAAAGAGGGAATACTTCCAAACTCACTCTATGAGGCCAGCATCACTCTAACACCAAAACCAGGCAAAGACATCACTGAAGTCTGCTGGAAACATGACACTAATGACAAGTAGAAATTTTATAGCCCCCATTTTCCTTTGCTGACATTACAAATGTAAAATTTTTCATTTCCCCAAAAGTTCATCTACCTTGATCTCCGCTGCTGAGGCTACATATTTAGTATCCTTCTGGCAGCAGGGAAGATTCTGGCAAAGACCAGGGGTCCTGTTAGTCTCACATAGGGAGAACTTATTCCAGGACAAAGAAGCCATCCCTACCCCCCACCCATATCCCACCCCTACACATGCACCCAGCATGCACTTGCCCCCCAAGTCCAAGGACATGGTCTGGAAGTGGATAATTTATCATACTATCAAGAACATAAGAAGATGAGCAGCTTCACATGAAACAAAGGAAAATTAGGCAGGAATATATTTATCATGTATGATAAAACCAAGATAAATCCAGGAGTTTGGAAATAAATGATACCATGGATAGAAATCACTACAACTCACTAAAACATAGCTGAGAATTTGTCAGTGAGAACTAAGTCAGCTTATTTGTCCACCATCACCACAAACACTATTGAGGAAATAACTATACTGGGTAAGAGAGAGGTGAGACAGAAAAAAGAGAGAGAGAGAGAGAGAGAGAGAGAGAGAGAGAGAGAGAGAGAGAGGTCCCTCCTTTATTCCTTTTTTCTTGTCACCTGCTGTCCCAGTGAGAGCCTGTTTAAGCTTGAAGACCCAATTCAACACTCAACTACACGAACGCTTCTCATTCCTCCTGGAAGAACTATTTGTTATCATTCTCCCCCAGTATGGATGGGACTATATATATATTATTTGCTGCTTTATCCTCTACACTTCATAAAGTGTCAGGCACATAGTAGGGGCTCAATAATTATAACTGAATTAATCAGTTAGTCCCCTCTCTGTGTTCCCTTTCTCATATATTGCCTACGATTTTGTTCTTTCCCCCTCACTGAATTGCTGACTTTTTGAGAGGTAAGAGGAATCAGGATCTACTCACTTTTGGTAGCCCAACATTTATCAAAGCACTTCTACAGAAAACCAGTTCTATAGATGTTATTTGGAGAAAACAGAAATAAATCATGTCAAAAGTAATTTGATTCTAACATTCCATTATATTGGGAAAACAAGTTCCTATAAAAAACGGTGCTTTAGAATGGTATAATCTAGTTGAGAAGCAAGAGGAACACCAAATAAATGATTAGAGACATTATGCAATGCAGGTCACTGTAGTTAGGCACTTGTTATTTCGTACCCTGTCATATTTAAATTGAGTCAGTGGGAAACAGGACTCAGTCATATAACTATTTTAAATAAATTGGACACAGTTTGTGTTCCTAGAAAGGAATTTTTATATGGAGTTTATTTCTTTATATCTCATTCACCATACTCCTCAGTATCTGTTCTGATTAAGCCTAAGTACACTTTTATTTCAAATTAGCCATCCAAATGAAGTGAGAGCTATAACTCATAACTTACAGCAGCTAGTTGTATGCCTCTGAATAAAGAGTCTGATGATCAGCAAAATTTAAGGGAGTGGAAGATTTCAAGCCATCAGCAATTCATATGCTTTTCTATTTCCAACTTCCTAGGTTGGTGTATTCCTACCTGTCATGAGAAATATACTATAAGCCAGGTCCCCCAGAGTGATAAACTTTCAAATAACTTGGGAAGTCAACACTGGAAGAAAAGTGATGCACTTAATTTAAAAAGTATCTGATAAGGGGATGACATCCAAATTATATAAAGAGCTTATGCACCTCAACAAAAAAAACCAAATAAGCCAATTAAAAAATGGGCAGAGAGGCTGAACAGACACCTCTCCAAAGAAGAAATTTAGATGGCCAACAGGCACATGAAAAGATGCTCCACATTGCTAATCATCAGAGAAATGCAAATTAAAACCACAATGAGATATCACCTCACACCAGTTAGGATGGCCGCCATCCAAAAGACAAACAACAAATGTTGGTGAGGATGTGGAGAAAGGGGAACCCTAATACACTGCTGGTGGGAATGTAAACTAGTTCAACCATTGTGGAAAGCAGTATGGATGTTCCTCAAAAAACTCAAAATAGAAATACCATTTGACCCAGGAATTCCACTCCTAGGAATTTACCCTTAGACTGCAGCAGCCCAGTTTGAAAAAAGACATATGCACCCCTATGTTTATCATAGCACTATTTATAATAGCCAAGAAATGGAAGCTACCTAAGTGTCCATCAGTAGATGAATGGATAAAAAAGAGGTGGTACATATACACAATGGAATATTATTCAGCCATAAGAAGAAAGCAAATCCTACCATTTGCAACAACCTGGATGGAGCTAGAGGGTATTATGCTCAGTGAAATAAACCAGGCGGAGAAAGACAAGTATCAAATGATTTCACTCATCTGTGGAGTATAAGAACAAAGAAAACACTGAAGGAACAAAACATCAGCAGACTCACAGAACCCAAGAATGGACCAACAGTTACCAAAGGCAAAGGGACTGGTAAAGATGGGTGGGAAGGGAGGGATAAGGGGAAAAAAGGAGTATTATGATTAGGACACATAATGTAGAGGGGGGAGGGATATGGGGAAGGCAGTATAACATAGAGAAGACAAGTAGTGATTCTATAACATCTTACTATGCTGATGGACAGTGACTGCAATGGGGTATGAAAAAAAAAAAGGTTTACTGTGGCCAATAGTCCCAAGAATTTAGGTGCTCTCAATGGGGTATGAAAAAAAAAAAGGTTTACTGTAGCCAATAGTCCCAAGAATTTAGGTGCTCTCAGAAGACAGCTCCCAGGGGGTATTCATGTTGGCACTCAAACCCAAATTCACAGGTGGACTTGCACTTAATACCCAGCATTTATTCATGTACAACTGAAACCCACATGACATCTGTAAAATGTGTGATTTCCAAGGACAAAGATAAGGACAGCTTCCTGAGCATGTACAGTGGGAGGTACAGTTGCCCAGGGTCCCACACTTGGTTTAAAGCTCTGTCATTGCCATCTTAAAAATCCTAATGCATTTTGAATGAAAGGCCCCACATTTTTTTTTTTTACACTGGGCTCTACAATTACTTTGATGACCCTAGACAGGGAAAAGGGCAAACCATCATGGACTTTTTGTGAAGACTGAGCAAGCCCCTTACTATTTGGTCAGAGGGTTAAAATTCCTGACAGCAAATAATCCAGATATCAGAACACTGTGCCGGACTTAGGACATTATTCACGGTGAAGATCTGATCAGCTGCAGAGGACTCTCCCACACTCTCTGCCTACACTGTGCTCCTATATTCTCCTCCTGGAAAAACTGCTTTATCAGGATGGCAACTGCCACAAACCTGAGATGGTTGCTTTCAGGCACAAAGTTCTTTAGCTCATTATTACCCTCAGAACAGTTAAAGCAAAAGTGTGGAACTGATGATGCAACTTTGGATTCTCACTCTTCGCCCTACGCCCTGCTATCCAACTACTGTTACCAAATCCTTATTCTCCATCTTTATCCACTTACCCCAGGTGTTCACTGCTCTTATCTTCTTTAACCACTCACGTCAAAATGTTCTTTCAGTAAAGTGTCTGATAAACCATTTCGCACAAAATTGATAAATATATAAGATTATACATCTAAAGTACATAGAGTTTAACACAGAGTCAGTATTTAATAAGTACTAGCGATTATTTTTATTATTAGCATTATTGTGGTTATTAAAATGTGAATCTTCTAAAGGATACATGTATGTCTTAAAGTGGAGTGAGTATGGAGTAGTTGAAAAATGTTGGAAGTCAGGAAGGCCTTGGTTTAGATCATGTATCAGCTAATTCATATCTAAGCCTCAGTTTCTTCAACTGTACAAAAGAGGTTAATACCCACCTTGTGAAATTTTCATGAAGTTTAAATGAAGAATATGAAGAATATAAAGAAAATGGGTAGCACAATGTCTGACTCATGGGAGGTGCTCACCTACAGTAAGCTTCCATGCATAATTACTATTGCCTATAAGAGCATTAGTGTTTTTGCAGGGATCAGAATTATCAAGTCTGGGAAGACTAAGGAGGGAAGATATTATCCTAGTGGCAGGGAAACCATTAAAACATTTGCCCCTCACCACTCAAACCCAAACTTCCTCCAAGAGGTCTTCAGTGCTAGGTTTCCACGGAGCCCTATACTCCATCTGTCATACAAGGACACAGTGTTGTGGGTGATTTTCCCCAGTCTAAAACTCCTGTTTGATTATAAGCTTCCTGAAGCTAGGAAATATGTCTACCTTTGTAGTCTATATGACTACAGCAATGTTTCCCATCCCAAATCCTCTTCCAGAACCTTGTCACTTCCTCATTTGATAAATATTAGCTGTTTTTTTTTTTAGATGATGGTGGTGTATTTAGTACTCATGCATCTAAACTCTTTAAGTGTCTGAGAAATTTAATCAGGAAATAAGTAGATTGAATGACCTGTCTCCTAAACTGTGAGCTCTAGATCATCCTGGAATGCTTGTAACATTCTTATTCTGAATTATATGTCTACAGGCCCTGTACCTTGTAGGTAATTTATAAATGTTTGTTGAATTATTGAGAAAAAAGACATCCAGAATGATAGCATCAGCTATTATCACAGACAAAAAGCGTTAGTTAAAAAAAAAATTCTGGGAAGTTTGTCCATTTGGAGTGCGGAGTTGTTTATTTCTCCAAAATTTTACGGTTCAACAAAAGGCAGTATTTTCCAGAGAGAACTCAGTTTTTAGACTGTCAGCGCTAACAGTAGACAACAAGAGTATCGATGGGTCTAGCACAGACTTAGGGATGGAAATCCATCCTCATTCTTTGCCCATCCGTGTCTTATCATTGCAGTAACACTAGCAGTCAATCAAAGCTCAATGATCACTGCCATTTGCAGTCTTTTAGTCAGTTGTTAAAACATCTGAGTATTTTACACTGTTTTCACACTAAAAACTAAAATATGAGAAAAATATTCTGAGGATACTACTTATTTGAAATTTAAGAAAAATGTATGTAAATATAGACACAAATATAGAAGTTAAACATATATATAATTTATATATATAAGCATATATGCTCTGTAGGAAAATAATATATGCATATGATCACTGGACGGAAGGAAATAGAAAATATAATTTCTAATGTCAAACACCGACAAACTTATGCTTCTAGACCTGTGAGTTCTAGCACATACTGATACTTCTCCTGGGAGTTAGGCCTGGATAGATATTTATTTAAAAGGATTTTTAGATGTACAGTTGTTTCAAAAGGGGGCATAATTACAGATTGACTTCCAGGGTAAACATACAACATCAAAACATGCCACTTGGCTTATCTATTAAACAAGTGAAAATGTTTTCTCTCCATGTTGAAGCCCATCTCCATAACCTGTTTAGCATCACTATTTGTATAAACACAATGGTAGCTTTTTCTTTTTTCTTGGTAAGTTTCATTTCATAGTGGCGCTTAATACAGCATATTTAGGAAATATGAAATTAGCAATCACTAAGAGGTTATGCACACAACTATAGACAGTTAAGCAAGAATATAGGGTGCTAAGCCAGAAAAAGTCAGTTTGCCAAAAAAATGATAAAACAGAAAAGAATGTGAACAATTCTGTGGGGTTTTGTTTGCTCTTTGATTCGGAGAGAGAGCATCAAGACGAGATGAACCATGTAAAGACTATTTGGAGACCGGACACAAGAGGAAGGTTACTGAATATACCTCGAGAATTATTCTATCAACAGCAATGAAATTTCTTGGAACACCTTCAGGAGTCCCATCGAATGGCCTTGCTATTGATTATTATGACAGCTTAACTGCCTCTCATAGCCAAATCTCAAACACCATGTGGATAAAGCATAAATTTAAATGAGAGTTTATAGATTGTGGTTAAAGGAAATCAGATGTATCGTTCTTCTTTGGATTTATTAGCATTATCACATGCATGAGGAGTCCAAGTATGAGGAAAATAGAAAACTCCCAGAAAGGAAGATGAAATAACAAAAGGGGGGAAAAAAAGACAATTTAAGAAAGAATATCAGAACATTTCAGGGAGTCACAAAGAATAAAAAGGATTGCATATAAAGGATTTGAAATGCAGAGAACCCAGGTAGCAGGTTAGACAGGTGACCTTTAAATGTATAAAGACTTCCCATCAGCAAACCTTAATACTCCAAGTCTGTGAAATGCCTTCAAATTTTAATGAAACACTCTTTTTCATTCAATTTGGAATTAAACCCAGGCAACCATAGATTGGTGTGAGATCAGGATAAAGATTCTTGCAGATAAGTGAAGTTTCCTGTGCCCTTTCTCAGTAAGCTACTGAAGGATGACATTCACCAAAGCAAGGGAGAAAGAATAATATGCAAGATTCATGGGCAGAGGCTGGCAAGCAACCAGTTAAGATGAGGTAGGAAGATGGGAGTGCTCCAGAAGGGATGGCTCCAGGGAAAGATTTGAAATAATTGATTACTTACATGAATATGTAGGAAATAATACTTTGTTGGAGACACTGGTAAATATTAGTGATAAGGAAATAGAATAAGAAGGAATCAATTATACAAAGCAACTACTATTTCCAGGACAAAACAAAAATTAAGAAATAAATACTGTCATAGTACATTTGTCTCAGGACTGAATAAAACTGCTATTAGTCTTTAATCATGTATTAAATCACTGAAAATTAATATAAAAAATGGTTTGATATAAAAATATTGGAAAAGTGGAGTAATGTAGTGTGGTGGGATAGAAACATGGCATCAAATCTTCCATATTGTGAACTAAATAAATAATGTCTAAATTTGGTATGTCAAGACTGAATAGAATAAACATATTCTCTAGAAATGATTAAGATTGAAAATAGATTTAATTATCTATTAATTGAGTTAGGTGTACTTCTGCAAACAATAGTGGCTTAAACAAGTGGGGTTTTGGTTTTTGTTCACATAACCAGAAATCCAAAAGCAGTCAGTCAGGGCCAGGGCTAAGATTGCTGTGATCCTCAAGGCCTTCTCTCAGGTCAATTATAAAGTAGCTTTGGCCACCATAGCTGCATCACAGGCCGGAAAAAGGAGGGAAGGCAAAAAGCAAAAGAGTGTATGTGAAACAAATTTTAAAATGAATTGTCGGACATTGAGTTGGTTATTCTTTTTGTAAGGGAGACTGGGAAATGTAATTTTTTAGTTGGATCTATTGTCAACTTCAACAAACTAAGAGTTTTTGATAGTAAAGAGAAGGAGAATGGATAATGTGCAGGCAGCTTCAGGTCAGTGCCCCAGGAAGTAAATACAAAGATAAAAATAGCTAAAATATACCTGAAAGTGATTTGGAACTGGTTCTCAAAAGTGGTAAGGGGGTAACAGAAGTTGCATTTTTATTCTAATACTTATTATAATCTATGTGAACTTTCAAACTCTAAATATGTATTATAAAAACTTGAAGAATAAAATTGAGCTTATATAAAATAATGCATTGATGTCAAATGAAGCATAAATAATATCAAAGCATGGCATATACAATAAAAGTCTCACAAAACTCCAAATATAACAAAGTGGTAAGAGAACTAAGCCAACACAAAATTTGTAGGTGCTCTGAATATAAAAGAACATAAGTCTTAGCAACTGAAATCACATTCTCATTGCAAATATCAGCTGGATTTCCACAAATCTAGCACATTATATAGTACTTCCAAACAGGGTGTTATTGGTTTGTAATTTTGTTAGTCCTTAAATTATACATTTTGTTTGGTTTTAAGTGGAATGAGAAACATAATGAATTTGTACCTACTTTTATCTTCGTGCAATTGTAACTATCAAAATAATTTAAGTCAACACTGGAATTCCATAAGTTGAATTTTCCTCAAACAGAAATCTATATATTATTTCAGTTTTAGAATTACCATCCTATAACTCTTGGCTTTATGCGAGGCAATTTCTTGTCATTTAATTCAACATATAATTAGTTCTACCGATGTTATTTTATACTCATAATCCCTGTTTCTTATATTTAAAGATGGATAGGGTGAGAGAAGCATGACCAAAGATAGATCTGGGTATGTAATCTTTGTAGTTATGTCACTTTACATAAAGTGCTAACTTGCATTTAGATTTCCTCTTCTAGAAATTGGGCATGACTATGTCTATCTCAAATATTTATGGAGAATAAAACACCAAGTTCAATACTTTGCATAAAGCAGGGGCTTGAAAATTACATTTTTGCTAACAGAAGATAGAATTGTTAACCTTATATATAGTTACATGAAAAGTCCACTATGAAATCCATTTATGAAGGTTAAACATTTATAACCCTTTAGATAACATCTCTTTTCTTCTTAGTGGGAATCAATGTTAATTTAAACTAGCTACTTGTAGTTTTCCTTTTCAATAGTTCTTAGATCTATTAAATTATAACTTTCTCCTTTAAATTATAACTATGTCCTTTAAAAACCAATATAAACATATTTTACTCTTTCTTATTAAATTGAAAACTTACTAGATATGAGACATGACATTGAACATTGAATTTGACCCAGAAAACAGCTGTTTTAAAATTGTATTATCTTCTGTTTTACATAGATTTCATGGAAATGGCATGGATGACATAGCACAAACAAACAAAAAAAGGGAGCAGCAAGAAAGACGAGCTAAGAGAAAGTCTGTACTATTCTTCCTAGGAAGCAAAAGTGAAATTTTAATTTCTCTAGAAAATCTGAACCAAGAGGGGGCTTGCCCACTCCATCCATAAATATCCTAACCCTTGAAATCATCACTGTCACCCTCAATATTACTGATCTTCCAGTACCCCTGCATTGTAGTTTTACAATTCACTTTTACAATTTGTGTACAGCATTTTCACATATTTAAATTCTCCCTCAGTTTACAGAAAATTGCACAATTGCAAGTCCAGAATTCAAAGCCCTCTTCCACTTACAACAACCTAGTGTAGCCTCCACAGTGGAAGAGGATGTGAAATCATTGCACCTACCAGGCTAATGAGGTCAAATTGTGTGTAGGATGTAACTTCCAGCTAAGGACAAAGAGGCACAAGAAAACTACTCCAGCGAAGAAAAAAAGGTATGTAATATCTCCCAACAGACTGATTCCCAGGCTATAAGCATTCATTATACCTTTGAAAGGTATAAAAAACTAAAAATCTCACACTACTGATTGGACTTGGCATGTTTTGATGAGCAGTGGATGTGTTCATTTCTGTAAGTCACTTTGCTCAGACACAGCAACAGGGGAAAATCAGTGTTGAGCTAAGACACAGAACCAGATGATCTCTCCAAAGCATAAAATAAGTAAGATCATGTGCCTTAAAGGAATAGAAATCTGAGGTCATGAGGAAGTGTTAAAGTGTTGCAGCCTGCAGTGGAAGCATATCTGCTTACTGACAAGGGAGTAACAGATCATTTGGAAAGATTAATAGACAAAAGAAAAAACACAATAAAAGACAGTTTAAAAATACTAAGGCCCTAAGAAAGACTAGCTAGATGGTTCAAATATGTTCTAGATGTCAAATCTCACAAAGTGCCATTTCTCTCTTGACTTCAGGATCAACCAACACACAAAATGGTGCTAAATACATTTAAAATATAATGCCATTAATAAAACTTGGATTTGTATTCAAACATGGACTCATTTATTACAAAGTGAAGCAACACCTGCTGCACTCCTGGTTAATCATTTGGAAACACCAATTTGCCATAAGGGAAGCCTGTCATTTCTTCAGACAAAATATGATGGGGGACAACTACATCTTGGTAAGACAGAGCTAATTGATTTTATACTATAGCTGATGTGCCAGATACTGATTTATTTCTCCTCAGCTCCGAATGCACCCTTGATTTTATACTTGGTGATAAACAAAGGAATTCCTGAAAGCCTTTCCTTTAAAGTGAGCACAATAAGATTTCTCAGTAGAGTACACTTGCAGAGATGACATGAGGGAGAAACGTTCCAGAATTTCCTGCACAAGTCAGGCAGTTAGCTTTATGGGTGTGAAAACATCCAGCAAAAATATACCAGCCATTGGCCTAGAACATGGTCCATCCACAATCTTGCATCCTGTGATTAGCAATAACTATTCCTTAATCCCATAGACATAGAAAGAGACCCCACACACATACCCCACCGAGAAGCTGCCTTTGCTCTGAAGGTCTCCTACCCTTTGAGCACCAGGACTCCCCCATGTGGTCTGCGAGCAGCCACCTGTGGCCTGAAGGATCACACACCAAGTGGTCCTCCCACCTGTGAAAGCGTGTGCATAGAATGCCTAAAGGCCTTTTACTCTGGCTGACTCCAGATTCACTACACACCCACATCACCATTGCTGACCACCTGCCCACTTGCTTGCTCCCCCTGGCCCATTGCTTGCCCAGGAATTCCAGACCAGACCAGGCCTAGCTAAACCAGTAAATGCCTGTGCTATCCAGTGGGCTGAACTACACCTTCTCCAAAAAGGTCTGAACCTCTTCCAGGTTTGTCTTCCTTGGTTATACTCCTTCAACCCTATTGTAACATATAGAGTTTCTTTATATCATATAATTTCTTTTTCATCATAGCTAATAGCTCTTTATTTTAACTTCACTTGCTTAACTGGTGCGGATTCTGTCTCCTGATTGGATGTAGACTACTGCAGTTTGAAAACAAGAAAAAAGAAAACAAAACCTGAAATTAGGAAATATGCATTAAATTATTAAGTACTATATACCAGAAAATGTCAAACAACATAATATTTTATGTCATGTAATCCTCAGAAGAATTCAGCAGGGTTAAATATTTAAAGTTCAGGGAGATTAAATAACTTGTCCAGGTTTATAAAGCATAGTAAGAAACAAAAAACAATTCAAGCCACTGTTTATTTGAATACAAATAGTTTTGACTTATATATTTAAATACTTATGACGTTACATGTGTTTATAGTTATGAAGTTGCATATTTATATCTATACCTATCTATCTTTCTAAATAATATTTGCCCTACAGAAAATGAATTGTGTTGAGAGAGGGGAAAGTCTGGAAGTAAAATTAGCAAGTCTTGGTGGTTGATTGGGTGGAGTACTGAGGTATTAATAGGGTATGGGAAGTGAAACTGGTTATAAACACCCCTTAAAAAGTGGATGGCTTTGGACTCTCACTAAAACTACTGCAGAAATTCTCAGCAAAAGTAACACAGAAAAAAGCAGGATTTAAAGCAAACTAGTCATGAAATGATGAGTATGGAACATGAATTTATAGTCAAAGAGATAGAATCAGAGGTTATTCCTGAATGTTTGTTGAAGAAATCAAGGTAAGATGTGCTGAGGGCCCAGCATAGACCAGCAGCAATGGAGATCTAGGGAATCCATAGCATAGATTCATCTCAGTGGGCATCAGAATGAGAAAGAGGTATAAACAAAAGATAAATCTAAATACTGGGGACATGCTATAGGAAAATCTATAGGAAATCTTTTACAAAAGAGTATGAGACCCCTGGGAACATCATGAAACAATCATTTTCTTGTCTTGGGAAGCATGGCTCTATGCTTCCAATGTTCTTTCTATGAGTAAAACAGTAAAAGGGCAGGGAATGTTGTTATTCTCTCCTTAGCACAGCTAGAGATGAACAGTCTTCACAGGCACCTGCCTGCAAGGTTCCAGCAATCTTTTGGTCATAAACCCCCATTATCTGGAGACAGATGTTCAGCTCTATAACCGAAAACTATTCAGACAACTGAAGAATACCCTGAAATACATCTGTGTTACTTGGCCATTGCAATTTATGAAGAATCAAGAGAGTACAACCCTTTGATCTGCCTCTTCTTCTGGTATTTGTTGATGTTCATTTTATTGCCATCATAAATAAAGTACTACCTTGCCCAAAGAGAAGAGAAGAGACAACTTCAAATTTGGTCATTTCTACAAGAACCAGGTGCCACAGAAAATAACAGAAGAAAAAAGATGACTTTGCTGACACAAATGTTCAATTGGTGATATGTTAAGCATACTACAATTTTAGGGAAAATAACTAGCAATCAGAGAGAAAAACAGAACTGAGCTCAAGTGAGAGTCTGAGGGACCATCTATGGAGAAATCACTGTATTACACAAACATCTACAGCTGCAGGGGAACATGTAGTTGTTCTAGTGTGGGTTCTTCATTTTATAGAGAAAAAAGCCATGGAGAGATAGTTGTTATCTCTGGTATTTTGGTACTTTTCCAAAAGGGTTCTCCAGAGAAACAGAACAAAATCAAAATAAAATATAAATACTATTCTGTATATACATGTGCACACACACAAACATGATTTCTATTATCTCCATTAAATTATATGTACAGAAAGAGATGTATTATAATGAATTGGCTCACCAAGCTCCAAATAGAGTGGAGCTGTTAGTGTAACTCCAGCCCAAGTCCAAATTTTAAATATTTTGGACCCAGGAGAGCCAAGGATGTAGTTCTAGTCCTAAGGCACAAAGGCTCAAGAAGAGACATTTTTAAGTTAGACTTGGAAGACAAGAAAAATCTGATGTCCCAGCTCAAGGTAGTCAGAGAGGAGGAGTTCCCTTTTACTCGTGGGAGAGCCAGTCTTTTTGTTCTATTCAGGTGTACAACTGATTAGATGGGACCCACCTACGTTAGGGAAGACAATGCTTTATTCAGTCCACCAATTCAAATATTGATCTCATCCAGAAACACCTCACAGACACATTAAGAATTATATTTGACCAAATAGCTTGGCACCCTATGACCCAGTCAAGCTAACATATAAAATTAACCATCACACAAAATAACTGAGATTAATGGCAGATCTGAGAACAGAATCCAAGCCTTAAAAGTTCAGTTGCAAAGTACCATTGTTCTTCTTTTCAAAACAAGACGTGGTAGGTTGTTTCTTTGTTTTTTGATAAAAATGTTTTTGTTTTAATAGGTTATACACCTACATGGTACAAAATTCAAAAGGCACAGAATGGTACACAGTGAAAAATAAGGCTCCATTCACCTTTGACCCCACTCACCCAGTTTCCTTCTGCAGATATAATCATTGTTATTAATTTTTTCTGTATCCTAGAGGAAAGAGCCTAAGTGTATTAAATAGCATATAAAATATTTATTTTTGCACAAACAGCAGCACATCTTATATGTCATTTTGCCTTATGTTTTGTTTTTGGCTTTTTTAATTTAAGATATCGTAGAGATTTTTCCTTATTGGGACACATAAAGTTCTTAGCTCTTTACTGTATGGTAACAGAACAATTTAATAGTCTTCTATAAAGAATATTATTATATATAAATCATTTTATATACATGCTAGTAATAATATTTGTAATATAAATATGATACATATTAAAGATACAACATAGAAGTAAAACTACTAGATCAAAAATTCTATTTCTTTTTGTGAGGCATAATGTCTAATTACTTTCAACTAGACATTATACTAGTTGTACCAATTTACTTTTGAATAAACAATTGGAAGTATCTGTTTTCCCAAACCCTTGCCAACATATTTTGTAATCAAGTATTCTAGTCTTTGCTACTCTAAAAACTTTTAAACACAATCATTTTAATCTTGATTTACATTTATCTTATTGAAAAATTGAACATTATTTAAATTGTTTAGAAGACATTTGTATTTCCTTTGCTATGAATTATCTGAACATATCACTTGAACATTTTTTGGTTAAATATTTATTGTAGTTGTCTGTAAGATAAGGAAATTAACTTTTTGGTGTGTAAAATGTATAATCAAATTCTAGTACCTCTTTCAACTCATTATTTCTTTTTTTTTTCATTGAAACTCATTTGTATTTATTCTTCTCCCAGCAATCACATAGTTGCATATAATAAACTCATTATTTCTTGATTTCCAAGTGGTAATGTTAGAAACAGATTTTCATAGCTTTGTTTTTCAGATAATGAGCTAAAGTGCAGTTCTGGGCACTGAGGAATTTGATCGGATTCTGGAACAAGAGCAGTGACCACATTTCCAAGAAACCAATACTGTACAGGGAGTCAGCCCATTCCTTCTGTCACCAGAACTCTCTTGTCCAAAATATTCTGACAAGAAAATTCGGCTTTCTCAGTTCCAACCAACCAACTAGTTAGAGAATACTTCTTCCTAAGGTAAAGACTTAAGAATTCACATTATGGAGAAATTGCTAGAAACACAAACTCTGTAGCCAAGCTGTTTGAGAAACCCATCATATCCCAGCAGTCATGGTTGTGATCTCCAGTGGGAAGTCAAGTTGCTGTCAAGTACCTCCTGATAGGATGAGATGAGAAAGGCACTTAATCTCTGTGCCATTCCCCAAAACTCAAAACCCCAGTCTAACAAGAAGTACATCAGATAAATCCCAACTGACAGACATTCTAGAAAACAAGTGGCCACAACCCTTCAAAAGTTTCAAGGACATGAAAAATAGAAAAAACTGAGAAACACACTGGAGGAGAATGAGGAGATATGACAACTAAATGCATTGTAGTATATCCTGAATTGTATTCTGGAAAAGAAAAAGGATCTTAGTAGAAAACCTGAAGAAATCAGAATAAAATCTACAGTTTACTTAAAAAAAAAAGAAATGAAAAAAATAGCACTTGTGTATCCTTCTAGACATTTTTATTGATTCATACTGCTTTTCAGACATTTTTGGTAATATTGTATAAACATCTTTTTATATCAATAAATAATCATCTCTATAATTTTAAATTTCAAGAATTTCACTTTGTATATTGTATGTATTATATCAGAATTTATTTAGTCAATCTCTACTGTAGGACAGGCAGATTATTTGCATTTGATAATAACATAAATAATACTATAATGAAAATCCTTCTCATGAAATCTTATCACACATCTTTATTTCCTTAGGATAAATTTCTAAATTCCTCAAGAAGCCTATCTGAGTCTAAGGTCAGACACATTTCTAAAGCTACTGCCAAACAGCCACTTAGAATACACTGAGAGCACCCATTCCCATCAACAATAGTGGGTAGCATTTTTATTTTTACCTCAAAGTAGTAGGCCAAAAAATGTTTTAAATTTTTATTATGTGATTACCAATGAAATAATAGATGTATTTTGATGATGCTAGTGACTTCCCCAAAAACTTGTTTTTTTCTTATTTGGCTATTGTTATTTCTTCTGGACATTTTCCATTTCTTGTTTTCAAAATTACTGTAATGTTAGTGTCAATGTGTATGAAAGGTTCCCTCAGAGAAATCCCTGCTGTGTCTCTAAAAATAACAGGATACACGTTCCTATGTTTCCTTAAATAGTGGTGCCACATATTCTACAGAAAACTCTGACAAGATGCTTCTAGCAAAGAATACACATCTGCAATCCAACCTCATTTATCACTGAGCTCTTGGAAACAAAGGGCACATACTTTTCAAAATAAATCAAGACTCTTTTGTGAGGGGGAAAAAATTCCTTAACAGATAGAATTGTAAATGTTTGGGGTAAAAGATATATTTAGCTGAGAGGTCACCTCTGGCAGGCCTAGGTGCCCTCTCAAATACCTCCTCATGGTGAGGTAGGTGTAAGTTGCTTATTAACTGAATATAATATTTAAACGCATGCATTTTAGCTACAACCTTTTACTTTTTCTCTTTTTTGGAGCCTAGGGAACTGGTTCAGAGCCTCATACAGTGTATTTTGCCAAGCCCAAGAATACTATAGAACAAATCAAGCTCCCCTCAGCCTTTATTGTTTCCATCCCCATCACCTATAAAAAGTCTGGTGTGAGGAGGTTAGACACATAGGTGATCTGGCCTAAATAATATACTCTTTATATGAGGCTTTCATCCAGTACTTTTTAACACTAATTAACTGTATGCCATATCTCCCTTTACTTATTGTTCAACTAAGACTTCATATTAGAAATAATTTTATACCCAACTATCCTGCAAAAATCAATTGATGGAATTCCATTCAGAACTTTCACTTCTCATTTCCCTAGACTCAAGGGAGAAACACTTTCTGAAGACCACAAGGAAGGCAAACTATTTATACATATATTAATAAAGCCTGAATCAACCATGGTTCATACTTATTTTGTGAAAAGGTGTGGTCATATTATTGTGTATAAACAGAATGTTAGTGAATATCATTCCTAAAGAAATGCTGCAGCTACTGATTACAAGATTCCAGGAGGATCCTTGGGTTCAATATCCAGTGAGACTTAGATTGAAGCCAACATTTATTGCAGGAGAACCAGTAGGAAGTGGTGACTAACCAAGAAAAAAAACGGATCCCATTGGTAATCTTAGCAGCTCTTTCAATACCAAGCCATCGTAAATCAGTGTAAAATCTAAACTAATGATACAGCTTAAGAGAGTGTTCCCAAAACACCCCCAAACAAATTGTCACTCCAAAGCCCCTTTATTTAGGAGCTGTAGAGCTTCCTCTGATCACAGGCAGAGGAAATCTACTGGACATCTCTTAGAGACTCTCCAAGAAATCAAGGAACATTTTGACAAATGTTATTTATAAAACATGTTTAAACAACATAGGGAATTTGCATGATTCCCATCACTCACCATATCATGAATTCCCAGGATCACAATTCTTCAGGAGGCCTCTAAATCTAATGGAAACTTATCAGCTGTTATCAAGCACCAAGAAATCAATCCTAGTTATGATCAGAATGATTAAAATGCATCATCTGATGTATATAGCCCTAATTGAAGAAGAAATTTCTTAAAAACATTTCCAGAATTTTCTAGGACTCCTTAGCACAAGATGTAAGGACAGAAGACTATTTGGTGTCATGGCCCCAAAAACAGCTGAATGATCCAGAGACAATCAGCAACTATAATGCATCTAAACTCCTAATCCAAGGGAAGGGAAAGGAAGGGAAGAGAGGGGAGGGGAAGGAAGGAAAGATAAGGGCAGGGAAAGAGAGAATAAAAGGAAAGGTAAGGAAAGAAAAGAAAAGGGCTGAAATTAATCATTTCTAAGTTTTTTTTTGTTCTACATTTTTAGGAATCTACAAATCTATAGATCACTTAAATTCTCATGTCAGCTTTTCCTTAAAATGCAAAACAGGAGAAGCCAGCCCTGGCTAAATTTCAGGAAACCATATTATTTAGAATGTAGTTTCCTAAACTAGGACAACTGCAAAGAATAAACATTGATCCCTGCCATCAAAAAAAAAATAAAGCTTACACAACCCCTAATTCATACAATAAAGGAGGTTAGACTAGTCAGAAAAAGATGGCAGTGTGAGAAGTGAAGCAGAAACCTCCTCCAAAAATCACACAAAACACAAAAATACAGCAAATACAACTAATCTTGAAAAAGCAACCCACAGACTGCAGAACAAACTGCCTACATCTGGGAAAAGAGAAGACCTCACAAAAAAGGGTAAAGTAGCAAAGCCTCAATCCAACAGGACCCAAGCCCTCCTCCCACACCAGCCCACACATGGGAGAAGAGAAATGAAGTGGGGAGGGAGAAAAGGCCCAAGACTGCAGAACACCCAGCCCTGCAGATGTGCTCTAGCACCATGAACCCACATTACATGGTGCTCTGGAGATTAGTAAGGTTGGAAAACAAACGAGTGGAATACTCAGAGAGACTGAGATTCCAGCCGATTGTGGAGAACAAGTATGTACAACTGGACCCCTGGGAAAAAAGAAAGGTGAGCAGTCTGAAAGACACCCAGCAGGGAGAGAGGCCCTAAAGGGACAGGATTACACAAAGCTTGCTGCTCAGGAGAAAGACCAGGTGGACAAAATTTTCCAGACACACTCAGCCCAGCAGGTTGGGTGGGAACTTTCAGGAGCTTTGGATGCTCCAGCCGTGTGGTTGGAAACACAGCCACGAGGCCCCCCACTGTGGTATGCAGCCTGCCACTCCTTCCTCTAGGCAGGCACTGGTCCCACACACCTGCTGCCCCCACCATCACGCCAGGCCAGCCAGAGGGTTGGCCCACATACAGCAGCTACAGAGACATAGCACAGAGGCTCATCAGCCTATAGGAATTGGCAAAAGAGACAGGCATTACAGCTAGGAAGACAGGAAAGAGCTCATTCCTCGTGGAAGGTGCTGGTTCCACTTGCCTGCAACCCCTGCCGCTACTAGAGGAGCTTGGAAGCTCCAGAGAGAAGAGCTTCTGGCACCAGAGGGAGCCTCCTCCACAAATCTGTTCTCTCATCAGAAATACTGAAAAATAAAATAAATAAAGAGAGAATAATGTCGGGGAGGGCAGTACAACTCAGAGAAGACAAGTAGTGATTCTATAGCATCTCACTACGCTGATAGACAGTGACTGTAATGGAGTTGGTGGGGGGGACCTGATGAAGGGGGTAGTTTAATCACCATAATATTGCACATGTAATTGTAGGTTAATGATACCAAAATAAATATAAAAAAAAAGAGAGAATAATGTGATCCAAACAAAAATTCAAGAAAAAAACTAGAAAGAGGACTTAGTGAAATGGAAATCACCCATCTTCTTGATAAAGATTTCAAAATAAAAGTCATAAGCATGCTCAGGGAGCTACAGAAAAATATTTAAGATCTCAGGGATGACTTCAAGAAAGAGATAGAAACTTTGAAAATACAGTATCTGAACTGATATATACAATGGAGGTATATAAAGGTAGATTAGATGAGGTAGAGGAGATGGTAAATGAAATAGAAATTAGAGAACAAGAAAAAAAAGAAGCTGAGGCATAGAGGGAAAAAAGAATCTCTACAAATAAAAGAATAATAAGAGAACTGTGTGACCAATAAAAAGAGAACAATATTCACATTATAGGGGTACCAAAAGAAGAACAGAGAGAAAAAGGGATAGAAAGTCTCTCTGAGGAAATAATTGCTGAGAACTTTCCCAATCTGAAAAAAGAAATAGACAATCAGGTCATGGAAGTACATAGACATCCCAACATAAGGGAACCTAAGAAAACAACAATAAGACTTATAATAATTAAAATGGCAAAGACCAAGGACAAGGAGAGAGTACTGAAAGAAGCCAGAGAGAGAAAAAAGACAACTTATAAAGGAAATTCCATCAGACTATCATCAGACTTCTCAGCAGAAACCATACATGCCAGAAGGAAGTGACGTGCTTTATTTAACGCAATGAAACAGAAGAAACTTGAACAAACAATACTCTACCGGGCAAGAAAATCATAGAAATTTGAAGCGGGTATTAAACAATTTCCAGATAAGTCACCACCCACAAATAGTCTCTACAGTGTATCTAAAAGGAACAGCTCTAGATGGAATTGCTCCTAAGACTAAATAGTTGCACCAGAGAAAATAAAACCACAGCAAAGGAAGTAGACCAATTAATTACAAAAGAAATACAAAATTAACTCAACTACTCACAAAGCTAGTCAAGGGATACATGAAGACTACAGAATATGACACTTAATATATAAACAGTGGAGGAGGAAGAAAAGGGGAGAAAAAAAAGAACCTTTAGATTGTGTTTGAAACAGCATAATAAGCTAGTTAGGTCAGAATGTTATATAGTAAAGAAGCTGCCCTTGAACCTTTGATAAAAATGAATCTAAAGCCTACAATGACAGTAAGTACATGTCTAACGATAATATCCCTAAATGTAAATGCACTAAAGGAACCAGTCAATACACATAGAGTTACAGAATGGAAAAAAAAGACCTATCTATACGCTGCCTACAAGAGACACACTTCAAAGCCAAATACATACACAGAATAAAAGTGAAGATATGGAAAAAGATATATCATACAAACAATAGGAGAAACAAGTAGGAGTAGCAGGACTTACATCAGAAAAAATTGATTTAAAAACAAAGAAAGTGGGACTTCTGGAAAGATGGCGGCATGAGCAGGGCGGCAGAAATCTCCTCCCAAAACCAAATATATTTATGAAAATACAACAAATACAACTATTCCTAAAAGAAAGACCAGAAGATACAAGATGGCACCCAGCCTGCAGCTACACCTAAGAGGATTCAGCACCCCACAAAGTGGGTAAGATACAGAGCCATGTCCCGGTGGGACCCGAGCATGCCCCCACCCCAGCGCATGGGTGGGAGGAGAGTATTCAGAGCGGGGAGGGAGTGGAAGCACAGGCCAGCTAAGTAACCTGTCCTGGTGATCAGCGACGGGAACACTGACACACTTTGTGCGGGGTATCAGAGACTGGAAAGGCAGGGGTGCAGGATCCAAGGGGACAGGTCCTCTCAGCCGGTTCCCTGGGACAAAAGAAAAGTGCACATTTTTTTAGGGGTCTTAAAGAGACAGGGCCCAACGGAGGGGCAGGATCATTCCAGCGCACTCAGCCAAGCAGGCTGTGAGTCCTGTGGAATTTCAGTCCCCTTGGACTGCAGCTAGGAAAAGTTGTCGCACAGAGAATTCCCACAGAAATCAGCAGTCTCCCATTCGTTCCCTCCACAGCCAGTCACAAAAGGCCCAGCGGAGCAGCGTGGCTGCACAATAGTGGGGCAGCAGCGCCACCTACAGAATCCTCATGGAAACTACACCTGGCAGGCTTTTGTTCTTTTTCTATTTTCAATTTATTTTTTTCTTTTCCTGACCACTTCTATCGCAATGAAAAGACAGAGGAATATGGTACAAACAAAGCTTACCCAGATAACCCCAGACCAGACAACCCCAGGGATGGACCCTGATGGGGTGGACATGCACAATCTTCCTGAAAAAGAATTCAGAATAAAAGTCATAACCATACTGATGGATCTACAGAGAAATATGCAAGAGCTAAGGGAGGAAGTGAGGGAACTGAGAAAAGACAATGCAGAGATGAGACAAGTGATCAATGGGCTTAGCAGCAGACTGGATGAGATGCAAGAGACTGTTAATGCAATAGAAATCAGAGAACAGGAATACAGAGAAGCTGAGGCAGAGAGAGATAAAAGGATCTCTAGGAATGAAAGAATTTTAAGAGAACTGTGTGACCAATCCAAATGGAACAATAATCACATTATAGGAGTACCAGAGGAAAAAGAGAGAGAAAAAGGGATAGAAGGTGTCTTTGAAGAAATAATTGCTGAAAACTTCCCCAAGCTGAGAAAGGAAATAGTCTCTCAAATCATGGAAGCCACAGATCTCCCAACACAAGGGACACAAGGAAGACAACACCAAGACACATAATAATTAAAATGGCAAAGATCAAAGATAAGGACAGAGTATTAAAGGCAGCCAGAGAGAGAAAAAAGATCACCTACAAAGGAAAACCCACTAGACGATCATCAGACTTCTCAACAGAAACGTTACAGGCCAGAAGAGAATGGCATATATTTAACGTAATGAAACAGAAGGGCCTCGAACCAAGAATATTGTATCCAGCACGATTATCATTTAAATTGGAGGGAGGGATTAAATAATTACCAGACAAGCAAAAGCTGAGGAAAATTGCCTAACATAAACCACCTCTTCAGGATATCTTAAAGGGACTGCTCTAGATGGAAGCACTCCTATGGCTAAAAAGAGGTCACCAGAGAAAATAAAATCATAGCAAAATAAGCAGACCATCCAAATATAACTAAAGGCAAAAAATAAAACACTGACTATATAAAGAAGGGAGGAGGAAGAATAAGAAGGCAGATAAATAAAGAATCATAAGACTGTGTTTACAATAACTTGACCAAGAAAGTTAAGTTAGATTGTTAGATAGTAGAGAAGCAACCCTTGAACCTTTGCTAACCACATATCTAAAGCCAGCAATGGCAATAAGTACATATCTATCGATAATCACCCTAAATGTAAATGGACTGAATGCACCAATCAAAAGAAACAAAGAAATAGAATGGATAAAAAAGCAAGACCCATCTATATACTGCTTACAGGAGACTCACCTAAAACACAAAGATATACACAGACTAAAGGCGAAGGGATGGAAAAGATATTTCTTGCAACAACAAGGAGAAAAAAGCAGGTGTTGCAGTACTTGTATCAGACAAAATAGATTTCAAAATGAAGAAAGTAGTAAGAGATAAAGAAGGACATTACATAATGATAAAGGGGTCAGTCCAATAAGAGGATATAACCATTTTCAATATATATGCAGACAACACAGGAGCACCGGCATAGGTGAAACAAATACTAACAGAATTAAAGGAGGAAATAGAAAAGAATGCAGTCATTTTAGGAGACTTCAACACACCACTCACTCCAAAGGACAAATCAACCAGACAGAAAATAAGTAAAGACACAGAGGCACTAAACAACACACTACAACAGATGGACCCAGCAGACATCTACAGAACTCTACACCCAAAAGCAACAGGATACGCATTCTTCTCAAGTGCACATGGAACATTTTCCAGAATAGACCACATACTAGGCAAGGATGGTCAACATTCGAAAATCCATCATCATCATCCACCACATGAACAAAAAGAACAAAAACTATATGATCATCTCCATAGATGCTGAAAAAGCATTTGACAAAATTCAGCATCCATTCATGATTAAAACTCTCAACAAAATGGGTATAGAGGGCAAGTACCTCAACATCATAAAGGCCATACATGACAAACACACGGCTAACATCATACTTAACGGCGAGAAGATGAAAGCTTTTCATCTAAGATCGGGAACAGGACAGGGATGCCCACCCTCTCCACTGTTATTCAACATAGTACTGAAGGTCCGAGCCACGGCAATCAGACAACACAAAGACATACAAGGCATCCAGATTGGTAAAGAAGAAGTCAAATTGTCACTATTTGCAGATGACATGATATTGTACATAAAAAACCCTGAAGACTCCACTCCAAAACTACTAGAACTAATATCTGAATTCAGCAGAGTTTCAGGATACAAAATTAAACGCAGAAATCTGTTGCTTTCCTATACACTAAAAATGAACTAACAGAAAGAGAAATCAGAAAAACAGTTCCATTCACAATTGCATCAAAAAGAATAAAATACCTAGGAATAGACCTAACGAAGGAAGTGAAAGACCTATACCCTAAAAATTACAAGACACTGCTAAAAAAAATTAAAGAGGACACTAACAAATGGAAATGCATCCTATGCTCTTGGCTAGGAAGAATAAATATTGTCAAAATGGCTATACTACCTAAAGCAATCTACAAATTCAAAGCAATCCCGATCAAACTACCAACAGCTTTCTTCAATGAACTGGAACAAATATTTCTAAAATTCATATGGAACCACAAAAGACCCTGAATAGCCAAAGCAATCCTGAGAAGGAGGAATCAAACAGGGGGAATTACACTCCCTGACTTCAAACTCTAATACAAAGCCACAGTAATCAAGACACTTTGGTACTGGCACAAAAACAGACCCACAGACCAGTGGAACAGAATAGAAAATCCAAACATTAACCCAAACATATACAGTCAATTAATATATGATAAAGGAGTTGGATATACAATGGGGAGATGACAGCCTCTTCAGCAGCTGGTGTTGGAAAAACTCAACAGCTACATGTAAGAGAATGAAACTGGACTACTGTCTAATCCCATACACAAAAATAAACTCAAAATGGATCAAAGACCTGAATGTAAGTCATGAAACCATAAAACTCTTAGAAAAAAACATAGACAAATATCTCTTGGACATAAACAAGAGCGACTTCTTCATGAACATATCCCCCCGGGCAAGGGAAACAAAAGCAAAAATGAACAAGTGGGACTATATCAAGCGGAAAAGCTTCTGTAGAGCAAAGGACATCATCAGTAGAACAAAAAGACATCCTACAGTATGGGAGAATATATTCATAAATGACATATTCGATAAAGGGTTGACATCCAAAATACATAAAGAACTCATGCACCTCAACAAACAAAGCACAAATAATCCAATTAAGAAATGGGCAGAGGACATGAGTAGACACTTTTCCAAAGCAGAAATTCAGATGGCCAACAGGCACATGAAAAGATGCTCCACATCGTTAATCATCAGAGAAATGCAGATTAAAACCACAATGTGATATCACCTCACATGAGTGAGGATGGCCAACATCCAAAACACAAACAACAATAAATGTTGGCGAGGATGTGGCGAAAAGGGAACCTTCCTACACTGCTGGTGGGAATGCAAATTAGTTCAACCATTGTGGAAAGCAGTATGGAGGTTCCTCAAAAAACTCAAAATAGAAATACCATTTAACCCAGGAATCCCACTCCTAGGAATTTACCCTAAGAATGCAGCAGCCCAGTTTGAAAAAGACATATGCACCCCTATGTTTATCGCAGCACTATTTACAGTAGCCAAGAAATGGAAGTAACCTAAGTGTCCATCAGTAGATGAATGGATAAAGAAGATGTGGTACATATACACAATGGAATATTATTCAGTCATAAGAAGAAAACAAATCCTACCATTTGCAACAACATGGATGAAGCTAGAGGGTATTATGCTTAGTGAAATAAGCCAAGCGGAAAATGACAAATATCAAATGATCTCACTCATATGTGGAGTATAAGAACAAAGAAAAAAAAAACTGAAGGAACAAAAAAGCAGCAAACTCACAGAACCCAAGAATGGACTAATAGTTACTAAATGGAAAGGAACTGAGGAGGATGGGTGGGAAGGGAGGGACAAGTGGGAAAAAGGGGCATTATGATTACCAGACATAATATTGGCGGGGCGTGGGGAGGGCTGTACAACTCAGAGAAGATAAGTAATGATTCCATAGCATCTCACTACACTGATGGACAGTGACTGTAATGCAGTTGGTGGGGGGGACCTGAAGAAGGCGGTAGTTTAATAACCATAATATTGCACATGTAATTGTAGATTAATTATACCAAAATAAATTACATTAAAAAAAAGACATCCTACAGTTTGGGAGAATGTATTCATAAATATAAATAGATAAATAAAAACAAAGAAAGTAACAGGAGACAAAGTAGGAAATACATAATTATAAACAGATCAGTCCAACAATACAATAAAAGCATTATAAATACAAGCACTATGCACAGAATATAGGAGTCCTGACAAATGTGAAACAAATACAAGAGAATTAAAGGGGGAAAAAGAAAGCAATGTATTCATTATAGAATAATTTAACACACCACTCACACCAAAACACAGATAAGACAGAAAATAAGTAAGGAGACAGAGGCACTAAACAATGCATTAGAACAGATGGACCTACCAGACATCTTCAGAACACTCCACCCAAAAGCAGCAGGATAAACATTCTTCTCAAATGCACATTAAACATTTTCAAGAAAAGATCATATACAAGACCAGAAAAAGAGCCTCAGTAAATCCAAAGAGATTGAAATTGTGCCAATTTGTCAGAAAAAGAAATATGAAATTGGAAAATAATTATGCAAAAAAAAAAATAAAACCCCACAAACACATAGAGGCTTAATATGTTCCTAAATAATCAATGGATTAATAACCAAATTAAAACAGGGATCAAGTAATATATGGAGACAAATGAAAATAACAACTCAACAGCCTAAAACTGTCGGATACAGTGAAAGCAGTTAGTTCTAAAAGGAAACTATATACCAAAATAGGCTCACTTCAAAAAAAATAATCTCAAATAAACAGTCTAACATCACAATTAATGAAACAAGGAAAAGAAGAACAAATAAGGCCCAAAGTAAGTAGAAGGAGGGACATAATAAAGATAGAGAAGAAATAAATAAAATTGCTAAGAGTAAAACAATAGAAAGAACTAATGAAACCAGGAGCCGGTTCTTCGAGAAAATAAACAAAACAGATAAACCCCTAGCCATACTTATCAAGAAAAAAAGAGAATCTACACACATAAACAGAATCAGAAATGAGAAAGGAAATATCACTACAGACACCACAGAAATACAAAGAATTATTAGAGAATACTACGAAAAATTATATGCTAACAAACTGGATAACCTAGAAGAAATGGACAACTCTCAGGAATATACAACCTTCCAAGGCTGTTCCAGAAAGAAATAGAAAATCTGAATAGAGCAATTACCAGCAAAGAAATTGAATTGGTAATCAAAAAACTACCTGTACCAGATGGTTTTAATGCTGAATTTTATCAAACATTTAGTGAAGACCTATTACCCATCCTCCTTAAATTTTTCCAAAAGTAGAAGAGGAGGGAATACTCCCAAACTCATTCTACGAGGCCAACATCACTCTAATACCAAAAACAGGCAAAGACACCACAAACAAAGAAAACTACAGACCAATATCCCTGATGAACACAGATGCAAAAATACTCAACAAAATATTAGCAAACCAAATTCAAAAGTACATTAAAAAGATCATCCATCATGATCAAGTGGGATTCATCCCAGGGATGCAAGGATGGTACAGCATTCGAAAATCCATCAACATCATCCACCATATCAACAAAAAAGGACAAAAACCACATGATCATCTGCATAGATGCTGAAAAGGCATTCAACAAAATTCAACATCTATTCATGATAAAAACTCTCAACAAAATGAGTATAGAGGGCAACTGCCTCAACATAATAAATGACATATATGACAAACCCACAGTCATTATACTTAACAGTGAGAAGCTGAAAGCTTTTCCTTTAAGATGGGGAACAAGACAAGGATGCCCACTCTCCCCACTTTTATTCAACATACTTCTGGAGGTCCTGGCCACAGCAACAAGACAACACAAAGAAATTAAAGGCATCCAGATTGGCAAGGAAGAAGTCAAACTGTCCCTGTTTGCAGATGACATGATATTACAGATGACATAAAAAAACCCTAAAGAATCCACTCCAAAACTACTAGATCTAATATCTGAATTCAGCAAAGTTGCAGGTACAAAATTAATACACAGAAATCTGTTGCATTCCTATACACTAATGATGAACTAGCAGAAAGAGAAATCAGGAAAACAATTCCATTCACAATTGCATCAAAAAGAATAAAATACCTAGGAATAAACCTAACCAAGGAAGGGAAAGACCTATACTCTGAAAACTACAAGACATTCATGAGAGAAATTAAAGAAGAAACCAATAAATGGAAACACATCCCCTGCTCATGGATAGGAAGAATTAATATTGTCAAAATGGCCATCCTGCCTAACGCAATTTACAGATACAGCAAAATCCCAATGAAAATATCAACAGCATTCTTCAATGAACTAGAGCAGATAGTTCTAAAATTCATATGGAACCACAAAAGATCCCGAATAGCCAAAGTAATTCTGAGAAGGAAGAACAAAGCGGGGGGAATTATGCTCCCTGACTTCAAGCTCTACTACACAGCCACAGTAATCAAGACAATTTGGTACTGGCATAAGAACAGACTCATAAACCAATGGAACAGACTAGAGAGCCCTGATATAAACCCAACCATATATGGTCAATCAATATATGATAAAGGAGCCATGGATACACATTGTGGAAATGATAGCCTCTTCAACAACTGGTGTTGGAAAAACTGGACAACTGTATGCAAGAGAATGAAACTGGATTATTGTCAAAATAATTTACCATACACAAAAGTAAAATCAAAATGGTTCAAAGACTTGAATGTAAGTCATGAAATGATAAAACTCTTAGAAAAAAACAGGCAAAAATCTCTTGAATATAAACATGAGCAACTTCTTCATGAACGAATCTCCTCGGCAAGGGAAACAAAAGCAAAAATGAACAAATGGGACTACATCATGCTTAAAACTTCCTTACAGCAAAGGACACTATCAGCAGAACAAAAAGGCATCCTACAGTGCAGAAGAATATATTTTTAAATAACATATCTGAGAAGGGGTTAACATCCAAATATATGGGGTTTGTCTCAACACCCAAAAAGCAAATAACCCTATTAAAAAATGGGCAGAGGATACGAACAGAAATTCTCCAAAGAACAAATTCAGATGGCCAAAAGGCACATAAAAAGATGCTCCACATCACCTATTATCAGGGAAATGCAAATTAAAACCACAATGAGATATCACCTCACACCAGTTAGGATGGCCAACATAGAAAAGAATCGGAACAACAAATGCTGGTGAGGATGCAGAGAAAGGGGAACCCTCCTACACTGCTGGTGGGAAAGTAAACTAATTCAACCATTGTGGAAAGTAGTATGGAGTAAAAACTAAACATAGAAATACCATTTGACCCAGGAATTCCACTCCTAGGAATTTACCCTAAGAATGCAGTTTGCCAGTCTCAAAAAGACATATGCACCCCTATGTTTATCGCAGCACTTTTTACAATACCCAAGAAATGGAAGCAACCTAAGTGTCCATCAGTGGATGAATGGATAAAGAAGATGTGGTATATATACAAAATGGAGTATTATTCAGCCATAAGAAGAAAACAAATCCTACCATTTGCAACAACATGGATGGAGCTAGAGGGTATTATGCTCATTGAAATAAGCTAGGAGGAGAAAGACAAGTACCAGATGATTTCACTCAACTGTCGAGTATAAGAACAAAGCAAAAACTGAAGGAACAAAACAGCAGCAGACTCACAGAATCCAAGAATGGACTAACAGTTGGCAAAGAGAAAGGGACTGTTGTGAGGGAAAGGGAGTGAGGGAGAAGGCGAATAAGGGGCATTAAAATTAGCACACATAACAGCGGGGAGGTAAGGGGAAAGCAGTATAGCACAGAGAAGACAAGTAGTGATTCTATAGCATCTTACTACACTGATGTACAGTGACTGTAGTGGGGTATGTGGTGGGGACTTGATAACCACAATGTTGCTCATGTAATTGTGTATTAATGATACCCAAATAAAAATAATAAAATAAAAAAAGAGAATGAAACTGGATTATTGTCTAACTCCATATATAAAAGTAAACTCAAAATGAATCAAAGACCTGAATGTAAGTCATGAAACCATAAAACTCATAGAAGAAAACTAGCAAAATGTCTTGAATATAAACACAAACAACTTTTTCCTGAGCACTTCTCTCTGGGCAAGGGAAACAGAAGCAAAAATGAACAAAAGGGACCACATCAAACTAAAGAGCTTCTGTACAGCAAAGGACACCATCAGCACAACAAAAAGGCATCCTACAATATGGGAGAACATATTCATGAACAACTTATCTGATCAGGGTTTAACTTCCAAGATATATAAAGAACTCACACACCTCAACACCCAACAAGTAAATAACCCAATTAAAAAATGGGCAGAGGATCTGAACAGACACTTCTCCAAAAAAGAAATCTGAATGGCCAACAAGCACATGAAAAGATGCTCCACATTGGTAATCATCAGGGATATGTAAATTAAAACCATAATGAGAAATCAGCACACACTTGTTAGGATGTCAATATCCAAAGGACAAGAATCAACAAATGCTGGTGAGAATGTGAAGAAAGGGAACCCTTCTACACTGTTAGTGGGAAATGTAAATTAGTTCAACCACTGTGGAAAGCAGTATTGAGGTTCCTCAAAAAACTAAAAATAGAAATACCATTTGACCCAAATAGTAATTTGACTCCTAGGAATTTACCTGAAGATCCCTGACTCAAAAAGACATATGCACCCCTATGTTTATAGCTGCACTATTTACAATAGCCAAGATATGAAAGCAACCTAAGTGTCCATCACTAGATAAATGAATAAAGAAGATGTTGTACATATACACAATGGAATATATTCAGCCATAAAAAGAAAACAAATCCTACCATTTGCAACAAGTGGTGCTAGAGGGTATTATGCTCAGTGAAATAAGCCAAGACAAGTACCAAATGATTTCCCTCATTTGTGGAGCATAACAGCAAAGCAAAACTGAAGGAGCGAAACAGCAGCAGTCTCACAGACTCCAAGAAGGTACTCATAGTTACCAAAGGGAAAGGTACTGGGGAGGGAGGGGAAAGGGGTTTAAGGGGCACTATAATTAGCAATTGCAATATAGATAGGCCACAGGGAAGGCAGTACAGCACAGAAAAGACAAGTAATGACTCTACAGCGATCTTACTATGCGGATAGACAGTGACTGCAATGGGCAGGGGGCGTCAGTGAGGACTTGATAACATGGGTGAATGTTGAAACCATAATATTATTCATTGAAACATTCATAAGATTGTATATCAATAATACTTTAATTTTTAAAATAAAGGAGGTTAACTTTCCTCAGAGAATGAGAAACTTTGTTTCCAAAGTTACCCCAATTTCTATCAGATCTGTGAGTTAAAATGCTATTTCCTATTGCTCTGTGACAATTACAAATGAAGCTGCTATAAATATTTGTATGCAGGTTTCTAGGTGGATTCATTTGGGTAAATAACAAGGAACACTACTGCTGGATCATATGGTAAGAGTATGTTTAGTTTTACATGAGTAAGAGTTCTACCTGCTCCACATCCTTATCAGCATTTGATCTTGTCAATGTTCCAGATTTTGGCCATTCTAATAGATGTCTAGTGGTATCTCATTGTTTTAATTTGCAACTTCTTGAAGACATATAATGTTGATCATCTTGTCATACACTATATGTATATCTTCTAGATTCTGTTCAGGTCCTTTATGTGGCTTCATTTTCAAAGAAAAACTCTATAGTTCTTCAAACTCTGTGACTCCACTGAACTTAGAACATCTGACTGTAAGGGAAGCTATCTTCATGTTACTGGCTTATTTCCTATCTACCTGGGCTCTGAATTTCTACACATTCTGGAATTCAATAGTGTTCTAGGTATTTGTTGCAGTCACCAGTTTAGTAAGACACTTGCACTATCAGAATGGTATGAAAGCATCATCTTGCAAATGAGCAGCAGATCTAACGATTTTCAACTCCCAGAATCTTGTCATTCTAAGACCTTGAGTTGAAGAAAGCAGTTCAGCAAACAGTCTCCCCCTTGCTATATGGACTGTTTTCAACTAAACTAACCTCTGTGTTCTGATTAAACTTCTTCCAAATAACCCATAAACAGACCATCACTGAAAAATTAAAAAGATTAAAAGGAAGATTAAGGGAAAGAAAACATATCTTTGATCACTGTTTCTACTACATTTTACAAAAAGCCTAACTGGACATTTCTCAAGACCTTTTGAGATCAATACTGTGGCACAAGCAGAGCATTTCTAGTCTAGTTTGAATAAACTCTTGGAATACATCTATCCTTCTTTATTTTTTGGTTTTGTTTTGTATTTCTACCATACTATGAATTATAGTTAAACAATAGGTTTAAGCACCAAAAATTTCCCACATATAAATTGTCCATGATTAACACATTGGATCCATATAATTCCCATTTCTACCTTTTCTGGTATCTTTCAATAATGCATCACACACATAAAATGGGCTGTGAAACAATTATCAGGTAAATGATCATCCCACACATTGTTGGGTTGCCCATGCCTGCAGCAGCAATACTTACATTCTATAGACCTGAAACGTACATGTTTTTCCTTTCCTTCCATTATATACCATACAAAGGAGCTCATTTTCATCATTCGAAAGAATAATGTTATTTTTACTTGGAAACTTTGTTCAGACTTATAGCATAAGCCAGCCTTTTCCAGAATAAAATGAGTGCTTTAAATGGTGCTCCTTAAAAGTTCTTCCCTCAGCAGGTCACTGAAGGTGAGAAAATATCACTCTGTCCATATCAGACTTTGTCAAAAACAAAGTCGTTTGAGGTACAGTTTCTCCTAAACCTCCTTTTAGCCATGAAAGACATAAGAAGAAGTAGCACTTGACAGTTCCCATGGTGTATACACTTAATACTCCATGGAATTGTATTAGTTAATGGCCAGAATATAAGAAATGCTAACAAACATAATTATGGGACAATATGGGGTTAAAATTGGAATAAGGAGAAGAAATTACTAAGTAGTGATTCCTCTACAAAAAAAGAAGAGGAAGTGTGTAGAGTAAGATAAGATGAAAAGAAAGGTGATAGGGATTATGGTACCTCATAATTACTACTATGGTCAATAGTAACTTTGGGAGAAGATTGAAAAGTATTTCAGTTTTTGCTACAAAGAAATGAGAAGCACATTTTCTAGTTTAAGCTTCTATAGTATTAAAACCTTGATTTTTGCTCCTAAGAAGATGAATCATTAGTGCTGGAATCTTAGAAATATAAGATACCTTTGCATCACTGATTAATTCAAGAAACTAGAAACCTATGAAGAATATTTTTGCCTGAAGGTCATTATTTTTAAAAACGAAAAGAATGCCAAGATGTTCTTTTTAAAATTTCTGATTAGCCACAGAGAAAGAGGAAAAAGATAGAATTGAGAATGGGAAACTGGAGAGCAAGAAGCCCTTTCCTGATTATTTGTAAGCTGGCTACTGATCTTGTTTCCACAGAATTTTAAAAAGCTTATGATATTAATCTGTCCTTGAATTCTCAAAAGCAATAACCAGAATCTCACAGTCTGCAGAAAAGCTAATTTATGACAGATTTCTTCTGCTCAAACTAAGAAGAAGCTAGATTAGTTCAGACATCAACGTGCTTAACTATGTCATAGATTTATTTCATTACATCCTTGGTCAAAATGTTTGCCTCATTTAAATAGAGTGGTCTTTAATATTTTATGTTTCCACCTGGATGCTTTAATAAAGACCTGCACTTACACTGAATTTAATTGGGGAGAGATAAAGGGACAGTGTGAATAAAGAGGTAAGCACTAAAAAAGGCCAAAACCTTAGACTTAATTAGTATATAAAGATGATGTAAGCAAGTGCAATGTCCACAGGGTATGAATCAGAAGTCAGAGGTCAATAATTTGGATCAAATCAGTGAAAACAAATGTGCAGACTGTACCAAGGAGACATGAAATTAAAATAACTAAAATCAGAATTAGGTTAGTGATGTGGATATAGGATCTAAGTCAGGTATACAGGATCCAGAAATAGAGGACATCAATGAATCACCTAGAGACCATCTATTAAGGCCTCTAAGCAAGATCAGTCATGTCTGAAGACACTAAGAACTCCCTAAGGCTTTCTATGTCAGTTAGGTCATTCTGAAGGTTATTATGAAATCAGCTGCCTTCTAAGCCCTGACAAGGTCAGGAATCAAAGTCAAGCCTTAGTCATGACTCTGTTCCATGTTTGGTCAAGTCTGAGTTCTACCCTGCATAGATCTAGAAATTTTTTCTGAATAAAGTTCAGATTAGGCTATTCCAGAAAAAGTCTCAGAATCTATACCCCTACAGGTACAAGCCCTTTGAGTCACTACTCAGAATTTTGTATATATACAAGAAACAGTTTCAAGGCCCTGAGAAGTAGCCACATATATGTCATTTCTCCTTCAGACCCAGGACCATTAGATGAGCTCACTCATTCTCTTATTCCAATAGTGTTCTAGGCACATAAAATGGCATGCAGGAAGCCCAAACCCTGGCCCACATCCAGCTTCTATTTCAGAGCCCAACCTAAATAGGTGAACTTCTACTTCTTTACTTTCCTGTGGTGCTCCATGCCAAAGGTCCCACTCCTGCCCTAAATCAAAGTACATGTGGACTGATGTTCAAAAGAGTTACACTGTCAGCTCCCTTCTTCATCCTCTCTCCCCAAGTTTAGAGTCAGTAATTGAATGATAGAGTTAAAAAAATAGAAGACTGGCATGTAACTCCAAGCTTTCTAAGATCAGATACAAGGCAAGAATGACCCTCTCACCACTCTTTTTCAACACAGTACTAGAAGTTCTTGCTAGAGCAATAAGGCAAGAAAAGGAAATAAAAGGTATAGAGATTGGGAAGGAAGATATAAAACTGTCTTTATCCAGATGGCATGATCATCTATGTAGAAAATTCAAAGGAACTCCTGGAATTAATAAATGATAGCAAGGCTGCAGGATACATAGTTAACATAAAAAAGTCAATTGTTTCCCTTTATACCATCAATGAATGAGTGGAATTTGAAATTAAAAGCACAATACCATTAGCACTTCCAAAAACTGAAATACATAGGTACAGATCTAACAAAATATGAACATCTAAATGAGGAAAACACAAAACTCTGATGAACAAAATCAAACAAGAACTAAATAAGTAGAGAGATAGTCCATGTTCATACATAATAAGACTCAATATTGTCAAAATGTCAGTTCTTCCCAACTTGATCTCAATCAAAATCTCAGCAAGTTACTTGTAGAACATCAACAAACTAATTCTAAAGCTTATATGGACAAGCAAAAGACCCAGAATAGCCAACAAAAAATTGAGGAGAAAAATAAAGTTGGAAGATTGATGATACCCAGCTTCAAGATGCACTACAAAGTCCCAGCAGTCAAGACAGTCTGTTACTGGAAAAGGAAAATACAAACATATTAGTAGAAAGGAATATAGAGCACACTGAAACACTCTGTTAATAGAGTCAACTGACCTTTGACAAAAGAGCAAAGACAATACAACATAGCAAAGACAATTTCTTCAAAAAATGGTGCTGGGACAAGTGGACATGAAAAAAAAAGAAATGAAAAGACACAGACCTTACACCTTTCAGAAAAATTCACTCAAAATGGATCACAGACCTAAATGTAAAACACAAAAGTATCAAACTCCTAGAAGATAACATAGGAGAAATGTTGACCTTGGTTGTGGTGAATGATTTTTAGAAACAATACCAAAACACAACCCATGAAAGAAAAAATGAGTAAGATGGACTTCATAAAAATTTTAAATTTCTGCTCTGTGACAAACAGTACCAAGACAATTAGAAGATAAGCCACAAACTTGGAGAAAATATATATAAATGACACATCTAATAAAGGACTGGTATCCAAAATATACAAAGAACTCCTAAAACTCAATATTAAGAATATAACCTGATTTTCAAATAGGTCAAAGACCTTAACAGGCACCTCACTAAAGAAGTTTTTAGATGAGCAATAAGCATATGAAAGGATGCTCTACATTGTCTGTCATTAGGGAATTGCAAATTGACACAAGATATCACTACATAACCATTGGAATGGCCATCTCAGACTGACGTCTTTCCTTTTGTAATACACACTTAAGGATCTTGCATGTCTTGATAGCTCATTTCTTTTTAGCACTGAATAATATCCCATTGTCTAGAGGCAGCAGTTTATCCATTCACCTATTGCAGGACATCTTGGTTGTTTCCAAATTTTGACAATTATAAATAAAACTACTATAAACATCCATGCGCAGGTTGTTTGTGTAGACCTAAGTTTTCAACTCCTTTGGGTAAATACCAAAGAGTATGATTACTGGTTCGTATGGCAAGAGTATGGGTAGTTTCACAAGAAACTGCACAAGTGTCTTTCAAAGTGGGTATATTACTTTGTATTCCCACCAGCCATATATCAGAGTTTCTGTTGCTTCACATCCTTGTCAGCATTTGGTGTTGTCTGTGTTCTGGATTTTGGCCTTTCTAAAAAAATACTTTAAAATAAATGTGGGGGGAAAAAACAGAATTAAGAAACAAAAGCAGAATTTCAGAGAAGGTACTCAACTAATACCGAGAGAAAAGTGAAAGAGGTATTGTGTCTGCTCACATACACAAGAACAGGTTTGCATTGAGAACATGAGAAAATCATCATAGAAGACAACTTTGACAAAGAAATGAGGAGCTATCTTTTTTTTTATCTCTTACAGTAGGTTAATATGCATTACAATTCCAATAGTGTTCCACAATTGTTCCTGAGATCAAGGTGGTTGTTTTAGCCTCCTTCTAAATACAGATTAATAAGGGCTGGTAGACATGTTCTGAGAAAAGTTGGAGGCAAACTACCATTCTCTATGATTTATTCAAATCTGTACATATGACATATGGACACACTAAGCATATGAACTACATATTGAGGCCTGGCTTGTCTAAGTTAAATATCAATTCTTTTAACTACTTGATATTATTCTTTTAAACCATAATTTGGCATCCTTTTTCCCAGCTGTAGTTTCTTCAAGGTCTTCTGTTGTAGATAACAATTTGAAGATGAGAATTTGAAGGGTGAAGGGGCCCAAAGGCTCAGATATTGACTTGCTCTGCCCTTGTACATCCTTTCAGGCCTTGCAGAATATGTCTCTAAAATTTGGTTCCCCTCATCTTCTTACACATCCTCCTCTAAGAATCTCTTCTTCTAACATGCTGCTATCCATCCTAGCCCTGCAGACACGTAAGATCTATGATGACAACAGCCACACCATAGGAGATGCCCCTGGTTTTCTTGTGCTGGCTTTTAAATTTTGATTTAATTATACTTTTAATGCAATTGCTGCTTGTCACCTCCTGGCATACTGATGTTGACTTTGTGGAATTTATAAAGGAATTTCTCAGAGAAAATTCATTTTTAATGACCTTAAAAATATTTAGGGAAACTCAAACCAACATCTATCAAAATCAACAATACATATAATCTTTTCCAGACATTTTCCCTCTAGGGAAGCAATCCTTGACATATTTTAGCATACATTAAAAATGACACAATACAAAGCTTTAGTTTCAAAAGTAAAAGAAAAATGCAGCAATCTCGATGAAGATCAGTAGTGGATAGGTTAAATAATTATGGTACAACCACAAAATATAATCTGACTTAGCCATTATAACAAAGAAACATCATTATTTGTACTGATATGAAACAATAAGATATTTTAAATGGAAATTACTACATGAAGTATATGCTTATATTTTCAGAGAATATCTATGGAATGATACAAACCAAATTGATAACAGTGGTTTTCCCTGGAGAGGGAAAATAGGTGGTTGGATACAGGGCAGGGAAAATTTATTTCACACTTTATTTTATACCATGTGTATTACTACCTCTTTTAAGATAGTTTATCTTAAAGTAATTTATAAGATCCCCCTTTGTATTCTACTGCTTTTACCTAAAAGAAATCATACAATTGGAAAAGAAAAGAGTAAACAAACTTTGAAACACATATGAATAGTTTTATAGCAAAGGAAATTTTAAGAAATAAGGAGTTGGAATATTGGTGTGACACACACCTTGATTTAAATCTTGGCCAAATTTCCTTACACATTAAATAACATTTCTATGTCTATAAATTAAATAACATTTGTTTTATGTCAGGGGATATAAAAGCAGAAACCTCACAGAGCTGTGATTATCAAATGAAACAATACCAAGTACCTTGTACAATGGCATCTGGGTCAAGGAAGTGCTCAGTAAATTATATTACTATCTTTAAAATTCTAGCTTTCTCTAGATTCAGAATCACTTAATGCATCAGTCTTACTGAAGAATATTTCTAAAGTCATGTTATAAATATAGTGGTAAAAATCATACAAGCTTTTTAAAAAAGTAGCTATTGGCAAGTTTGTTAGGTATTTAATTCACCTGCAAAGCTACAGTACAAAACTGGCAAATAGGATCTGTCATCTATTGAGCTTTTACACCATAATCACGAAGAAAGCTGTTTATCAACTCAGGGTGAAACTTTTAAATGTTACATCTTTTGGATTCACTGATTACATTTATATAATCCTGTACTACTTTTAGAGTTTAGTACTGCAGTTCACCACACTTGGATGTATAGTCTGGATGGGTTCCTTTTCCCTACTTTTTCTGAGCATTTTTCAAGGGAATTGGAGACCCAAGAAGGGAACAAAGAGATGTATCAGTAATCATTGGTAAAAGTATTATTTCTTCTTTCCCTGTTTTTGATGATGTAGCTATGAAGAAAGTCTAGAATTTATCTGAGATGCATTTAGTGATCCAATTGATGTCATTTAACACTCATGTCTAAAAACTGTGCTGGATGCTGTAGGGTTATAAATAAAAAATCCAGCAAGAACTCTGTCCTCAAGGAGCTTACAATTCACCACAGAAGATATATTATGAACATAAGTAAATATAATGAGGAAGGTGTGGATAAAATGAGAAGAAAATAAACAATTCAGATTTTATAGCAGCATTATTCACAATAGCCAAAAGGTAGAAACAACCCAAGTGCCCATAGCACATGAATGGATAAGTAAAATGTGGTACATACATATACTGTGGAATATTATTTAGCCTTAAAGAGGAATGAAATTCTGATACATGCTACAACAGGAATGAACCTTGAAGACATCATACTAAGTCAAATAAGCCAGTCACAAAAGGACAAATATTATATAATTCTACTTATATGAGCTACCTACAGTAGTCAAATGAATAGAAACACAAAGTACAATAGGGCTGCCAAGGGCTACAGGGAGGAAGGAATGGGGAGTTTTTGTCTAATACATACAGAACTCAATATGGCATGATAAAAGAGTGCTGGAGAAGGATGGTGATGATGATTGTACAACACTGTGAATATACTCAATGCCATGAATTATAGACCTTCAGATGGTAACACTGTTGAATTGTATGCTATACATATTTTACCATAAGAAAAAAAAAGAAAACAGAAATGGCAGGTAGTTTGATATAAATTTAAATTTTGAAATATTCCAGATATTTCCTAGGAAAATAGAGATAATTCTGCCCTCACCCAGGTGTTTCACACCCAAAGACATCTGAAAATGCACAGAAAAAGAACAATTGTATCTGTATGCTTCAGACTAGAACTCTAAATATAAAATGTTAAAAGGATGAAAGCAGTGTAAAAAAAAAACTATATGCCATCTTTGCAAGTGCAGAAAGCAGCATATGGAAAGATGATTGCTTGTTGAAACAAAAAATGTTAAGCCTTTCTTATATGATAGAAGTTATATTCCTAGGTGGAAATTCTGTCCTGACTCTACCATGTGCATCAGTTTCTTTTGCTCATTGACATGTCCTAATGGCAGTAAGCCTTTACTGCAAAATTCTTTTTAACAAGCCTTTATATTTGAAAGTATGTTCTTTGTGTCAAATTCAAATGATACAATGCATCTAGTCACTTCCTTCAACTACATGTCTGAACTTAATCATTGGTGCCTTTTGAATAGAATATTTTCTCTCCATTTGAGTTGCTCATGGAATTGAGATTCTGGAAGGGAGCACTGTCTTTCAGTAAGTTAGACACAGGATATTTTTAATAGTTTGAAAGCTGGTACTGTTTCCAGCAAAATGAATGAAGTTTGGTAAATGGAGGACAATTGGTTTCTCACTCTGGCTGCCCTTGCTATTTGTACATGAGGCAGTGAATCACACTGCTTAAAAAAGCTAACTGTATTTATGTATAGGAATAGCATCTAAGATTCTGCTTATATACTGACAGACTTGTGTTGATGGTAATAAAGCCTACTATTATCCTGCCAACATATCTGATGCTGGAAAGTCCTTTTGGTAGAAAACAAGCCTTTTAAAAATACTAACTGCTCTCGGCAGCATTTAGTACAACCTGTAAGAGGCCGTCAGTTTTTCTGATCTATTTATAACTGCTGGGAATATAATAGTGTCCACTGAAATCAAATCCAGACACTGAAATCAAATCCAAATCAAAACAATTAAAAACACTTTTATGATGTTGTATAGAGATCTGACAATACACTCATAGAGATGGTGCATAGCTCCATGTCCAGCTAAGCATAAGCAGGAATTCGTTTCTTCTTTCAGAAATCAAAAAGCCTTGTGTTCAAGGGCATTATTAAATAACCATTACACAAATAAAAGTGAAACATATTTTCCATTCTTTCTGTTACTATTTCTCTTTCCAACTATCCCCCCTGGACTATGCATATTAAGTTTGCTTTTGGACTATAGTTACTATGCTAAAAATGCATATTGTGTATCTAAGCCTTTCCACCTGAAAAGAGAAAGAATCAGGTCATATGTCTGTATAGTTTGTACAGGAAACAATGTTGGCAGTCATCAACACTTCCTTGAACTTGTCTCTCATTTTATTAGACACCCTTCTTGATTTATCATCACAGACCATGAGTGAAATAAAAATATTTAAGTATCCAGAGAGGGATACTAAACTCAATTACAAGGATGCCTAAAATGAGGGATTCATATAAGATTTTCTATCAAGTGAGTTGATCTGTGAATCTATACATATTATATATTGATTCATGATTAAAAAAACACCTTAGTACACTGAAGGTAGGAAAAGGTATTCAGAGATTTTATATGCATTTAAATGTGTCCAAATCTAGTCTTAAAAATAGCCTTATATATCACTTACCAGAATAAGAGTTATTTGTAACTATCTATAACAATAGTAACAACAAATTTTGGTACTAATAGTGCACACAACACTTGGAAATTTACTACTGTTTTCAATGAGTAATAGAGTCTTCAATGAAGATAAGACTAGTAAACATAGCCTTTTCCTTCTAAATTGTGGTAGGAAGGCCAGGTCTAATATGTTCCTTCATTTGTTGAAAACAGGAATGTGAACTCTGGCCTATAGAAACTATGAAAATATACTTTCATCGGTAATCTATCTAGTGGAATAAACAAATACAGTAGAAACACATGAAGACAGACCTATATAATTATTCCTTTATCTGAAATTTAGGTTTTTCCTTTTGTTCTAAGGAGGATACAGGAACAATTTTTCATATAGGAAAAAATAATTGTAAAGTTACCTTAGTTAAGTAAAGCTACCTTAATTGTAACTGTAAAGTTACCTTAACATTGTAAATGTAAAGTTACCTTAATTGTAAAGCTACCTTAAAGGATTTGGCTAATTTCCATGTTGAAAGCCATTATTTAATAAATATAATGACAGTGTCCAACTAAATTTCTGAATACTCTTTCAGTCTCTGAGACTACATCAGTCAGGGCTTTGTACGCACCATTGCCTGCTTCAGTTTTTCTTAACAGGCCACTCAAAGAAAGATAAAGAACCATAGGTTGTATATACGATACATTACTATGAACATAAAGTATTTCATCTCATAAAGGCTCATTGACTTTGCAAGACATCTGTGAATGAAAAAAAAATTTAACTTTCTCAGTCGTAAAGCTATGATTAGCTCAACTGTCCTGCTACAAATGAACCAAAATGATTCCATTAATGGACTTCATGAATAAGAAGCTCAAGGCTTCATATTTTCTGTAATACTCTTCACCTTGGGTTCTAAAATTGCAATTATACACAGAAAATCAAGTTCAATACAGTGATGAGATGTAAAATATGTGTGAACTTATTTTTATATTAATCAAAATAAAAGCAAGATCAAATAACTGATATTTTAAAGTATAATCATACTAACTATATAACAAATGGTGAATAAACACACCAAAAGGTTAAGTGGTAACCAGAAGATTCAAAGACTCATATGCTATAGCATGAATGTCAGTGAGGTAGTTCAATGTATTCTTTTAATTGGTTTTTGAGCGTCTAGATGACTTCTTCTCCACCTGCCAAACCTGTGTGCTATAAAAAGAAAAAAGGATGCTAGTAAAGATAAAGTTCTATTATTGTATTAGTTCTTGCCTCCAGTTGCTCTCCTACCATGACTTTTATTCCTTTTATTTAACAATCTCACAGAAAAATCCCACACAGTGTAAGAAATCTCACATTTAAAAAAATCATCAGAACCGAAAATAGACCCATTAGAGTCTCTGTGCTGTAAATAGCTAGTTGTTAGGGAGTCCCACGTGATTTAAAAGATTTTAATCAACTGATTAGTAATTTCATTTTATTTTTCACTCTCATTTTTCCCTTCTTAAACCAGAGAGGACATTTCAATTCTCTCCCAGTACTTAACATGCAGATACTTGAAATGACCAGGATTTTTTTCCCTTTAAGAACATGAAAAGCAGACCTTTGAAAATTCCAAATATAAATGATGACTTATTTTACTTAATATTATCTGGATTTTCTTGATACTGTTTCCTCAAAATATAGAAAACCTCTAACCATCCTAAACTTAAGGCTCATGAACTTTTCCAACCTACAAGGTGATGGTCTTCTAGGAAGCATTGACTTCAAACACCCAGAAAGCTTATCAGTGACAGTGTTTCAATTACTCTTGTTACTATGGCAACAGGGTTACAACAAGTACATCCAGCATGTCAAGTATCACTTGTATGTTATGTCAAGACAAATAATACTATCAAGAGAACTCTTGCTTGGACAGTAAAGATTTAATTTGTCCTGTTCGTGCATTAATATCATAAATTAAAATTAAATATACATGAAAACAGATCACCAGGAATAAGAGTCAAAACAGTCAACATGAGATTTAGATCTCCCAAGAGCTCAGATGGTTAGAATTATCAGATTTAGAATAGGAGGTAAAAATAGATAAAATATTTTTTTAAATCTGGAATAATACAGTGAATAGGCTATAAAACATTTTAAATATCAGAAATAAATGAAATATAGAATTTTAGACATGAAAAATTATTGAAATTAGGAAAAAAAATCCTGAATGAACAGGTTGGTTATTCAGATTAGACATAGCTAAAGAGAGATTTAGTGAACATTGCGTCAAGCCCAAATAAATACACAAAATACAGGGCAAGAAGAAAAGAAAATGCAAGTTATGAAAGAGAAAGTAAGAGAGATAGAGGATAAAATAAGAAGATATATGTTTAATCCTAGTCCCATCAAGAAATAGAATAGAGGAAAGAAGATATCCAATGACATAGTTTGATACTTGTATAAAATTGATAAAGGATGATTCACAAATAAAGTACAATGTATATAAGCAAATAGGCAAAAAGCAAAGACAAAAACCCTATACCTATTCTGTTAAAATTACACATCACCAAAAAAAATGACAAAATCTTAAATCAGAGAGTAAAGACAGATCTCCAAAAGAATAAAAAAGCAATTAGAATAACAGCAGACTTTTCAAAAGAAATGCAATCAGTGAAATGATATCTTCAATGAGCTGATGTTATTTACAAAACAAATGCATAAGTTAAAGACACAAAAAGGTTGGAGGTAAAAGATGGAACTATGTATTAACAAATTCTAACTATAACAAAGCTAACAGCTATATTAATATAAAATTAAAATAAAGACCACTATATTATTAAGAATGGAGAGAACCACTATAATGAAGTTATAATCAAAGAGAGAATTATAATTATAAGCTTGCATGATTAAATAATGGCCTTGAAGTATGTAAATAAAAATTGATAGAATTCAGGAATATATTGCAAAGATTTTACTATCATATATATATATATACACATATACAGTATGTAGTATAAATACCTTATTATTATATTCATTCATCCCCCTGTTAAGCAGACAAAAAATTTTTAAGGATATAAAATATGTGGATGTCCAAATTTAAAAATTTTATTTATAAGGCTAATATACAACTGTTCCTAACAGCGACCTATACATTCTACACAAGCATATAAAACAGATGTTTTTTTAATTGACCATACACTAAGTCATAAAGCAAGTCTCAACAAAATTTGGAGAATCAGTATCATATGATATTGTTCTTTCACCACAACATAACTATATTAGGAGTCAATATTAAAAAGGTTGTTTTAAGTTTTCACACACCAGAATATATAAGCACACACAATGTAAATAATATATGGGGAAAAGAAAACCTCAACAGAAATTTAAAATATTTGGAATAAAATGATAATGAAAGCACAAAAACTTGGAAAGAGGCTATGAAAATAGTGTTGAGAGAGAAATATTATCCTCAGATGATTATATTAGAAAATGAGGTTAAAAATTAGTAAGCAAAACATTCAACTTAAGAAATCAGAAACACAACTTAATAAACCAAATAAAGAAGGAGACAGCTTTTTGTAAAAGAGTTAAAACTAATGGAATAGAAAATAAACAGACCAAAAAGGAGATGAACAATAATTAGTTCTTTGAATAAAGTAATAAAATGGAAAAAGCAATCAAGAAAATGAGTATAGAAACACAAATAATATGATTAGGAATGTAAAGAATACATTACAGATCCAACAAAGATTCAAAATTTCTTAAGAAATAATGATTAATTAATGTCAACAAATTTGAAGAAATCTCACATGAAATTCAAAAATACAATGTAACAAACTCTACCTAGTGTAAATAAGAAGACTGAATAGTACTAAAAACATAAAGAAATTTAATTATAATTAAAAATATTTCCACAAAGAACATCTCAGACCTGGATAATTGTACAGATTAGTCCTACCAAGTTTTCTAGACCACAGGAAGAAAAGATAAAAACAAAGTCACGTGGTAAATCTAATAGATCAATGGAACAGAATAGAGAGCTCAGATATAAATCCACACATATATATGGTCAATTAATATAAGATAAATAAGTCATGAATATACAATAGAGAAAAGAAAACCTCTTCAACAACTGATGTTGGGACAACTGGACAACAACATGTAAGAGAATGAAACTGGATCCTTGTCTAACTCCATACACAAAAGTAAACTCAAAATGGATCAAAGACTTGAATGTAAGTCATGAAACCATAAAACTCTTAGAAGAAAACATAAGCAAAAATCTCTTGAATATAATAAGCATGAGCAATGTTTTCCTGGATACATCTCCTTAGACAAGGGAAACACAAACAAAATGAACAGTGGGACTATGCCAAACTAAAAAGCTTCTTTACAACAAAGGACACCATCAGCAGAACAAAAAGGCATCCTACAATATGTGAGGATATATTTATAAATGACTCATCATAAATGATAAGAGGTAACATCCCAAATATATAAAGAACTCATATGCTCAACACCCAAAAAACAAATAACCTTATTAAAAAATGGGTAGAGGACCTGAAGAGACACTTCTCCAAAGAAGAAATACAAATAGCCAACGGTCACATGAAAAGATGCTCCACATCACTAATCATCAGGGAAATGCAAATTAAAACCACAATGAGATATCACCTCACCCCAGTTAGAATGGCCACTAACCAAACGACAAGAAACAACAAATGCTGGCGAGGATGTGGAGAAATAGGAACCCTCCTACACTGTTTGTGGGAATGCAAATTGGTGCAATGGCTGTGGAAAGCAGTATGGAAGTTCCTCAAAAAACAAAAAATAGATATACCATTTGACGTAATAATTCCACTGCTAGGAATTTACCTGAAGAAAACAAAATCCCTGATTTGAAAGGATATATGCACCCCTATGTTTATCACCACACTATTTGCAATAGCCAAGATATGGAAGCAACCTAGATGTCATCAACAGATGAATGAATAAAGAAGGGGTGGTACATATACATACTGGATTGTTATTCAGCCACAAAAAGAAAAGAAATCCTTCCATTTGCAACAACATGGATAGATCTAGAGGGTATTATGCTCAGTGAAATAAGCCAGGTGGAGAAAGACAAATACCATGTGATTTCACTTATTTGTAGAAGCTAAAAACAAAGCAAAACAGAAGGAACAAAACAACAGTAGACTCAAAGACACTGAGAAGTGACTAATGGTTACCAAGGGGAATGTATTGGGGTGGGTGCAGGGGAGATGGGGGAGGGGACAAAGGGGCACAGTAATTTGCAATCACAATATAAGCTGATAATGGGGACTGTTGAACCACTGTGATGTACATTTGAAACCAACATAAGATTGTATATTAATGAAACTTTAGTAAAATAAAAAATAAATAAAATAAGTAAAAAGTAGTATGGTAAATCCAGTATAGTTAATGAAAACTCAAAACTGAAACAAGATGCATGGGAAAGGGAAACTAGAGTCCAGTCTCTTAAATGAACATGAGGTTGAACATCTAAATGAACAGGAGATGCAAATATCCTAAACACACTGGCCAAGGAGAACAGATTGAAATTAATTGATATTTGTGTTGACACTCCTTTCTAAATCTAAAAAGGAACTTCCTCATCGGAAGTAGTTAAAAATGATTACAATTGGGAGAGGGACTTGTGGGTTGAGGAGCTAGGGAGCAACCTTAACTTTTCATTTTTCAACTTTCTGTATAGTCACTTGCTAACCTTATGCATGTATTACTTTTCACTTTTCCTTTTTTTTAAAATTAGAGTTTGTATAGCTTGAAATATTAGAGTCATTTTTACTTCATTTTTCTTTCTCCTTAGTATATTAAAATCAATAAATTGTTAAAATATTATTTATTATTTCATACTATTAAATTAAAAAAAATCTAGTTGAAAGTCCATTAATACACTTAGAAAATACAAATAAAATTATCTCAAGAAATTACCAGAACAGACTAATAATTACAGAAGAAATTGAAGAACAGGTAAAAAGTGTACAAAAATGGTGCCAGGCCAGACAGTTTCATAGGCAAATTTTTAATCAAGCTTCAAGGGTTAAATTATTTATTTCTATCTTTCATAAACCTGAGCCAGATCATAGGAAAAGATTATAGCTCTCCAAATCACTTACAAAATTAGCATAAGCTGTTTCTAAAACCATAAGAAAATACAATGGGAGAAACTTTCAGACTAATCTCATCTTCAGGCACAGATGTATTATTAATACCTAGTAAAATAATCCAGGCCAAAGATGATGGTAGGTTGGACTAAAGTGACAGTGCAAGAGACAGGGAGAAATGATTGGATTGTGATTTTTTTAAGTAGAACAGACAAGCTTGGTGAAGGAGTAGACATGAAAGAAAGAGTGGAATCAAGAATTACTTGACAGCTTTGGTCTAAGCAACTGGAAAAATTAAATTTCATTTACTGAAGCTCAGAAGGTCACAGAAGGGGCTGGTTTCCAGGGTAGGTATTGGGTAAGAAATGGGCATTGGACTTACCAAGTCTGAGAAGCCTACTGTACATCGAAGCGCAAGTACCAAGTACTCAGCTACATAAGTCTTGAATTTAGGAGACTTTCCAATGGGGGTCAACTTTAGAGACTAATTAAAGCCCAGAGATGAGACACCATTATTGTTATGCCTGTTAAATTAACATGCAAATAAAGCACAGAGTGCTGGATGGTAAGCTGCAGTTCAACAACAGGCTACAAGAAAAACTGAAATAAAGTTTATTTCTCACATATCCTGTAGGAAGTACACAGCACATCTCAAGGGGACACATGGACAGGTCAAGGCAGGGTGCAGACAGAGACAGGACTTGAGGCACACACCTTTATTAGGGTCTATGGGTGGAGTGCTTTGGGGTTTCCATGCTAAGGTTAGATTGGTCAAATTCAAACCAAACAGTGGGATGCTGGTATGCTCCCTGGGGGTCTTATTTAAGGTCATAAAGGGAAGGACCAGGAAGGCAGGGGAGACCATTAATCCCCAGCACTGTTAGGAAAAACACATTAGTAACTTAAATTTACTTGTGACTCTGAAGGCTGTTATCTAGAGCATGCACTTACATGAGGAGCTAGCATCAGTTTTAGGTCCCTGCAGGCCATACGGTCAAACAAAATGGGTGCTAAGGCAGAAACACCATGGAATAGCTTAGCAAACTCTTGCCAATTACCAATGAATGAAGGATAATCAGCAGAAAAGATTTCAAGCACTGAAACTTGGGTTGGGGGAGAAGAACCATCAAAGCAGACTGAGAAGAGGCAGTCAGAGTAAAGTTAAGAGGAAAACTAGGAGGGAATAACAGCTAGGAAGTCAAGAGAAGAAAGTGTTTAAAGAGGGAGTAAATAGCCATATCAACAGCAGCTAGTAGGTCAGATAAGATGAGTGCTGAGAGAGAACCAGCAATTGGATTTAGAAGTGTGAAAGTCACTGTAGATGTTGATAAAATCTATTTCAGGGGAGGTTTACTTATCAAAGTAAGGTCAAGAGAAAAGGGTATGTGTGAAAGTGAACCAAAAATGAGGACTATACATAGAGGAGGAATAAGAGTCAAAGAAAGCTATGGTGGTAGTCTGGCAGTGGTGGTAGTGATTACTGTTGAAATAGAAAAAAAAAAAACACAGTATATTTTCATGAGAATGATCCAGAAGACAGGGGTGGCAGAGGTGGAGGGGGCCAATTCTCATGAAAGAGAACAAGAGAACAAAAGCAATATAACTACTTTTCCTTTATCAGTAACAGAATCCAGTTACATGGTTATTCTTATCCACTTTGTTTTCTTAATTGCAATCATAAAAATGTGTAGGAGGTTTGAATATTCTGTGGAACTTAATGTAAATGCCCTAGGTGGCTCTGACTTCCTTTGCTGCTCTGGTGGAATGAGTTTCATAATCCTACACATTCTGGTTGACCACTGCCCAGATGATTCCAACCCAATTCTAAAATACCTCTGTCTCTAAAGTTATTTCAGAGTCTCACTGAAACAGTTTCTCTTCCAAGACTGGCACAGTTATGGCTCTCCTAGGGAACTGCACTTAAACCACATTCACTGCAGTGCAGCAACATCACAGTCAGGAAGCTCAGACTTTCTCTCTCAAAGAGAATGCAGGTCCCACATATTTCAAGGCTCCTTGCACTGCTCAAACTCTCTTGACTGTTTTTGTCTGAAAAGCATATTTTGAAACATTAGTGTGGGTAAAACTGCAATATTTCCAGAATCTCTCTCCTGGCCTTAGTGCATCTCCACATCAATAGGTGTTTCCAAGGGGTGGAGAGAAGTAGTCCATCTCCGTATCATATCAATAGGTGATTACGAGGCATGCGGGGAGTGAGCATGCACTGGGACCAGAGAGGTGTGGTGGGGTTCTTTTGCAGCGGGGTTGGGGTTGCAAGAGACACAGGCGAGCAGAAGTAGATGACTGCTTATAAGCAATAAACAAGTTTCTCCCATTTTCTTTCTCCCTTATTTTAGCTTCAAGGGTTTATTTTCCCCAGGCTGAGAACATATTCCCCCCCCCCCCCGAGTTACAGTTGTTGCCTGAAAAGCATATTCTGAAACATTATTCATATGAGCATGTGTATTACTATTACATACTATTACTATTACATACTATTACCATTATATCTTCTTCTTTATATTTTCTCAGAACTGAAATGAACATTACTAACAAGTGTTCCTGAAATGAAAAAAAAATTTTTTATGTGATGTCTACCTCTGCCATTTGCAAGAAAATCTTTTCTCAAAAATTTGGAAGAGAAGGTACTTATAGATGTTAGATTTTAACGTACTCATTTGCACCATAAGAAAACCAATCTAAATCTTTACAGTGAGTTCTGATCTTCTAAATCACTGTAATTGTTTTCTATACCAATATAATCCTGACATTTATTTTGATTAAGAGAACAGTTTATCAATATGACTAAAGCCAATGTACTAAATAATGTTACTCAAAGGCCAATCACTACATGTGCACACCTATCTATCACCGGTCAAGCCCCACCATCAGAAGGTAAAGGTTATATGCTTTCCATGAAGCTGCTGCTACAACCCAGTTCAGTCTGATTCAGGCTAAAGTCAAAGACAAAACACCAAAGAGAGTTATTAATTTCTGGGATCAGATGAATGGGATCAAGGAAGATTAAAAATTCAGCTGTGGGGTGAAGGAGACAGACACCAGAAAACAAATCAGCTGCAGGTCATGCTGCTAAGCAATTCAGGAATATCAACAGAGTCTCACTGACTCCTTTTTGAAGTTCATGTGTTCATTCAACATTCACTGATTGAGTCATTCAACAAAGTGTCAGGCACTCTGTGCTAAGTCACAGGGCTAAACAAAATAGGCAAAGTGTCCTAAGATAGCTTATATTCTAATAGTGGAAATGGAAAATAAAAATAAACAAATTCATATAAACATATAAGATGGAATACTGCAATTAATCCTATGGAGAAAAAAAAAGCCGGATGAGATGTAGAGCACGAGAAGAAAGGCTTATCTGAAGTGTTGTTTTTAGAGCCTGAATTACATAAGGTAGTAAGCCTGCAAGAACCTGCAGGAAATCCTTCCGAGCTGAGGGAACAGCAAGAGCAAAGACCTTGAGGTGGGGACACAGTTGGCATGTACAATAGATAAAAGGCCAGGGAGGAAGTACGACAGTGAGTGAGAACAGTGGTAAGAGAGCAGAAAGACAACCATCGCCAAATCATACCAGGCCTTGTAGTCTGTGGCAAAGATCCTGGATTTTATTTTAAATTTGCTGGAGCACAGTAGTGCCATAAAGACAGACCACCAATAGATGGCAGAAGCTACAGGGCAAAAATAGAGGTTTATAAACACCTAGATGAAAATAATAATATGCTCCCTTTGTCATCACTTCTGAAGTTCTGATCAAGCAGAAAATGTTGGTACGTATATAGGAGGTGGAAGGGCTGAGATGTGAACCAACCATGAGACCTGGCATCAGAATACAGGTCCACTAGGCATACCATTAAAAAGATTAGAGGACATGATCTCCAGACAAATAGTAAGTGCTGAGAGCAAAAGGCACAGGGGAAAGAAGATCCAAAATCAAGTGGAGTCATTTCCTAACAGATGGGAAGGGCAGAGATAGAAATCTAGGGGGCCAAAGATCCTTCAAGGACAGGCACACTGTGGGCACCAGGGAGAGCTGCCAGGGAATAACGTGTCCACAGTCCCACCTGCTGAGAGGGTTCAATCCCTGAGAGAAGGCTGAAAAAGCCAATCCCTAATCCTATGTGGATCCAAAATTTTAGGTAACTATTCAGAGATTAGAACTGAGCCAAATGGGGGATGTGGTACCCAGGAGAATGGCAGCTCTGCTCCTAGGAGTGTGTATTAGGGTTCTCAAGAAACAGAACCAAAGGACAGATATAGATGATACAGATAGATACAGATATAAATATAGCTACATAGATACATCAGAGGAGATTTATTATAGGAATTAGTTCATGCAATTATGAAGGTCAAGAAGTGCCACAATCTGCCATCTGTACACTGGAGACCCAGGAAAGCCAGTGGTGTGCTTCAGTCTGAATCCAAAGGCCTGAGAATTGACTGATGGAGGTCCTCACCTGAGTCTGAAGGTGCAAGAACCAGGAATGCCAATGTCTGAGGGCAGAAGATGGATGTGCCAGTTCAAGAAGAGAGTAAATGCACTATTCCTCCACCTTTTTGTTCTGTTCAAGCCCTCAGCAGATTAGATGGTGTCCACTCACATTGGTGAGGGTCTCTTCTTTACTCATTCTACTGATTCAGATATTCTGGAAACACCTTCACAGACACACCCAGGAATGTTTTCTATCTGGGCATCCCTCAGCCCAGCCAAACTGACAAATTAACCATCACAAAATAGAGACCTATAACGGCAAGACCAGAAGCTAGAGCAAGCCTGAATGGTAGCTGGTTTATTATCTGTCTCCTGCCTCAAGTGAGAGGTTGTGCTGGGGAATGAATTGAACACACTGATGGCAATCAATCAGATAGCTTTCACTATGGAAGAACGGAGACAAAGGAAATTAGGAATCAGGCTGATTTCATCAAAGCTTTCAACACTAGCTTGAGGATAACACTGAATGCCCAGCATATCTGGTTCCCTTCTGAGTCCCAATTATTACTTTCAAAAATAAATCTGACCTAATATCATTAATTATTTCCATCTCATTACCTAGAAGAACGATTAGATCCATTTTTCTGTCATGGGAGGTTTCTGCTTATCTTCAAAGGAAGTTACTGAAAGGTAAATCTTTCTTCAAGACAAATGGTTAAAGGTGTTAAACATAAAAGGGATACTTCTTCATTGATTGGACTGGCAAACCAAACATAATTACCCTACCAAATGAGGAATATTTTCTTACTCAGGGTATCTTCCAGCATCCATCAACTCACAGTGGTTAACACTGACAGACAAATTATTTAAGTGTCTGGAGGGAGAATAAAGACTTTAAAACTTGTATATGTGTGTTGGGAGGGAGGGAGGTTCGGTTAAGAAAACACACAAAAGATGAAAACTACCCTCTTAACAAAATTTTAGTGTACAATATTGTTTACTACATGTACAATGTTTCACAGATCTCTAGAAATTTTTCATCTTGCATGACTGAAACTCTTACTGCCTGCTGGACAGTAGCTATCCATTACTGTCCCTTCCTTTCCCCTGACCTTCTCGCAACCACCATTCCACTCTGTTTCCTCATGATAAAGTTTGCTGTTGAAGTCCTCTAGTTAATATTTCAATTTATTTATTGTTTTCTTCAGTTCCAAAATTTGTTTGGTTCTATTTATACTTTTTATCTCTTTGCTGATATTCTCATTTTGTTTGTGCATTGTTTTCCTGAGCTTATTGATCATCTTTATGATGGCAAATTTGAATTCTTTGCAAGTTAATTCATATAATCCCCTATTTTAATGGTCCATTTCTAGAGAGTTATTTGGTTCCTTTGACTGGATGATGTTTCCCTGTTTCTTTGTATGCCTCAGAACTTTTTGTTAGGATCCCTGTATTTAAAATAAATGGCTGCCTATCCTACCCTTTAAAGACTAGCTTCATATAGGGAAAACCTTCACCACTCAGCACAGCTCGAGATCCTAGGGGTCTTTCATCTCTCTTCCATGGCTGTATCTTCTCTGGACTTGTGCTTATAAATTCCAAATAGAGGGATTTGCTGTTTTTGCTATTTTTGTTTTTGTTTTGTTTCATTTTGTTTCTTCAACAGCTCCTAATCTTTTCCTTCCTCTGGTGTCCAGTCTGCAGTATCTCAAGTTTCTGGAATTGATAAGCCAACCACTTTCTTTGATTTTTTAGCAGCCCTCAGACTTCTTGAGTGTGCCAGGTGTCATCAGCGCTCTGAGTCAGGAGAGACAGAAGCCAGTCCCTTGAACAGCTCCTCCAAAAGTTGCTGAATACATGTTCCAATTCTTCCCCTCCCCAGGGAGAAACCAGGAGTTGGGGGCTTTCTCCTACTCACTCTGTGCTTAGCTGTGGGGATAGAGTACAGTGAGTGAGTGCTTCAAACCATCACCTATGTTCTTAATGGCCCCCAACCTGACACCCTTTCTTTTCCCTGTCAGCACTCAGATGCAGGAAAGAAAGAAACCAGTCCCTTGGACAGCACCCCAAGAAAAATCTGAAGGTTGAAAGTATGGTCCAGGCTTCTCTTTTCATCCACAGGGAGAAACAAGCGGCTGGTAGTTTTCTCCTGATTGTGGTACACTGAGCCAGTAGAAGGGACTATGGTGAGTAAGTGTAGATGGTTTTTCACGAGCCTGGGATGCAGGAGCCTCTTACCTGTTTACTGGATTTTTCACAAAACTGTTCTGTGTATTATTTCAAGTCAATGTCTCCACGGGGGGGAAGGAATGGAGCTTACTAGTCCACTGTCTTGCTGACATCACTCCCTGGACTCATTTTTTTAACTTTCACAAGAGCTAAGGATCACATTCTCCCCTACAAGGAGAGGGATTTGCATACACAAGAGGAAAGAAAAGATTAGGAGCTGCTGAAGAGACAAAATGAAACAAAACAAAAACAAAAATCCTTAACAAGACTGTAAACACATTAGACCAACTCATTACGCAGCTCAGAGCCCAGCACATAGTGCACGATTGTTAAATATTTATTTAACTGAACTAAAAGGTCGTACAAGACATTGACAGAGGCAGGGTTTGAATTATGAACTTGGGCACTGTCACTCTTTCATAAAAGGCTTTCCTGCGGTTCTCTAGTCGAAGTTAAGAGTGCCTAGGAATCTAACTAGTAACTATCACAGAGAAAATTCTGGTAGAGGTGAGCAGGAGAGTACGTAAGAAAGAATATAGAGACTTGGTGTCAAAGACTAGTGTTTGAATCAAATTCCTTCAAATCCTCCTAGTTAGTTTCAACCCTCGATGTTCTTCAGATTCACCTAGGGAGTCCTGGTGACATACATTCCCAGGGTTCACCCTATTGAATCACAGCTTAGATAAATAGAGCTGGGCAGATACCATTTAAATGGATTCACAGGTTTGAAAAATGCTATTCCAGCTATTTCATAAAAGGTATGACCCAATCTTTTAGAACCTTAGCAAGCTCAACTATCAGTAAAAGGGGTATTAGTTCCTCCATCACTGACTTCACAGGGATATTGTGAGGGTCTAGTCACAGTGGGAACACATATGAAAGCAATGGAAAACTGTAAACCATGGTGATAATGTAAGATAACTTCAGACTTCAGTTAATCTCAACATCAAAAAGGAGTTTAAAGGAAACAAAAACACACATCTCCTATAGACATGTTCTATATAAAGAATATTATTCTCTTTTTAAAGTTATAATTATACTTCCCTTATTGTGATTGTTTCTGTGAAGTTGTTTATAAATCAATTTTATTTTAAGCATATTAAAGGAACCAGCTATTTAAAGTAGCTCCCTGTTGATCCTTTTATAAAGTAAAGAATGCTTCTAAATGCAAATAGACAATCCCTCAGTAATCATTTCTTAAAGCCTGGGTTTTCTATATGATGCTGTCGAGAAGTGGGACACAGCTGTACTGCTGTCATCAACATCTGGCAGTTTCCCTGTGAAACTGTTCATACCTTTCTTGGGTCACACTCACACCAGCAATACCACTGGCCTCATAGGAAGGAGGAGACACTCAGGCCCTTTCAGTTGCCACCGCTCCCCCGCCCCCCCGCCCAATAAATGCTGAGAAACAAACAGAGGTGTTATCTCTTAGATTCTGATCACAGATGGGCTCTCCTGTTTCTGACAACAGAGCCTTAAATCAAACAAAGGACTCCCCACAAAAAGTACTCTTAATGAAATATATCCCATAACCCTGATACTCTGGGCTGATTTATTATCCATCTAGGGACCACATTTCCCCTCACATAGTCCAAAAATCTCACATTAGGACTTTCTTACAAAAATCCCTTCATTCCTTGGTTTCAACTAGGATAACAGTATCTCAGGTGTTAAAAATAAAAAGCTTTCATTTCGTGTTTCAAAAACTCAGGAAAAAAATCAGTTTCTTCACAATGAGTTTCCTTTCATAGAATAAAGTTATGGTAGTTCTAGATCAAGCTTCAAGTCACTTCCCATCTGAATCAAATCTGTTTCAAAATTCAGCTTTGCTAAGGCTCAACCTCCAGTTATGTTGACTGGTGCCCAGGGTGCGTGTTAGCCATTAGAGGGTTTGGACAGTAAAGGAGAGTTGATCAGAATGCTTCAACCATGGAATTTCTATAACTTTTCACTTATCAGATTAGAACTACCCAAAGAGAATCTTCTCAGAGCTGTTAAGATATTTTGACTGGGAACTTACAAGGCTAACCAATGAGGGATTCAGTGAGTTCTTGCATCATTAATCCAGGTGTATTTTATAATTAACCTGGCAAAACTAATCTCAAAGGACTGGTAAGTAAGGAAAAGAAAGACCTCCCAAACCACAAATTAAGACATTGAAAGCTGTAAGGACGAGGCAAGGGCAGTGTCATAATGAAGAAGACAATGGCCAAGAGCATGGATTCTGGAGCCAGACTGGGTTCCAGTGGCAACTCTGACATGAACTGTGTGACTTTAAACAAGTTAACTAGCCTTTGTGGGCCTCTTTCTTTACCCATAAACAGAGGTGACAATAGTATTTACCTATAATAGGGGTAAATAAGTTAATATGTATAAAGTTCTTAGGGCAATGCCTGGAACACAGTAAATCTATATGAAGTTTCTAAAGTAAAAATTAAAAATAATGTGGAATAGAATAGAAAATCTGGTAGTGTAAGGAACCTTAGAGATGAGAAAATAAGGTACAGAGAAGTTACAGGAACCAGATGGCCTATCGGTAATCACACACACAGAAGCTCTGACAACCTGTCTCCATTTCGTAACCAGCTCAGCGGATGACTGCGACAGTCACTGAAGTGGTTACTGCCAAACTGGAATGGTAACAACATTAAGCATCTTTGTATTAGAGGTGTGAGAAAAAACAGACAAAAAAAACCACTTTCAACTGTTTTGCAAGTGCAAAAGCACCAAACAGAATTGCAGAGCATATTCTCATTTCCCAGAAGTACATTTCAGTTTTTAATGACACTTTTTGAGGTATCTATAGAGAAATGTAGACTGCAGCCAGAGGGCTTGCTGAAATGGAGGTTTTAATAACAGAGAAAATGAAGTGCTCTGAAGATCACATTTAGCTTTAGAAATGTGCATAGGCTGGGTTCTTAAAGAGTGCTCTAAACAGGAAGTAAAAGCTCAAGCACCTGATTGATACTCACATCCTGTGTTACCTTGAGAAATGAATGGAGTCTCTCTAAATATCATGTTCTTCACAGATGAGAAAGGAAAGAAACCTTGTTGTATACCTAGTCATGATTACGTTGATGACTGATCTAAGAATAAAGCCCTTCCTTATTTAAAAAAAATTTTTGGAGGCAGGCCACTAATTAATGGAACATTTTATGATTGGTAATATTAGATCTATCTCTTTCAGCACACAAATAGTCCCATATGGATACAAATCAGGATGGAAACACAGTTCTGGAGCTCACCATCAGTGTGTGAGTGATTTCAGAATCTGATGAGCCCTGCTTAGCAATGGACCAGAATAAAGGTTTACCTGCTTTTCCATGGCACTACCTCAAGGGTAGGCTCAGATTCCTTTGTGAAATTCTGTGAGATTCTTAGAGCCTGGGAAAGTTATCCGCACCAAACAGGACACCATGGCTCAGGAAGATTACAGAATGGGTCAAAATCTGACACTTTTTTTGGTCCATTTGTGATTGACTTAGCTCCTTTGTTATTTCAACAGACCCCAGGCATCCATGGGATATCACATACCTTGTTAACTGAGGAAAATTATTTTGTCAACTTAGATTTAAACAGTATTCTTTTTTAGTTAAATGTCTTCTGTGCTACAGGCTTTCCAATAGATGAATCCATTAAAGAACATGTAAGCCCAGAGCTCCCACTGGTGGAAATACTGAAGAGCAAAGTCAAGTTGAAGGGCTTGTGAGATCAGACAATTAAATGAATTGCTGTCTAACCCGTTGAAATCCACACCACTCCCAAAGTTTCAGGACATTGTAAGGACAAGGATACAGGGAGTGAGATATCTTTTTGTTTAGAATGAGAGATATCAGAGAGATGCTTGGGAAGCACAGATGTAAAATTCAGATTAAGAATGCAAGGTTAACACTGGACAGAAAGGTTTACTTTTTTTATGAGGGCGTAGTCATTAAGCACCTCTCTATGGCTATTCAAGGAAAAATTTCAGTTTAACTAGAACTTTAGCCTTTTCCTTCCCTGTTTTTACTCATTTCTGAAAGCACCCTAACCTCTAGTGAAGATCCTTCATCAGTTTTATATGCTAGTTGAGAGGAAACTGAAGGTATGACATGGCAAAGAGGAAAGAGAGCATTGTGCTACCCTATACTTTCCCAGACTCAGCGGAGATGAAGCATCAGCCTTTTTGAATGAACTTAGATTCATGTTTCTAAGTGATTGTCAGTGACCTAGGAGGCATACTCTCATAGTGGTATTGGGACTCACCAGAATGTCAGAGAGGACAAATGCTACGGAGTTTGAATCATCTTCCTAGATGAGAGAAGGTCACATTGTACGGGAAGAGAGGAAGAGACTGGAGAACTTCTGGTTTGCATAAGAGTCTGCTCAGCTGACTTGGAGAAGGTCATCTCACTTTCAGTCAACAAATGGCCTAGTACTTTTTATTTAGAAAGCATTCCATGATAACACAAGCAAAAGTATGTACGGACTTTGGAAAAAAAGGAACAGAAAGAAGACAGAGGATTCTGGGATCCAGCAGGAGGAAGCCTGAGAAGGGAGCACCCTGGGGAAAAAGCCTTGCTTCTCAAGGTGTGGTCCTGAGACCAGTGGCACCAGCAGAATCACAGGCTCCATGCGAGACCTACTGGTCAGAATCTGCACTGTGACATGATCTCCAAGTTTCCCATGTACACATTTAGGTCTGAGAAGCATTAGTGTGGAGGGCAGCCCTGGGAGGGCAAGAGAGACCCAGATGGGGATCAGAGTCACTGATGATATTCTAGGTGAGTTGAGGAGTAACACGGAGTTTCAAGTACCCAGTGGACAATCAATACCAGATCCAACTGGCAACTACAACACGGCCGCAAGTATTAACTAACAGCAGACGTGGATGATGAGGGAAGTAGTACCTCCTCAGGGTCAAGCCCTCTGTAAGAGTTGTCAAAGACACTAACATTATCAGAACATCAGGCATGGACAGTAAGGTTTAAAAAAAAGGCTCTAGTCCCTTCAAAGAACAGAAGTGCTCAGAAGGTAAACCAAGGCAGAAGCCTGGTCTAGAGTTTCAGTCAACATGGTAGATAGAAGTAAGGAGGTGGCATATTTGGAGATTACATGGGAAACCAGAGCTCATGCTGGCACATGGGTGTCTCAATCTCCTAATAGCAGAACTACCACAAATCATCCCACCAGCCATAGAACTGAGGTCCATGTCAGTATTAGAGACATCCAGGTAGTGAAATTTGAGTTTTCATGTTAATTTGTTTTCATTTCTCTCTGTACTCTGGTAGGGCTGTGGGACCTCTTGGTGATACAAACTCCCAAGTTTGTGGAAGGGAAACTGCTTTTGCCAAGAACCTGATTCTAACAGGAATATTTCTTAACAAGGTTTTTAAAGATTAGGACTATAAACACTTTACTTAAATCTGTAAATTCAAGCATACAGTATTTTCATAAAATGCATTTTATGTAAAAAGAAATTTCTCTCTCAAATAATGTAGATTAACTGGCTTTCACTAAGTTTGCACAAGTCATACCAGCTCCCTACATTCCTTAGTCTCACACAGCTGAAGCCAATGCTCAGTCCAGTTCACGAGGCAACATAAACAGGGAAGGAATCCACTACCACGTTTGGGTAGCCTCGCAGAAAACCTCCCTGCATACTCCTGCAAGTGCCTGGGAGATGTCTCGCACAGCACTCACAGCCTGTGCTCTCCAGGCACTGTCGTTCACCTGCCAGGCCTCAGCATGGCACCCAATGTGTACAGTGGGCATCTGCCATGTCCCACCAGGCATCAAGCTCTTCTCTATGTTCTGCATTGTTCATAAGGGGATTATCACTTTGAACAGGGTGGTGTCTGCTGGGATGCAGGAATTAGAAAACCCACAGGATATCCAAGACAGGATGTTCTTTCCATCCTGATTGTGCCAAAATTGGTATATATTTGAAGCAGAAGTAGAGCGAAGTGCAGACTTAGCCCAGTGCAATCCTCATGGAACTAGGGGCTGCTCCTTTCTTATCGTAGATACCCATGCACAAAATTTCTATCCTCCTAGTCTCTCTTTCCCAATCAAATTATTTTTGTGAATACCCTGGCAGATATGGCTACATAAATGAGGCTAGCATGGTCCTTTGGCCAGTAAGATAAATTTTCACATAGACCCAACAAGGATCAGTCTGTTATTTTTGTACAAAAGGACAAAATATTGGCATACACCTTCTAAAAACAAAATGGCGATTTTCTCTCCCTAGAGTATTTAATGTGTGTCTGGCTGTAAAAGAGACTAAATGTGTTAGATAGCAGATCTCAACACACGTCTCTACTTTAATTTTGCACAAAGGTGAAAAAAAATATTTTTAAAAGTATTTTAATGCAGTTAGGCTTTTAGAAGACTCTCCAACTAATCTCACCAATTAAGAAGAGCTTTCTTTTTAAAATTTTACTTGTATTGGCACCTAATATGTGACTTATCACATGGGAGTGTCAGTCAAAGTGCCCAAGGGAAATACTGCAGTGTTCTCTTGTAGCTCACTATGTTGTCAGTCAACCAGGAAAGAAATTCTTAGGCCTCTTGAGTTAAGTGGCAGCACAGAACAGCAGCCTTCAGTGTGTACATATGTTAAACTACTACCTTTAGACTTTTTTTAGTCTAAGATCTGTGTTCTTCATGATGGAAAGTAATGAATGCCTGCAGGTAAAAAGAAAGGTAAGTCAATTATGTGGTTTGGGAACTCAATAGTAGAAACTCAGGACAGCCTTCACTGAAATCAGTATTTTCAGGCAAGGATGAATCAGAAGCATCATGTACTGAGAGCTGGCTTTTGGAGGTTGTTTTTTTTTTAACATCAGGTGAACTTCAGGCTAAGAGATAATTAAATGCTCTTAGAATTAAGAGGTTTGTGTTTTTTTTTTCCTTCAAGGAATATTATGGTGCTTTCCTTGGTTAAAAAAAAGAAAAAGTCTCCAAATTCTGCAGAAGAGAATAATGCCCTTTGTAGAGAAAACAAATTTGATATGTCACACATACTACAGGATATTTGGAGGTGTTGAAAGGTTCCCATGGAGTGGTGGAGGTGGGAAAAGGAAGGAGCGGTTGAGGCCAGGAGGGAAAGATTGAAAATAAATTCTCCAAGCATTTGAAAGAAAAGAAGGCAATCCTAAACATGTGAAAGATATAAGAATTAAAATTTTAAGACTGTATGCTATTAAGTGCTGCTATTGTGTGTTTTCAGAAGTTTTATGGAGACTCCAAGAGTCATGGGAATGCTGGCTTGGCACATAACAGGTGCAAAAATTATGACTGTCCAAAGGATGAATGGAGGTGAAAATTCACCAGGTCAGTAGATCCTTCACCCTCTGAGAGCCACAAGATATAGTTCTTATAAGGCCAAGGTAATAACTGCTCTCTTTCCTTTCTGCTATTTTGATATTGAATAGATGTGAAAATTTGAGTTTAAGCCCAAACTATATTAAACCAACTGATTTATTTATGGACATTTACATTCTGCAAATAACAAGGGTCATAATGGCAAAGGCATCAAATCTATCAAGTGAGTTCACTGTCCTCTCCTTTTCCCTGACTATCTCCTAGATTCAGAACCATGTTTTAAAATCAGCCACATAAAAACTAGCACAGTTACCACTGGACACAAAGGAGTCAGGGAATCAGTCTCACAGATATATGAAATACACCTTAAAAAATAAGTAGTGCGGGCCACATTCTCTGCCTATGCAATTTGGTTCTATTTTTTATGGGACTCTGAGCCGAAAAGGACACTGAGTATTTTTGAGCAGTCAGGAATAGCTTTTCTTCTCACTCAGGTAAGCTAGCTGACCAGGGGTTGGAAAGGAGTACATCCATTTGAAACTCCACTTCACTCAGCTAGGTAATGCATGGGCTTCTTAGGAGTCCAAGTATTTAAAACACTAGAAAGTTGATTTAAGCATTTTATAAAGAGAAAATATTTGTCCTTCTTTCTCAGCAGATATCCAAGAAAAGAAATTCTGCAACCACCATTGTGAATCCATTACCATAAATAATAGTTATCACCAGTCTGTTCACAGATTCAGCAAATAAAAATTTGCAAGCTTGCTGTTTACTTTTGTTGCAAACATGTTTCTCTAAATAAAGTAGACATTTAAGAATCAAGTGCGTTTTTCACTTCCAGTGGATTATTGAATTTTTTCGATGCAGATGATAGCTCACTCAGAAAACCTTTGATTCTTACACAGCTTTCCAATTACAGAAACAGACCCCCTAGGCTATTTGGCCTAAGTCAATAAAGTTAGCTAGTAATGTGACTTAGTAGGCTGTACATTATTACCACAGGAGGTTAGCGTAAACATAAGACAACAGCATTAAAGCCCCTCCACCTTAGTCCTATTCCTGTCTGTCCTCCTCTTTGCTACCAATTAAGATGTACTCCGTTCTGCCTGATAAATGTATTCTGCATCCTTCCCTTAACTTCAGGAGTTATCTGTTCCCATCCTCCCATAAATTTTCTTCCAGGCTGAAATTTCCCATTGCTTTTTATTGTGTAAGCCTCTTTCTCCATACTACCAAAAATTCTCAGTCCTCCATAAAACTCTCCTTAGGCATTCTAACCTAAGGTATTTTAATAGCTATACGCAAAAATATGTTTTGACTTTTTTCTCTTAGCTTTTCTGTTTAACTTTGCCTATCTATCTACCTGTTTAAGGGTAAAGCCCCTTGTCTGAGAGTCTCTCTGTCTCTGAATCCAGCATTCTACACACAGTGACTACTCCGCAAATGATGTATGCCATGGGCAAAGAGCGGAACTCCAAAGAGGACAAGCAGAAATCATCATTCTTCGCCCTGCTTCCCAGCTCTGTGGAGCTAATTCTTCCTTACTCCTAAGATTAATTCAAGTGCTAAGCCCAACTTTTCTGGAAGCCTTGAGAAATGAAACTCCTGAGAATGTTTTTGGTCAGAGAGTACCTCATATGAGTAAAATGACCTGGTAGTAACAAAACTCCAAATTTCAAGTTAAAATCTATTCCTTCTTGTTTGTTTCACAGTGTCACCTACAGAGGGAAAAGATGATGTCTCTCCATAGCCCACCTACACTTTGACTCCCCTCCCACCCCACTCCCACCAAGGCTGCGTTCTGACTCCTCTGGGCTAAAGGGGGTATGGAGGAAGGAAGGGAGGTAATGGGCAGGAAATGGCTTATTCTACTGTTATGACTTAAACATGTTCAGCTCCTAATTAACTACATAAATTGGGCAATATACTTAATTTCTTTGAGCTTTAACTTCCCCATGCAGTATAAGAATCAATTTAATACACATAAGACATTTCATAGTTCCTAAGACAGAGGTAGACATTCACTATTATGTCAGGCATTATTCTTATTCAAACCAAGTCTCTCTTGTGAGGTACCTTGATATTTTAGACAGTCCCTATCAGGAATATTAGAGAAGTTTCTTTGATGCAGATAATGTCTCTCTTCATATAGGACCCCACCACAGGCTTCCATATCCAACAGTTCATCTCCAAATTCTTGCCTAAAGCTCCTTTGGGTGATATCCCCTCTTAAAACACTGAGGCTGGCTCCTTCTCCAATGCTGTCCTCATCTGGCCCTCTTGAGCCATACACCTTCATCTTCCACTGACACCTGATGTGACCCTGATGTGCCATCTATTTTGTCCTAGTACTACTACACAGCTAACCTGATACAGCGGCACATTAAATTTTCAGTCCCTTATGTTCTGCCAAACTTCAGGGGACAGTATCTGCACTTACTCTCCTTATGCTGAGCTTAGGTGAGGAGAAGCAGCTTTTCCATGTCACAATACTCCAACTTTTTTTGAAGACTTCTTTATCTTCATCCTTTCTACGCCCAAGAGTAGGTGTTGTGCTAAGGACCTATTTAAATGTGCAAGTGCTTAAGGAGGTCTACTTGCCTATCCTGAGGTATAGAATGCTTACTCCCTACTGTTCTTTCTCAGCCTTTTAGAACTCTTACACCTTTGCTGCAACAGCAGGTTCTGAGACCCCTTTCTCGGGTTATTTCCTCTTTACTTCAGATTCACATATTCTTCTGAACCTTATCATACTCGTGAAAATATGCCTAGGCAATAGGGAAGTTTCAGATATTTAGCATGAATACAAAGTTCACCCTTGCTGGGGATAGTAAGTTCTGCCTAACTCATGCCTAAAATGCATAGTATTCCCATCACTCTTCACTTCTCTCTCTTTAATAGATGTTTATATTCTCAAATTCTACATTAAATCTATGCCTTGCCTAGGATGAGTTTCTGCTGGGCCTCCTGGTCCACGGAGGAAGCACTGGATCTTTTCCAGCTACAATTTCTTTCCATGGCCCACACTCTTTTCGAAAGTGCCACTATATTCCTAGCATCCAAAAATAGTGCTTAGAACATAGCAGTGCCCAGGAAACATCTCCTATTAATTGAAGGATTTATGGCTTTCACAAAACAATCTTCTGTCTCTTTTATCATTCAACCCTGCTTCATATTTATGGAAAGAAAATGCTGTTTGTCACACCAATTAATTTTCTTCCCAGGCACTCAAAAAGCCCACATTTTCCAACCAATTGCACATAGGTGAGGACATAGATTGGGGGCAGAAATAATGCATTCATTTCTAGATTTGGCCTCAAAATGTTTAACAGGAGGATCTTCCACTTTCTTTCCATCTTTTCCCTTGCCCCACACTGTTGAAAGCAAAAGACTCAAATATGATGAGAGGCCCACAATTCACTGTTTGAATGAGAGCTGCCAGAGAGTCACCCAACACATAAAATTAAGTGTGAGATATAAAATTTTTTGTGGTAAGCCAGAGATCCTAAGATTGCTTAATAGAACAGCTAGCATTAGTTATGGTAACTAATACTACATTCAGTGATCCAGTAGCCCAGGAATAGTTTAAAAAAACACCCTTCCTGGTTCAGAAAACTGTGCTTGTAAAACAAAAATAAAACCAACAAAACCAAGAAATTCTATTTCCCAGTCACGGTACTTTGAACATGCAGTAAACTTCAAGCTCTAAAGTCAAGTGAGGTAATACATGTGAAAGGACTTCAACTGAAAGGGTGAGTTATTATTCTATTATGATGTGCCATTCCCTGAACCTCTGAAATCATTACTGCAGAGGTATAGAAGTGGCTCATATTCTTTCAATGCCAGTTAACCAGTAAAAATGAACTGAAGTCTTAAAATACAGACAAAATCAAATATTATAAGCCATCCACATATATTCTATTTATTTTCCTCCCACCATAGAACAGAAATATTAGATGAATAGTATTAAGTGATAAGGACTAAACCACAGTGAAAATAGCAACTACATTTGATTTTCCCATACTGCCTTCCAAAATATCATATATAAATATAATAATGTTTGTATTTTAATAACTAAAAAATAAGAGGGCTAAGAAATAGTCACCTTGCTTGATCTACTAGGGAAAAAAGCAGAAGCAGGATTATTACTATTATTTTTTACATATGGCAATAAAACTACTTTAAAATGACTACAGGGTTAGACCAGTGGGTCTCAACTGGAGCAGGTTCTCAGCTCCAGGAGGCAGGAGGGATACACTGCGTGCAGCTAGTGGACAGAAACCACAAATGCCGCTGAACAGCCTACAACGCACAGGACAGTCCCTCAACAAGAGTTATCAGCCCAGTAAGTCCACAGTACCCAGGTTAATAAAAACCAGGTTATACATACAGGGACTGCATTTCCTTGCAAGCATTCCAAAAGGCTTAATGAAATGTCAACCTTTATTGGTCTCTTGTTAGTTCCCTGAAATTTTGATCCTGGAAGAACAGCCAAGTATATAAAAGAAAAAAATGACAAATAAGCCAATTCATTATTAAACTATCATGAAAAATGGGACCTTAATTCTAAGACCCACAAAAGCAAGGCACATTGTTGAGCAATCGTTGAAGAATTAAAATAATCCTGCCACCTCGAGTTAACCATTTACTTCATACATGCATGAATAAATTATGAAGAACTAATGTGCTATGCATTACATTGATGCTGAGGGGTATATGTTCCTTACAGAGATAGGATACTAATCCCCCCCTCCAAAAATGTACAGTGAGTAAGGGAAAGAAAACTGTTTTGTTTTTTTCTAATCATGGTATCCACAGTGGCCTCATGACACCTGACTCATATAAATCCCTCCACAAGTGCTGATCAAACAAATGAACTAATAAGTTCCAAGCTCTACCCCCACACCTTTTAAAAAATTCATTACTAAGCACCTCTTCTGTGTCAGGAACCTTTTTAGGTGCTGGCGGTACTTTGATAAACATACAGCTTCCTGCTCCCGAAGACCTTCATTCCAGTGTGGTGGTTTTTAAAGTACTGTGACCTATAATAAGAAATACAGGATCCCCTGTGACCCAGACACACATATTTAAATGACTGAAGCAAAAGTTTCATAAAGCAATATTTACTATTTTTACTTAAAAACAAACTCCAATATTTTCTATTCTATTCTCTTTCATTTTTTATGTATGTTCTATTAAACTGATTTATTTCACAGCCTACAAATGGGTCATACCCTCAGCTGAACATTTATGTGTATATGTGCATGAAGGAAATAAATATTTTAATGTATTTTTTAAATAGCCTTGGAGGCAGTAACTTAGGGTACTAAGACAATGACAAGAGATCACTTCTTAGATACTATTATCATCAAGGGCCTCTGAGGAGAGAGCCAACACCTGAAGGACAATAGTTTATATTTATGTGGTGTATTTGACACACCATTCTAACTGTTTTACATGAAACTACCCATGTAAAACACGTAACAACTCAATAAGCCAAGTGCTATTATTATCCCCATTTACAGTTATGGAAAGTGAGACACAGTGAAGTTAGGAATCCTGTGCCCTAGGTCACAGATATGTTGATGGATAAAATTGGGATTTGGAGGCATCTGTATCCAGCTATGCTTATTTATTATCCAATATTGCCGCTGACAATAGAGAAACCAGCCACATAAAGCTGTTGGGAAGAATATTCTGTGCAGTGAGTGCAAAGGCCTAAGACAATAAGAAACATTCCCTCACTACGCCAACAGACAAGGCTGCCTTTAAAGATTTTACCTTTCCATTCCTAGGCAACCTTCCATCTTGCTGTGACAAGCATGTGCCAGGCAGTTCAGTACTTTCTCTGCCTTGACCTTATGATTACCTTTGCCTTGGAACCAACCTAAATTATCTCTTCATTTTCTAGGTTTGGTCTATAAAAATTTATTTTATACTCAAACTACAGGTCGCTATTGGATCTTAGCCTAGATTGGCTCTTGTAATGGAATACAATCCTCTTCTTCAAGGCCTTTCCAAACTCATCTTGCCCACAAAACAATAATGCAAAAGAGCTAGCAAAGAGGTAGAAACAGTGTCCATGTGAAAGCAAAACTTGTAGCTCCTCTGTCAGACTCCAAAGCCCCATGACGAAGAATATTATGAGTAGAAATGGCCTTATTTGTCTTTAGCCTGAGCCATATATGCCAAGACAACAGGCCTGCGTCTGGTCCTAACATTTCCTAAAAGACCCTACATTATCTCTCTGTAGTTCAGGTTGCAGAATCAATAGAGGTGGCTTGCTTTGACCGATACGGCAGTAGCTGCTACACTCACTGAAAAGTAGTGCACAAAGGATAAGAGGAGGTAGGAGCACGATAGGAAGGGAATGATGCATTTGAGATTGATTCTCTAATGACCATGCCAAAGGGGACTGGAGGATGAATAGCCAGGTACTTAGGATATTGAAGGCTACTAGTCAGTGGTGAGTTTAATAGTTCAGTGTCTATAATGAATTCTATGGATTGGGCACTTTGAGAGAACACATATCAAATTTTCAAGGTATTTTCCCTAGGATATTTTATCACTAAGAATTCAGTTTCAGAAAAAAGGAAGTATCTCCGGCTATTCTAAAAATAAAGAGACTTATTACAGAGAACAGAGAATAAATGCTCTTACACACCAAGGTTGACTCCCAGAATACCCCAGAATTGGCCCAACAGGGAAAAGACATATCCCTGCTACTGCCAGGAAATGGCAGTTTTAAAGACATTGTACCACTGGTTCCAGCATCACACCACCTGGGTGACAATCTGAATGTCCAGAAGTTGCTGCCAGAACAGCTAACTCTCATGCAATGCCACTCATGCTGGAGCCGTGTCAGCAAAACAGATCGCTGCACACCATTACCTCTCTCTCCACTCAATTCCGTTCTGAATGCACAATTCCATGTCTGCATCTGACTGGTGGAACCTCAATCATATCCAGAACCCAAGCGAGTCATAGTGATATTTAAGAAATGATGATTATAGCTCTCCAACATGTGTACTCTGCAAAGGAATCCTAGAGAGTTGAAATAGAAGTCGAATGACCCAGGCTATCATATCTGCCATGGATATGTTCATTTGCTATTCAAGAAAGATAATGTTTTTTAATTGATCTTTTCTTAAAATAGCTAGATCAGTAGATGTAATAACCATTTGCCTTATTAACAAATTTATCTAAAAAATAGTGTTTACCTAAATCAGATACAGGTATCTCCTATGTAATACATGTGTTCCTCAAAACAATTGCATCTAAGTAAATTTTTGTAGCTTGAATACTACATTCTCATGATATATGCCTTTTTAAAGATAACATTTTTAACTGATATTCAAGTTTTAGTGGACCTTAATTATTTAAGTGTAAATTATCTGGGTACCATCTTTAAGCAATTAGTGATTTGTTAGTAAACAATTTAAAGGAAAAAGTTGATGGGGGGGGCAGTGAGAGAAAAATACACAGAAAATTGTGAAGTAGCATACTACAGGCAAAGCTTGTTTTACTGCATTTCACCTTATTGTGTTTTTTACAAATGGCAGCTTTGTGGTAACACGAGGTAGAGCAAGTCTATTGGCGCCATTTTTCCAACAGCATTTGCTCACTTCATGTCTCTGTGTCACATTTTGGTAATTCTCAAAATATTTCTAACGTTTTCATTATTATTATATTTGTCATGGCAATCTGTGATCGGTGATTACAACTCGCTGGAAACACAGATGATGGTTAGTATTTTTTAGCAATAAAGTATTTTATATATTAAGGTGTGTATTTTTGTATGTATTTGTCTTTTTAGACATAAAGCTATTGAACAGTTAACACACTACAGTAGAGTGAACCATAAATTTCATATGCACTGGAAAACCAAAACATTCCTTTGACTTGCTATTGTGGTATTTGCCTTATCACAGTGGTCTGGAACCACATACAATATACCCAAGGTATGCCTGTAGGTACACTCTTAAATGTCTTGTATTGTTTTAAACCTAAGATATCCTGGAATTCACTCAAGAACAGTGCACAGGAATCTTTCACATTCTTTTTTAAAGCTGCCAATACTCTATCTTGTAGATAGTGTATCTGTTATATACAAATGCAGATATTCTTTGGTGAACAAATCTGAAAATATTTTCCTTTTAATTGTTGAGTTTAGCCCACTTACATTTAAGATATTACTGAAATGTTTAGTCTCTTCTCCATATTATTTTCTATTATATTTAATATGTTCCTAGGTATTCTATTTTCTTTTCTGTCTTATGTATTTATTTTTGTACTTAGAAAACATTATATAGATCTAATGGTTATCCTTATACCAGTATATTTTATCATGTTCCTAGGCCCCCTTTTCCCTTACTTAACCTTGTACTATATAGCTTTAATTCCTCCTATTACCTATGTGGTAATTAACAAGTTTATTCCAATTTGCCCTTTCTCACTTATTCTCACCTTTTTGTTGTAGTTCTGCTATTTCTATTTTATGAGAACATACAACATTCACAATCTGCCCTGCCCCTTTTGCTGCCACCTGTTTTGGTCTTAGATCTACATTTAAATATGTTACATACTAACACCATTCCTCTTATATCCCAAATCACCTCTTGGTTTAATGAAGCTTACTCATCCTCTAATACGTTTGTTCCACAGGCAGGTCTGTAAATTCAGAATTTCTTGAGTACTTCAGGCTTAGAGTTATTTTTCCATAGCCTTGATACTTGAGAACAACCTAAATGGATATCAAATTGTTAGATTGTATTTCCTTTCCTTTCGTTTTGTGACAACATTGTTCCAGTGTTGCTTTATGCATGCTGTGTTGCTGTCAAAATTCTAAAGCCCGCCTGATTTCCTTAGCTTGGTAAATGACCTGATCTTTCTGCCTATCTCGACTTGTCCTGAAGTCTGATAGTTTTACTAGGATATGTCTCAGAGGTGACAGTTCATGGTCAACTTTCCAGGTACACAGTAGGCCCTTCTGCGTACATATATTTTTTAATTTCCATAATTTTTATTGAATTGTAGTTTTACATATTAGCTCTGTTCAATGATTTTCTTTTTACTTCCTTGGGGATCACAATCAAATGTATGCTGGATTCTCTTTGCCTATCTTCTACCCATAATTCTTTCCCATTAAACTTTATTTGGCTTTCCAGCTCTTGCCTATGTTCATGCCTCTCCTCCATGTTTTCAGTCCATCTATCTATTCGCCTTTGAGTAATTTTTGATGTTCTCTTTGTTTCTGATTTAAAAAAATTTTTTTTTACACCTTTTCCCCTGAGTTCATGCAACATTTGTCTCGCATCTTCCTCTTTTTCTTTTCTTTTCCTTTTTTGTTGTTCATTTCCATTCTAAGTTTGTTTTTGAATTTTGGATTCAGAGTGTTCTCCCATGCATGAAAATGCTTATTTAATAATATTTAATGGCTGTTGAGAAGGATTTCAGTTGTGTTTTGCTTGTGGTTGTTTTCCTAGTGGTGTGGGAGGTGAGAGATGTTTTTATCATATGAAAAACTTTGATTTTTCACTTCTTATTTCCCTCCTAAAGTAGTTCTGTGTGGGTGTTGCCTGACATTTTCTGTTCAATTTTAAATGTTTTGGATTTTGCTGAACCATAAATAACAGGTGTTTTCTCCGTGGGAAGAGGCTGAGGTGAAGGTTTGAGGTGGATTGTTTTCTTAGTTCAAGATCATCCTTTTCTGTTGGTATAAAAATGCTGGCTTGCTTAAATAGTTTTACTTTTGGGGATGGCTGATACTTCTTATAACTCAGTAATACTTTTTTATTTAAGAGTCTTAAATAAAAGGCCCTTTCTTTTATCTTTCTTGCTCTTTTATTTCTGTTTACCAAGCAGCCTTCAAAGAAAACCTCCTTTCTTCTAAATTGCCCCCTAGTACCACAGAATTGGTGCCTTCTCAAGTTGGTTGCCTCTGGTTCTGTAAGCTTTCAAGCCTCTTCATTTTGATCCCCCCCTAGCCAGTACTCCTTCAAACCAGAGCTCACAGCATTTCTCAGTATTTCTGCTCTCAGAGTGGAAATGTTTGTTCAGGGGGTGATTTAATCTGTGCTGCACTCTCATATTCCCTGCTTCCCTCTCCTATTTCTGGTTTCATATCTAGAATATTTAAAGAACTGTTCCATATGAACAATAAAATGTCAAATAGCCCAAACTAAAATTAGGCTAAGGATTTGAAAAGCTATTCCCCTCTCCTTTTTCTGTTGTCTCCATCAGACTCTGTCCCAGACCAGGATCCAGCAGTGGCTCTGATGCTTTAGATATTAATTTTCCTATTTACCAGTTCAAGTAAGTTTGTAACATTCTCTTGTCTCTTAGTTATGCTGTAGGTGTGAATTATAGGTGTATCTTTTTCTCTCTTTGTTAATACTTAGAGGAGATACAAGGAGAAGTTCAGATTTAAAGTAATCGCCATAATCCTATAAGAATCTGGAATTCACACTTGATATTTTTAAAGCTTTTTCAATGGTATTCTCTATATATTCCTAATGTATAGAAAGTCAGTGTGTTTTTGCACAATAATTGGTAATCAGAAAACTTTCTAAACTCTTATTGCAATAATTTATATAGAGATTTGGGGGCCTTTTTTATATATACATTCATGTCATCTGCGAATAATGATGATTTTATATCTTCCTTTCTAACCCTTCTATCTTTTCTGTCTTTTCTACTTGCTGCCTGATGCCACCAATAAACTGCTGAAGAGAAGTTTTGATTAATGGCATCTTTTCTTAGTAACAAAGAGAAAACTTTCAATGTGTCAATATTAAGTAGAATGTTCGTGTTTCATGTTTTCATCTAGTGCAGTTTAGTGTAAGGGTGACGTGTAATTCCTAGTGAAATATATCCTATTTTCCCAGAGTTAATCATTAAAGCTCATAACTAAGGATGAAAGATTTACAAGTATCACCAGATATTACAGGTATCACAAGTATCATTCCAAGTTGGGACTGTTCACCTCCTGCAGGGCTCGCTGAGAAGAACTGTTAACTCTTGAAGTAGAGCAATTATCAAGTCATGAGGTGTAAATATAAAACAATTTTATTTTCACGAATAACCGTGACTAACATGCTATACTGAGTTCCCCTGTCCTATGGGCAGTTAGTTTCATTATTACATATTAATAACTTTTCTAAGGGTTTTCACATGCACTAGTTAAATCAGTCCCATTTTCATTTCTAAGACTCCCTTCTGCTCATTTAAAAGATTTAGTCTCACAATTAGAGAGATTTCTTGCACCAACACTATCATTAGTCTCCGGTCCCTGGCCCCTTCATTTGGGTTATTGTTGATGGAATTATAGGAAGTAGAGAGAAGGAAAACAGACATTTTTCTCTGGGTTGCCTCTGGAAAAGTTACTCCTCTCTTCTTGTTTTAAACAACATCAAATACTTGCATCAAACAGCATTATTCTGACACATGGGCATTTGCTTCTCCTTTGTAAATCCCCAGGAAACTTACACCCTAATCTCACATACTCACCATAGCCCTCAATTCTGGAGCCTAATGGCATAGAAAAGTCCATTTCCCCTAACTCTGGGGACTGGGGACTTGAGGGTCCGGACCACCATGCCAGCTCTCCTCAGGGCCCTCTGCCTGACAGCACCATCAGGGCAGGCCAGGAGGGTTGAAAGGGCCTTCCTTTGATGAAAACTGTGAAACTAAAATTGTAAAACTAATCTTTGCTTGGCAGAAATCCTACAGGACACTAAATGTCATTTTCCCTTCTACCAGACATGCCCAAATTCTGATTCTCTTAGCCCTTTCCCTTGCCTTAAGAGAAAACAACCAGTTGAGTACTTCTCTCATTTCCCGCAGGAAGAAGAAATAAGGCAGTATCTTCTCTTCATAAAGAATCTCCTCCCTGCAAAGGGAGAACCAGCACTCTTCCCGGTTTCTCTTACAACCCGAGGTTGAAAGGGCCTTGCTCTGATGACAAGGGACTTCTTTGCCATCCCAGTAAGGAAATGGCCAGCCCAATAGCTGATGGGTTCTCTCAATTTACAAGGTGCAGTAGGTAAAGTCTTCTATTCTCAGTTGTGGGCTTTAGATCACAATTTATGAAAAACAGAGGTGCTCCTACTTAGCACCTTCTAACTTCACATCACAGGCAGTTTTTTATCTTTAACTTATGCACTTTGTCTCTATCCTAGGCTTATGTCTAACAATCAACACATGAAATAATAGATGCCACTAAACTGGTTTTTTTCATGTCCACTTGTCCAACTGACGAAATTAGTAGTATAGAAAACTATGCATCAGATATGGGATAATTTTGAAAAAAAACAAAAACTGGAGTTGTCATCATAAGGTAGATTTATAAATAATGGCATCATGCCTGGTTCTCTATACATAAGATGAAGTAGCTAGCTGAGCAATCACTCAGCTATTTCAGTGCCATGTATAAGATACAATTGTATCTCATATACAATTTCAGTGAGAGCTGTTTAGACCATCCACTTAAAGCAATCTACAATGTTCACATTTATTATATTGTTCATTAATTCAAACTTATTAACACTTTATTAACACAAACTAAAGTAGTGACAACAAAATGTATAAGAAGATATATGCCAAAAGTTAAAATAAACAGAGATTAAAGATGGTGGCATGAGAGTTGAGACACAGGCTTCCTCCTAAAACCATATATAATATGAAAATATAATTAATACAACTAATCCTGAAAGAGCAACAGGAAAGAGGACTGTGCCAGACTGCATAAACCTGGAGAAAGAGCAGATCTCATAGAACAGGGTAATGTACCAAAGCTGTGGCCTGGCAGGACCCAAGCCCTTCCCCAAACCAGCTCAGAAGTGGTAGGAAGAGAAATGCAGCAGGGAGGGAGTGGAGGCCTGGGACTGCTGAATACCTAACTCCGGAGATCTGCTCTGGGAGCACAAACCTACATTTCATGGTGCTTGCATGATACACTCGTGATTACAGGGTTGGAAAACTAAGACAGGCAGAATTCCTGGAGACACTGAGATTCCAGCCGCCTGTGGAAAGTAGGGAGCCATATCCAGCTGCTCTGGGACAAAAGAAAGGTGGAAAGTCTGAGAGACTTCCTAACAAAGAAGCCCTTAGCAAGAGATGTGCTTAAAGGGGCAAGGATTGCACAGAGCTTACAGCTCAGGAGAGAGGACAGGTAGACAAAATTCTCGGAGTGCACTCTGCCCAACAGATTGGGAGCTTTGCCATATAGACTCTCATATTTAAGGAATAAAAATAAATATTCCTCCTTAGACAATAATCTTCAGGTGCTCTAGCTCCCTGTCTGGATACACAGCTCCAAGGACACCCTCCATGATACGCAGAATACTGCCCCTTTCTCCTGGCCAGCCCCACCTGGCTTGCAAACCAGCAAACCCTACCATGGCATTAGGCCAGCCAGAGGAAAGATCCGTCTAGAGCAATTACAAATGCAAAGCATAGAGGCTTATACTTGTGTGCTCAGCCCAGTGGTTCAGGCAATGGAGACAGGCATAGCAGCTGGGTAGCAGGAAACAGCTCTTTACTCCCCCACAGGAACGAATACCACTGCCCTGTGACCGCCAACACTGCTTCAGGGGCTGAGCAACTCCAGGGAGTAGAGCTTCTAGACTCTACAGGAAGCCATGTACAAATAAGAAATGCCAAAGGAACCTGGTTCAGAGTAAAATTATTAATATCACTCCTGAGAAAGATTTAAATGACATCGACCTCATGACTCTTCTTGAAAGGGAGCACATGGAGGTATGGAAAGATATTCAAAAACTCAGGAATGAATTCCGGTTGCAGATCCAATCGGTGAAGATCACAATGGAGGGTATTAAAAGCAGACTGGATATGGTGGAGGAGACAATAAATGAAATAGAAACTAGAGAAGAGGAATACAAAGAACCTGAGGCACAGAGAGAAAAAAGGATCAATAAGAATGAAAGAATATTGAAAGAACTGTGTGACCAGTCCAAATGGAACAATATTTGCATTATAGGGGGACCAGAAGAAGAAGAGAGAGAAAAAGGAATAGAAAGTGTATTTCATGAGGTAATTGATGAAAACTTCCCCAATCTGGGGAAGGAGATAGTCTCTCAGGCCATGGAGATGCACAGATCTCCCAACACAGGGGATCCAAGGAAGACAACACCAAGACATATAGAAATTAATGTGGCAAAGATCAAGGATAAGGACAGACTTTTAAAAGCAGCCAGAGAGAGAAATAAGATCACATACAAAGGAAAGCCCAGCAGACAATCATCAGATTTCTCAACAGAAACCTTACAGGCCAGAAGGGAATGCCATGATGCATTTCATGCAATGAAACAGAAGGTCCTTGAACCAAGAATACTTTATCCGGCAAGACTATCATTTAAATCTGAAGGCAGGATTAAACAATTTCCAGATAAGCAAAAGCTGAGAGAATTTACCTCCCACAAACCATCTCTACAGTGTATTTTGGAGGGACTGCTATGGATGGAAGTGTTCCTAAGGTTTAATAGCTGTCACCAGAGGCAATAAAATGACAGTAAAGAAAGTAGAACAGCTAATTATAATTACTAAGCAAGCAAAAATTAAAATAACTATTTCCAAAGTCAACCAAGGGATAGACAAAGAATACAGAATATGATACCTAATAAATAACGAACAGAGGAGGAAGAAAAAAAAAAGAAGAACCTTTAGATTGTGTTTGTAATAGCATATTAGGTGAGTAAAGTTAGACTCTAAGATAGAAAGGAAGCAAACCTAGAATCTTTGGTAACCACAGATCTAAAGCCTGCAATGCCAATCAATAAGTACATACCTATCAATAATGACCCTAAATGTAAATGGACTGAATGCACCAATCAAAAGACATAGAGTCACTGAATGGATAAAAAAAACAAGACCCATCTGTATGCTGCCTACAAGAGACTCACTTTAAACCCAAAGAAATACACACACTAAAAGTGAAGGGATGGAAAAAGATATTTCATTTAACTAATAGGGACAGAAAGTCAGGAGTGGCAGTACTTGTATCAGACAAAATAGACTTCAAAACAAAGAAAGTCACAAGACACAAAGAAGGACATTACATAATGATAAAAGGGTCAATCTTACAAGAAGATATAACCATTATAAATATCTATGCACCCAACACAGGAGCACCTACAAATGTGAAATAAATACTGACAGAATTAAAAGGAGAAATACAAGGCAATGCATTCAATCTCCAAGACTTCCACACTCCACTAGCTGAACCAGACAGAAAATAAGTAAGGAGACAGAGGCTTTGAACAAAACATTAGAACAGATGGACCTGACAGACATCTACAGAACTCTACTCCCAAAAGCAGCAGAATAAACACTCTTCTCAAGTGCACATGGAACATTTTCAAGAATAGATCAATTACTAGGCCACAAAAAGAGCCTTGGTAAATTCAAAAAGATTGAAATTGTACCAACAACATTCTCAGACCACAAAGGAATGGTAATAGAAAAAAATTACTCAAAGAAAATTAAAAATCCCACAAACACATGGAGGCTTCACAGTATGCTCCTAAACAACCAATGGATCAGTAACCAAATAAAAACAGAGATCAAGCAATATATGGAGACAAATGACCACAACAATTCAACACTGCAATATCTGCGGGACACAACGAAGGCCATGCTAAGAGGAAAATATACTGCAATACAGGCCAACCTCAGACAGAAGAACAATCCCATATGAGCAGTCTACACTCAATTAACGAAACTAGAAAAAAAAAGAACAAATTAGGCCCAAAGTCAGAAGAAGGAGGGACATAATAAAGAATAAAGCAGAAATAAATAAAATCGAGAAGAATAAAACAAAAGAAAGAATCAATGAAAGCAGGAGCTGTATCTACGAGAAAATAAACAAAATAGATAAAGCTCTAGCCAGATTTATCAATAAAAAAAGAGAGTCTACTCACATAAACAGAATCAGAAAAGAGAAAGGAGAAATCACTATGGACACCACAGAAATACAAAGAATTTTTAGAGAAGACTAGGAAAAATTATATGCTAACAATCTGGATAAACTAGAAGAAATGGACAACTTTCTAGAAAAAAACAATTTTCCAAGGCTGACGCACAAAGAAACAGAAAATCTGAACAGACCAATAACCAGCACCAAAATTGAACTGGTAAATAAAAAACTAAGAACAAAATGCCTGTAACAGATGGCTTCACCACTGAATTTTATCAAACATTTAGTGAAGACCTAATACCCATTCTCATTAAAGTTTTCCAAAGAGTAAAGAACAGGGAATACTTCCAAACTCATTCTATGAAGCCAGCATCACTCTAAGACCTATACCCTGAAAACTACAAGATACTCATGAGAGAAAGTAAAGAAGATACCAAAAATTGGAAACACATCCCATGCTCATGAATAGGAAGAATTAATATTGTCAAAATGGCCATCTGGCCTAAAGCAATCTACAGATTCAATGCAATTCCTATCAAAATACCAACAGGATTCTCCAATGAACTAGAGAAAACCTTTCTAAAATTCATATGTAACCACGAAAGAACCTGAATAGCCAAAGCAAATCTGAGAAGGAAGAAAAAAGCTGGGGGGATTATGCTCCACAACTTCAAGCTCTTGTACAAAGCCACAGTACTCAAGACAATTTGGTACTGGCACAAGAACAGACCCACAGACCAATGGAACAGGCTATAGAGCCATGATATAAACCCAACCATATATGGTCAATTAATATATGATAAAGGAGCCATGGACATACAATGGGGAGATGACAGCCTTTTCAACAACTGGTGTTGGCAAAACTGGACAGCTACATGCAAGAGAATGAAACTGGATTACTGTTTAATCCCATAATCAAAAGTAAACTGAAAACGGATGAAGGACCTGAATGTAAGTCATGAAACCATAAAACTCTTAGAAGACAACATCGTCAAAAATCTCCTGAATATAAGCATGAACAACTTCTTCCTGAATGCATCCCTCGAGCAAGGGAAACAAAAGCGAAAATGAACTAATGGGAGTTCCGGGAAGATGGCAGCATGAGCAGTGCAGTGGAAATCTCCTCCCAAAATCATATATATTTATGAAAATACAACAAATACAACTATTCCTAAAAGAAAGACCAGACGATACAGGTTGACACCCAGCATGCAGCGACACATGAGAATACTGGGCACCGTGCGAAGCTGGTAAGATATGGAGCTGTGACCCGGCAAGATCCTAGCACTCCCCCACCCCAGCGCACTGGGGGGAGGAGAGGATTCAGAGCAGGGAGGGAGTGGAAGCACAGGCCCGCCAAATAACCAGCCCTGGTGATCTGCGCCAGGGGCACTGACACACTTCACGTGGTGTATTGGAGCTTGGAGAGACAGAGGTGCAGAATCCAAGACGGCAGGTACACTGAATCAGCTCCCCGGGACAAAAGAAAAGCGCATGCTTTTTTATGGGTCTTAAAGAGACAGGGGCCCCAAGGAGGAGCAGGATTGTCCCGACGCACTCAGCCAAGCAGGACGGGAGTCCTGGGGAATTTTGGACTCCTTGGACTGTGGCTGGGATAAGCAGTTGCACCGAGACTTCCCACAGAAATCATCAGCCTCCCATTCATTCCCTCCTTGGCCAGAGTCACAAAGGGCCCGGCGGAGCGCCGTGGCCAGGTGGAGCAGCTGTGGTTGTGGAATAGTGGAGGAGCAGCACCACCTACAGCATCCTCACAGAAACTACACCCAGCGGGAGTTTTTTTTTTTTTTCTTTCTCTTTTTTCCCTTTCGTCTTTTTTTCTTTTTCTGAACACTTCTATCACCATGAAAAGACAGAGGAATATGGTACAAACAAAGCTTACCCAGACAACCCCAGAGAGGGAGACTGAGGGGATGAACATGTACAATCTTCCTGAAAAAAAATTCAGAATAAAAGTCATAACCATACTGATGGATGTACAGAGAAATATGCAGGAGCTAAGGGAGGTAGTGAGGAAAGACAACGCAGAGATTAGACAACAATCGATGGGCTAAGCAGCAGACTGGATGAGATGCAAGACACTGTTAATGCAATAGAAATCAGAGAACAGGAATACAGAGAAGCGGAGGCAGAGAGAGGTAAAAGGATCTCTAGGAATGAAAAAATTTTATGTGTGACCAATCCAAACGGAACAATATTCACATTATAGGAGTACCAGAAGAAGAAGTGAGAGAAAAAGGAATAGAAAGTGTCTTTGAAGAAATAATTGCTGAAATATTCCCCAAGCTGCGGAAAGAAATAGTCTCTCAAACATTGGAAACCTACAGATTTCCCAATACAAGGAACCCCAGGAAGACTACACCAAGACACATAATAATTAAAATGGCAAAGATCAAAGATAAGGACAGAATATTAAAGGCAGCTAGAGAGAGAAAAAAATATCAAGGAAAATTCATAAACTTCTCAACAGAAACCTTACACGCCAGAAGAAAATGGCATGATATATTGAATGTAATGAAACAGAAGGGCCTCGAACCAAGAATATTGTATCCAGCACAATTATTTAAATTTGAGGGAGGGATTAAACAATTCCCAGACAAGCGAAAGTTGAGGGAATTTGCTGCCCATGAACCACCTCTTCAGGATATCTGACAGGGACTGCTTTAGTTGGAAGCACACCTAAGGCTAAAAAGAGGTCACCAGAGAAAATAAAATCATAGCAAAGAAAGCAGACCACCCAAATACTAACTAAAGGCAAAGAATAAAACACCTAGTATATAAAGAATGGAGGAGAAAGAATAAGAAGGGAGAGAAATAAAGAATCATCACACTGTGTTTACAATAACTTAACAAGAAAGTTAAGTTAGAATCTTAGATAGTAGAGAAGCTATGCTTGAACTTTTGGTAAACACGAATCTAAAGCCAGCAACGGCAATAAGTATGTATCTATCGATAACCACCCTAAATGTAAATGGACTGAATGCACCAATCAAAAGACACAAAGTTACTGAATGGATTAAAAAGCAAGACCCATCTATATGCTGCTTACAGGAGACTCACCTAAAACACAAAGATATACACAGACTAAAAGTGAAGGGATGGAAAAAGATATTTCATGCAAACAACAAGGAGAAAAAAGCGGGTGTTGCAGTACTTGTATCAGACAAAGTAGACTTCAAAACGAAGAAAGTAGCAAGAGATAAAGGACATTGCATAATGATAAAGGGGTCAGTCCAACAAGAGGATATAACCATTTAAAATATATATGCACCCAACACAGGAGCACCAGCATAAGGGAAACAAATACTAACAGAATTAAAGGAGGAAATAGAAAGCAATGTAGTCATTTTAGGAGACATCAAAACACCACTCACTCCAAAGGACAGAACAACCACACAGAAAATAAGTAAAGACACAGAGGCACTAAAAAATACACTAGAACAAATGGACCTAACAGATATCTACAGAACTCCACACCCAAAAGCAAAAGGGTACACATTCTTCTCAAGTGCACATGGAACATTTTCCAGAATAGACCACATACTAGGCCACAAAAAGAACCTCAGTAAATTCAAAAAGATTGAAATTCTACCAACCAACTTCTCAGATCACAAAGGTATAAAACTAGAGATAAATTTTAGAAAGAAAACAAAAAGGCTCACAAATACATGGAGACTTAACATTCTCCTAATTAATCAGTGGGTCAATGACTAAATCAAAGAATACATGGAGACTAATGACAACAACAACACAAAGCCACAACTTCTGTGGGATGAGGCAAAGGCAATTTTAAGAGGAAAGTATATTGCAATCAAGGCCTATTTAAAGAAGGAAGAACAATCCCAAATGAATAGTCTAAAGACACTGAAATTGAAAAAAGAAGAACAAATGAGGCACAAAGTCACCAGAAGTTGGGACATAATAAAGATCAGAGAAGAAATAAATAAAATTGAGAAGAATAAAACAATAGAAAAAAATCAATAAAACAATGAGCTGGTTCTTTGAAAAAATAAACAAAATAGATAAACACCTAGCCAGACTTCTTAAGAGAAAAAGAGAATTTACAGACATAAACAGAATCAGAAATGAGAAAGGAAAAATAATGATGGACCCCACAGAAATACAAAGAATTATGAGAGAATACTATGAGAACCAAATGCTAAAAAGCTGGAAAAACTAGAAGAAATGGACAACTTCTTAGAAAAATACAACCTTCAAAAACTGACCAAGCAAGAAACAGAAAAATTAAACAGACCAATAACCAGCAACGAAATTGTATCGGTAATCAAAAAACTACCCAAGAAGAAAACCTCTGGACGAGATGGATTCACCTCTGAATTCTACCAGACATATAGAGAAGAAATAACACCCATTCTCCTTAAAGTTTTCCAAAAAATAGAAGAGGAGGGAATACTTCCTAACTCATTCTATGAAGTCAGCATCACTCTAATACCAAAACTTGACAAAGACCTCACCATAAAAGAAAATTATAGACCAATATCCCTGATGAACATAGATGCAAAAATACTCAACAAAATATTAGCAAACTGAATTCAAAAATAAATTAAGAGGATCATACACCATGATCAAGTGGGATTCATCCCAGGGATGCAAGGATGGTACAACATTCAAAAATACGTCAAATTCATCCACCACATCAACAAAAAGAAGAACAAAAACCACATGATCATCTCCATAGATGCTGAAAAAGCACTTGACAAAATTCAGCATCCATTAATGATAAAAATCTCAACAAAATGGGTATAGAGAGCAAGTACCTCAACATCATAAAAGAAATATATGACAAACCTACAGCTAACATCATACTTAATAGCGAGAAGCTAAAACCTTTTCATCTAAGATCGGGGACAAGACAGGGATGCCCACTCTCTCCACTGTTATTCAACATAGTACTGGAGGTCCTGGCCACGGCAATCAGACAACACAAAGAAATACAAGGCATCCAGATTGGTAAAGAAGAAGTCAAATTGTCACTATTTGCAGATGACATGATATTGTACATAAAAAACCATGAAGATTCCACTCCAAAATTACTAGAACTAATATCTGAATTCAGCAAAGTTGCAGGATAAAAAATTAACACGCAGAAATCTGTTGCTTTCCTATACACTAATGATGAACTAACAGAAAGAGATATCAGAAAAACAATTCCTTTCACAATTGCATCAAAAAGAATAAAATACCTACGAATAAACCTAACGAAGGAAGTGAAAGACCTATACCCCGAAAACTACAGGACCCTCCTAAGAGAAATTAAAGAGGACACTAACAAATTGAAATTCATCCCATGCTCTTGGCTAGGAAGAATAAATACTGTCAAAATGGCTATACAACCTAAAGCAATCTACAGATTCAATGCAATCCCTATAAAAATACCAACAGCTTTCTTCAATCAACTGGAACAAATAATTCTAAAATTCATATGGAACCATAAAAGACCCCGAATAGCCAAAGCAATCCTGAGAAGGAGGAATCAAACAGGGGCAATTATGCTCTGTGACTTCAAATTCTACTACAAAGCCACAGTAATCAAGACAATTTCCTATTGGCACAAAAACAGACCCACAGATCAGTGGAACAGAATAGAAAATCCAAACATTAACCCAAACATATACAGTCAATTAATATATGATAAAGGAGCCTTGGATATACAATGGGGAGATGACAGCCTCTTCAGCAGCTGGTGTTGGAAAAACTCAACAGTTACATGTAAGAGAATGAAACTGGACTACTGTCTAACCCCATACACAAAAGTAAACTCAAAATGGATCAAAGACCTGAATGTAAGTCATGAAACCATAAAACTCTTAGAAAAAAACATAGGCAAAAATTTCTTGGACATAAACATGAGCGACTTCTTCATGAACATATCTCCCTGGGCAAGGGGAAAAAAGCAAAAGTGAACAAGTGGGACTACATCAAGTTGAAAGCTTCTGTACAGCAAAGGACACCATCAGTAGAACAAAAAGACATCCTACAATATGGGAGAACATATTCATAAATGACGTATATCATAAGGGGTTGACATCCAAAATATATAAAGAACTCACGCACCTTAACAAACAAAAAGCAAATAATCCAATTAAGAAATGGGCAGAGGACATGAATAGACACTTCTCTAAAGAAGAAATTCAGATGGCCAACAGGCACATGAAAAGATGCTCCACATCGCTAATCATCAGAGAAATGCAGATTAAAACCACAATGAGATATCACCTCACACCAGTGAGGATGGCCAACATCAAAAACAGAAACAACAACAAATGTTGGGCAGGATGTGGAGAAAAGGGAACCCTCCTACACTGCTGGTGGGAATGCAAATTAGTTCAACCATTGTAGAAAGCAGTATGGAGATTCCTCAAAAAACTCAATATAGAAATACCATTTGACCCAGGAATCCCACTCCTAGGAATTTACCCTAAGAATGCAGCAGCCCAGTTTCAAAAAGACAGATGCATCCCTATGTTTATCACAGTCCTATTTACAATAGCCAAGAAATGGAAGCAACCTAAGTGTCCATCAGTAGATGAATGGATAAAGAAGATGTGGTACATATACACAATGGAATATTATTCAGCCATAAGAAGAAAATGAATCCTACCATTTGCAACAACATGGATGGAGCTAGAGGGTATTATGCTTAGTGAAATAAGACAAGCCGAAAAAGACAAGTATCGAATGATTTCACTCATATGTGCAGTATAAGAACAAAGAAAAAAACTGAAGGAACAAAACAGCAGCAAACTCACAGAACCCAAGAACGGACTAATAGGTTACCAAAGGGAAAGGAACTGAGGAGGATGGGTGGGAAGGGAAGGGCAAGAGGGAAAAGTGGGCATTACGATTAGCAGACCTAATGTTGGGGGGGTGTGGGGAGGGCTGTACAACTCAGAGAAGACAAGTAGTGATTCTAAAGCATCTAACTACGCTGATGGACAGTGAGTGTAATGGGGTTGGTGGACAGTGACCTGATGAAGGGGGTAGTTTAATAACCACAATATTACACATGTAATTGTAGATTAATGATACCAAAATAAATTATAAATAAAAAAAATGAACTCATGGGACTACTTCAAACTAAAAAGTTTCTTTACCTCAAAGGACACCATCAACAGAACAAAAAGGCATCCTACAGCATGGGCGAATATATTTGTAAATGTCATATCTGACAAGGGGTTAACATCCAAAATATATAAAGAACTTACATGCCTCAACACCCAAAAAGCAAATAATCCAATTAAATATTGGGCAGAGGATATGAAGAGACAATTCTCCAAAGAAGAAATTCACATGGCCAACAGACACATGAAAAGATGCTCCACATCACTAATCATCAGGGAAATGCAAATGAAAACCACAATGAGATATCACCTCACACCAGTAAGGATGGCCAGCATCCAAAAGACTAAGAACAACAAATGCTTGTGAGGATGCGGAGAAAGGGGTACCCTCCTACACTGCTGGTGGGAATGTAAGCTAGTTCAACCATTGTGGAAAACAATATGGAAGTTCCTCAAAAAACTAAAAATAGAAATACCATTTGACACGGGAATCCCACTCCTTGGAATTTACCCAAAAAATACAACTTCTCAGATTCAAAAAGACATATGCACCCCTATGTTTACTGCAGCACTTTTTACAATAGCCAAGATATGGAAGCAACCTAAGTGTCCATCAGTAAATGAATGGATAAAGAAGAGGTGGTACATATACACAATGGAATACTATTCAGCCATAAGAAAGAAAGAAATCCTACCATTTGCCACAACATGGAAGTTGCTGGAGGATATTATGCTCAGTGAAATAAGCCAGGTGGAGAAAGACAAGTGCCAAATGATTTCACTCATTTGTGGAGTATAACAACAAAGCAAAACTGAAGAAACAAAATAGCAGCAGACTCAGAGACTCCAAGTAGGAACTATTGGTTAGCAACGGGGAGGGATGTTGGACGGTGGGTGGGGAAGGTGGGAGAAGGGGATTGTGGGGTATTATGTTTAGTACACATGGTGTGGGGATCATGGGGAAAACAGTGTAGCACAGAGAAGGCAAACAGTGAATCTGTGGCATCTTACTACACTGATGGACAGTGACTGCACTGGGGTGTGGGTGGGGACTTGATAATATGGGTAAATGAAGTAACCACGTTGTTTTTTTGTGTGAAACATTCATAAGAGTGTATATCAATAATACCTTGATAAAAAAATAAAAATAATAAAAGAAGATATATGCCCTGGGACAAAAATCAACTCTCTTCCTCCTCCTCCTCTTCCTCCTCCTTTCCACCTTTCTTCCCTTCCTTCCTTACTCCCTCCCTCTTTTCTTTCTTTATCATTTCTTCCTTTCTTCCTTTCTTCTGTCTCTTTCTACTATCCTCAGTATATGGTATAGGCCTAGCCTATTGTAAGTGCTCAATAAATGTTTGTCAATTTAAACAAAAGTGAAGTGTACTATTTTATTAATTAGACACGAACATAGTACAATTGGCCCTCTGGACATTGAGCTGTTCTCAATCTCCTAATAACTGCCTACTCAGTGGTGCTGAAGTCTACAGAAACCACTTTCTAAAGCTGTGCTTTGTGCACTGTTAATCTTGCTTGCTGACAGACTGACTTATTGATTCAGCCACCACAATCCCTTATCAGTTCTACAGGAGTATTGTAGAGGAAATAAATCTGCCCCAGTGTCTTTATATTTCTCCCCTTCTTTCTTTTTAATGTCTCCTCTCTCTCAGCCAATGTATTAGTCCTGTAAAGTTCTCTCAGCCCCTGCAGTCTTCTAACTTTGCTTCTATCCCAGAAGCAATTCCATTTTATAATCATGTAACCCATATTACATCTCTGACAGGGTTTATTGTAATCCCCTCTCTCTAATTTTCAGACACATATGAGGAGTTACTTACTGATACTACTGTTGAACCTACAGCACTCACTCTATTGAGTTATTTTGTGGTTTTAGGGCATCTGCAGTTCTAAAGGAAATAGTGTCAAAGGCACAATTTGACCAAGAAGTAGAAAATCTGCTGCAAAAAATAAGATGAGCCATAATTTTTAAATTCCACATGAAGTATAGTCTGGACCCTTGAGAACTGACTAGACACTGAGGTCCAGTTCTCTAGGAATTAGGAAGGAAAGTGACAACGAAACAACAAATATATTCAATACCATGGGCAAAGCAAGAAAGGAGAAGGGGCTGACTGGGACCAAAACCCAGAGATGAAAGGAAATTTTGTGAAGAATATAAGAAATAATTCAAAGTAAAAGATTCTTGAACAACTGGATGTGGAATAGGATTGAATGAGAAATTAAGGAACATGAACAAGAGAAACTGTACGGGAATGAGGTACAACATCTCAGTATCCCAGGTGAGTCACACACAGTGACTTCTACCTGCTGCTGCTGAGCTTTGCCAATCAGCCTCTCTGATATTTTAACACCCCAGTATTAATTCCCCTCTTCTACCTGGAGACCTTCAATTGCCATTCTGACCTTTCTGGTGGCCTTAGAGAATATCTTTCTGAGGGTAGATGACAGCTTCATTTTGTGATGATGAAACTGACTGCTCCCACCAGTATTATCAAATACATGTACCCTGCTGAGTGCATCCTGGGCCATGCATAGGATGTCACTATGAAAATAAAAACAAACAAAAAACCCAAGTTTTATACACATTAAAGCACAATTTTTAAAAAATGACAACTGATGCTTGGAAATGCTGAGAAGTGTACTTGGGTATGGATGTTTTGTGTGCTAAGCCTTATTATTTGTTCATGGAAATGAATGGAACAATTAAAAACAACCATCACTTGTCATTATAATGAACAGCTTCCAGGGACAGTCAGTTTTCTTACTTTCAATATTTTGAAAAAAGAAGGAAGATAAAAAGGAAATGGCTAAAAACTCCATAGAAGTATCATTTTGTTTTAAAGTTATAAAATCATGGAGTCAAGATATTTTTAGTAAAATTAGTTCCATCACACCAAAGGTGCAAACCCAAATTCTGGCACATAAGCAGATGTGTGTGGCTATGCTCCAAATAACTGAGGAAAAAATGATTTCCATATTTAAATGGCCAAGCTACTCATAACTCCCTACTTCTCTTTGTATTTCTTCATCTTGACTGAAATTGAAGTTGCATTTCAACTGTGGATTATTATATCATTTTTCTTTGGACTCCAAACAAGGAATGACTTATTATAAAAATACCTAATTCTGAATTTGATGAAACTCACTTGAAATATATATTCTTAATATTAACAGGGTTCTTGTACTTATTTGTAAGATGTCATGAAAAAATAGAAATCATTTACGAGCACCTGTTTACAAATCAGAAGCATACTATATGATTTTTATCTTCAGAGAAGTTTAATCTGGTTGGAAATATCAGACAAGTACATGTGAAAAACCAGTTACATAGTTAAAGAATTGAATGGTAGAGAAAGTGTACACTTTATATGTTCACAAAAGAAGGCAATTAAGGTCTATAGTAATATTTGAAGTATTCATGTAGAACTTAAATTGTACCTCAAAAGTTGGCTAGAACTTCTTTTGAGTACATGTGGCTAGATATTTCTGGTTACATGTGTTTTATCAGAAAGAAAAAAAAGTAAGAAAAGAAAGAATATAAATTATGATCTCTGTTGTGACTGACAAATCTAAGAGCCATGACAATTTAAAAATATGTAAGGAGCTATTTTCTTCCCTCTATTTAATCCTCAGTGACTTAATCTCTAAGGGTCCATGAAATCATCTGCACAACCTCTCTCTCCACTAGTTGAGAGAACTGGTCAGAAAGAAAGACTGTCTATAAAGTGCTTAAAGAAAAGAGATTACTCTGTAAGGTCTAGAGCAAGGCTACTGTGCCAGTCAAAATATTTCGGAAATCTCAACTGATTATAAGTTCCAATTTCAAAGGAATTACCTTCATTTCTTCTGCAAATTTTGTCCTTAAATTTTCTGTATACCATGCTGCACGATCTGTATACCATACTGTATGATTCCAAAGAAGTCTGCCTAATTCGGTCCAATTCTAAAAGCTAACGCCCACGTAACTTCAGCTAAGTGGAAAATCAAAGTGATTATTGTGATAACTCAGTTATGACTGTGAGGTGGTAAGTCACTCCAGGTGAGTCTGGGCATTATGGGAATGAAATAGGAGCGCTCACTGTCACCAAAGCAGATAATCAAGTTGTTAGAACATAATAAATTGCTTTTAGTGCACACTAGGGCCTTATTATATTTTAATTCCATGCAAAGGATATTTTTATTCTGTACTTAATCCTTTTATAAGTGCCTGTACTAGAGCACCCAATCAAATCATTCTCACATGCACAGAAGAGAAAAAAAAAACGTAATCTGACTTAGTTACTAATAAATATAAGGGTGGCATAACCAAGAAGTAAACCCTCAGAAGACCTTTCAAAACCAGCCTCAACACTTCTAACAATTTCATATTAAGGAATAATTTGCAATCCTTCAGACAAACTTTCAATGACCCAAAGGGTGAAGATGGAGAGAGAAAAATAAATAAGGAATGTTTAGAATTAAAGAGTTGAAGGAAAGCAAAGACCTTCCTGCCTGACTGAAAGCACTCTCTAGCCCCTGCAGACAACGCTGGTCATCTTTCCTTCTATCCTACAGGAGGCAGGCTGTCCCTCCTTCCTGTGCCCTGGCCTCATCCCACTCACCTCCTCAGGGCAGCTAGCCCATCACATTCCTCTTCTCCTTCTCTTCTACTGGCCCTTTCCAATCAACAAACAAATGGGTGTAAATAACTCCAACCTGTCACTTGTATTTGAAATAGGATATAAATAGAGAAAAGCACACAAATCATAAAAGAAGAATTTTCATAATAAGTGCACCAGTGGAAACACCATCCAGATAATCAAGTAAAATGTTTACCATCACCCTAGAAGCATCCACTGTCCCCACAATTGACATTCCCTCCCCTAAAGGTAACTAATATACTGACTTCTAACACGATTGGTTAATTTTGGCTATTTTGAAGTTTTATCTAAATTGAATTAACCCATAAATTTATTATGTTTGTAAAATATATCCAAGTTTTTGTACACATGTAGGTTTGTCCATTCATTCTCATTGCTATTAGTATAATATCCAATTAATGAACAAACTACAATGTGTGCCATGCTTAATAGTGACTTGATTGGTTTCCAGGCTACAGTGAAGATTCTTAGATGAATGTACGTGCACATTTCTGTTGGATAATATACCCGAGAGTGGCATGTCTATATCACTGAGATGCACATATTCAGCTTTAACAGAAACTGGCAAAAAATTTTCCAAAGTAAATGGATTTATTTCCTCTCTCAGAACAATATAAGAGAGTTCCAGTTGTTCTACATCCTCTCCAAAACTTGGTGTTTTCAATTTTGGTGGTGGTGGTGGTCATTCTGACACAGATGCTGAGATATCTAATTCTGGGTTGAATTTACACTTACCTAGTGAGTAATAACATTGACCATGTTTTCCAAAGTTTAATGGCCATTTAGATGTGAAGGATCTCTTCAAGTATTTCAAGCATTTCTCTGTTTGGGGTGTTTCCTGTTTCTCTTTACATACTATAGATATTTCTCCCTCCCTCCCACCCTCCTCCTCTCCCTCATCCTCTCTTACCTCCCTTCCCTGCCCCTGCCTGATTCCCTCTCTCCCTACCTCCCCACTCTCTCTATATATATCTATTTATATATATTTTTATAAACAATACACAATTATATTTTATATATAAATTCTTACCTATTCTCATATAATTTATAATATGTAATATATACATAGCATATATATATTATACATATGTAAAATATTCTCTGTACTGTGGCTTGCCTTTAAATACTCCAAATAGTGTCTTTTGATAAACAGAATGCTTCATTCTAATGGAGACCAATCTGTCATATTTTTTCTTCATCATTAGTGATTTTTGTGTTCTAGTTAAGGTATCTTACCTACTGCAATGTCAAGAAGATATTGCCTTCTATACTATTCTAAAGACTTGTTTTAATTTAACTGTCTTCCTACCTTGACCTCTAGCTGTTAACTTCCACTCCTTGCCATCATAGTAAACTTCATAAAATAGTTGTCTATACTCTTCATCTTCTTTTCTTCCAAGGTAATCTGGTTTCTGACGGCCCCCCTCATCCCTACTACCCCAATGAAGCTATTTCTCTCCAAGCTAATTCATATCCCCCCAGTTGCCAAATGGGAATTTTTCCTTTTTTTTTTTCTGAATGACTGTAGCATTTGATACTATTGACTAAGCCCTCCTTCTTTAAACTTTCTTCTTAAAAATCTCAGGATTCCATTTCATCCATATTCTACAACTACCTCTCAGTTTACTTCTTCCCAATCTTCTTTATGGGCTCCTACTCCTTTATTTATGTTTTAAACATATAATTACAGAATTCATAAAACTCTACTATGTACCAGAGATGCTAAATACTGTACACCATGTAAAATATTAGAAATATGGTGATAAGCAAAAGCACATGGTCCCTGACATTATGAAACTTAGTATTTGGTGGTAGACACAAACATTAATCATATAATTACCATGATAAATATATCATTACAAACAAACTGGGATTAGACCACTGAAAAAAACATAATGGCTTAAAAAGGGCTCAGGAAACGATGGTCTGTGGGCCAAATAAGGCTTGTTGACTTTATTTGTAAATGTTTTTTGAAACACAACCATGCTCTCTTCATTTACATTATCTATGGATATTTTCACACTACAGCAACAGAGTTGAGCAGTTTTGATAGACATTGTGTGGCATGTAAAACCTAAATTTTTTATTGTCTAGCCTTTTACAGAAAAACATTAACCAACTCTTGGTCTATAACATAGGAATGAACATATAACCTTAACTGGGGAAGTAGTGGTCTGAAAGGGCTTTCTTTCCTAATGCAGTGGCTCTCAGGTCTCAGAAACAGTGGGTATGAACTAGACAGCAAGAGAAAGCTCTAGAGAGAGAAACAACAGATGTACAGATTCTATATGGAAAGGAATATGGCACATTCCAAAGAAATGAGCCAAAGACGAGGCTGGAGAGACAGCAGGCACAAGATCATGCAGCATCTTATAATGCAGATTAAAAATGTTGCACGTTTTTTCTAATGGAACATTATTATTTTTTTATTTTGATATCATTAATGTACAGTCACTTGAACATTATGGTTACTAGACCCCCTATTATCAAGTACCCCACACATACCCTACTACAGACACTGTAGCTATATCCTCTTGTTGGACTGACCCTTTTATCACTAAGTAATGTTCTTCTTTGTCTCTTGTGACTTTTTTTGTTTTGAAGTCTATTTATCTGATACAAGTACTGCAACTTCTGTTTTTTTTCTCCCTACTAGCTGCATGAAATATCTTTTTCCATCCCTTTACTTTCAGTCTGTGTATGCCTTTGGGTTCGAAGTGAGTCTCTTGTAGGCAGCATTTAGATGGGTCTTGTTTTTTTATTCATTCAGTAAGTCCATGTCTTTTGATTGGTGCATTCAGACCATATATGTTTAGGGTGATTATAGATAGGTATGTACTTATTGCCACTGCAGGCTTTAGATTCATGGTTACCAAAGGTTCAAGGGTAATTCCCTTACTATCTAACAGTCTAATTTAACTCACTTCATATGCTATTACAAACACAACCTAAAGCTTCTTTCTTTTTTGTCCTTTTTCTTCCTCCTCCACTCTTTGTATGTTATGAATCATATTCTATACTCTTTGTCTAGCACTTAGGTGACATCTATTTAGTCTTAAAATACTTCCATCTATAGGAGTTCCTCCAAAATGCACTGTAGAGGTGATTTGTGGGAGGTAAATTCTCTCAGTTTTTGCTTATCTGAAAACTGTTTAATCCCTCCTTCAAATTTAAATGATAACCTTCCTGAGTAGAGTATTCTTGGTTCAAGGCCCTTCTGCTTCATTGCATTAAATATATCATGCCACTCCCTTCTGACCTGTAAGGTTTCTATTGAGAAGTCTGGTGATAGCCTGATGGGTTTTCCTTTGTATGTGATCTTTTTTCTCTCTCTGGCTGCTTTTAAAAGTCTGTCTTTATCCTTGATCTTTGCCATTTTAGTTATTATATGTCTGGATGTTGTCCTCCTTGGGTCCCTTGTGCTGGGAGATCTGTGCACCTCCATGGATTGAACAACTATCTCCTTCCCCAGATCAGGGAAGTTTTCAGCAATTACCTCCTCAGTGACACTTCCTATTCCTTTTTCTCTCTCTTTTTCTTCTGGTAACCCTATAATGCAAATATTGTTCCATTTGGATTGGTCACACAGTTCTTTCAATATTCTTTCATTCTTACAGATTCTTTTTTCTCTCTGTGTCTCAGCTTCTTTATACTCCTCTTATCTATTTCTATTCCATTTACCATCTCTTCTACTACATCTAATCTGCTTTCACATCCCTCCATTGTATGTTTCATTTCAGATATGGAATTTCTTAATGATTGAATCTCTGACTTAAATTCATTCCTGAGTTCTTGAATATTTTTCAGTACCTCCATAAGCATGTTTATAATTTTTATTTTGAACTCTTTCAGGAAGATTGGTGAGTTCGGTTTCATTTGACCCTTTTTCTGGGGTTTGTGAGATTTTGGTCTGGACCGTGTTCTCTTGACGTTTCATATTTCTGTGTGGTGCCCACTAGTGCACAGAAACTCCAGTCTCGAGCTGCTCAGCCCCTAGCCCCTAGACTGAGGTTGGACATTGTAGAGGATTGGAGCTGGTGCCTGGGGGGAAGAAAGATCTGTTTCCTGATTCCCATCTGCCCTGCCTGTTCAGTGTCAGAGCCAGTGGGCCAAGCACACATGTGTAAACCTCTGTGCTTTGCATCTCTAGCTGTTGTATGTGGGGCCTCCCTCTGGCTGGCCTGATGCCAGTGCAGTGACTGCCAGTTTGTGCACAGGTACTGTCAGGCCAGTTGGAAGGCTCAGCAAGCTATGTGTCACAAAGGGAGGCCTCGGAGCTGAGTAGGCAGCCCGGGGAATGGAGCACCTGAAGCTCCTCAAAGTTCCCAACCAGCTGGGAAGAGCGCACCAGATAACCTTGTCCAGCTCCCCCTTCTCCTGTGCAGCAAGCTCTTTGCAAACCGTGCCCCTTCAGCAGCCCTCTTGCTGCTATGAAGCCTCTCAGACCACCCACCCTTTCTCTGTCACAGAGCAGCCGGGTGTGGATCCTATCCTCCACAAACGGCCAGAATGTCAATCCCCCAGGCCCTCCACCCGTCTGAGCTTCCCTACGTCCAAAGCACCACACAATATAGGCTTCTGCTCACAAAGCAGATCTCCAGGGCTAGGTGTTCAGCAGTCCCAGGCTTCCTCCCCACTCCGTTTGTCTTCCTCCCACTGGTGAGCTGGGGTGGGGAAGGGCTTGGTTCCCGCCAGATGAAGGCTTTCATATGTTACTGTGTTTCGTGAGGCCTGCTCTGTTTGTGAGGTCTGTATGCAGTCTGGTTCAGCCCTCATTCTTCTTGCTGTCTTAGGGTTTGTTGTAGTCATTAACTATGTTTTGGTACTATTTGTGGTTTTAGGAGGAGTTCTCTGTGTCACCTCTCATGCCACCATCTTGAATCTCCCATTAAATATTTTTAAACAGAATAGGGTGGAGAGACTTTTGTCATGACTCTTCCTCTCCATCTCTTGGCTCTGGCTTCTTTTATATTATTTTTATTCTCAGACAGTTTAGGGTGACAACCAATGACTTCTAGTTGACATCCCCCAGATTCAAGTCCAGAAGAAAAGAAATTTCCTCCCACAGTTCAAATGTAAATCCTATTTCTGACTACTAATAGCCTATTTTCATTCACATTCTCACCAAGAGACCAATCACTGAGGCCACCAGAATGAAGTCATTTGGCATGCCTAGTTACATGACCACCCACAGAGCTACAATGACACTGATAGAGGTGTCAGCCTCAATCACTTGCAGTTAAAGTCAGAAGTGGTGGCAGCCCAGAGGAAACATGGGGTGTTCTGTCAAGGAGTCAGATGAAGGAATGCTGAATGCCATGACCAAAATATCTTCAATACCAGATACAAGTAGGGGATAATTTCTCCTCTTCCTGCATATGCTTTCCAAGAGCATCTCATCCATACCTCTGTTTTTAACTACCACTTATATATTTGTAAATTTGTCTATTGATAGCCCAAGATACTTTACTGGTCTCCAAATCCTTTTAATCCACTACTTATTTCACAATTCCACTTGGATATGCTGTAGATTTAGTTTAATAAGCAAAACCAACTAATCATCTACCTGCCAGACTGACTCCTCATTCGGTATTCTATCTTGAATCTGAAGAATCATTCTACATTCCTTCTTGAATGTTACTAAACTAGCTAATCAGTCACCAAGTGTTACAACATATCTTCTCTAACCCCCATTTAAAATGCTTCAAATGATTCTTGCCCCATTTAAAATTCTTCAGAATAAAACTCAACCATCTTACCAAGATATTCAATATGCTTCACAGGGTCCCTGCTACCTCTTGAAGAAACATTTCTGCACTCCTCCCCTCAGACGACTTATGAACACAGTCTTCCCTCTATTATCCCTTTGCCCATATATTTCCCTCTTTCTAAATTGCCCCTTTGCTCTTTTCTCCTTCATGTGACTGCCTCTTGCTGGTTATTCAATAATAAGCTTAAGCCTCACTTTCTTTAGGAAGCCTAACCAGAATCACTGTGAATACGGTCCTCTTCCTCTATGCCCTGCAAATACCCATACACACTCAGGTCTCAAAACCCACCACACTGTCATACTTGATCCCTCTGCATCTCATAGTTTGCATGCTCCTTGAAGGCAAGGGATATGTCTTTTATGTTTCTATCACTATGACCTACCTAGTAAACTGCCTGGCACATAATAAACATTTGATAAACACTCAATGAAGTAGTCTACTCAGGTCAATGGGGAAAACAAATTATGTTTTTTGAAGAAAACTGCATTAATGGAAATCAAAAATTAAACATGGAAACTATATGATAGTGATAGGGTAACTTAATCAAGTAAATAGTTCATTAACTTCTTTTTAAAACCCCTTTCTTGACCCTCTGCTCCCCTTCTTTCTAGCAGATGGCATTCAATCCCAGAGAAGCAGGTGTTTAGTAAAAATATTCCAACCATAAAATTCAGGCACAGAGAACAATTTAATGATAAGGACAGTGTCTTCTCTAGTTTCCATAAAATGCCTCATTTAGTGCCCTGTGCCCAAAGGCACCTATTATTTAGTATTCAGTGATCACAATCTTCAGACTCATACAGGATCATAAAATTTACCATAAATAGATTCAGATGTTGCTCAGTAATATAAGTAAATAACAAAAAGCAATTTTTAGAACCATCTCCAGGTTTAAGGAAATCTCATTGGAGGTGGTTCATGGAATTATTCTTTATTTAGTCGCAGGATTTTTAGGAGCTAATTTCCACCCATATCAAATTTGACTTCCTCATGTTTTTCAGTTCTTTTTATTTTTTTTCTTCTACAATTTCCTTTAGGATATTCTCCACTTTGTTCAAGGATCATATTCCATTATGAATTTAATTTTTTTTATTATACATTAGGTACCCTTCCCCCTACAGATACAGTGGAGAACAAAATCAACTGCTTTTATAGTGCTTAGAGTCTAGGAAGGAAACAAAGTCCTGAAACAAATAATCACACAAACTGAAAACCAGAACATTGTGACATATTTTTGAGGGGAAAAAAAAAAGCAGACTTCAGTAACAAGCATCTGAGCCAATATGGGATTAAAGTGAAGGCTTTCCTGAGTAAGAGATGTTAGAACAGGGATCTAACAATGAAGTCAGTTGATTAGCTTAAGGGTAATGAGGCTGGAAGAGAGCAGAGAATATTCCAAGCAGGAAAAATGTGTGCAAAGGCTTTGAGACATTCCCACTTTGAAAATTCCCACTGTACAATTTGCAAAAATGGGAAGCAATAGGATTTAGTAAGAGAGACACTGAATTGGAACTCCATAAATAGGAATTGAATCCGTTCTTCCTCTCCATTTGTTATATGACTCTGGTAAAGTTTGTTATAATTTATGCAGGTAGAAGAATAAAATAAATTTATTTATTTTGACACTGCTTCTTATTTTGAATGCATGTTTTGCTTGCTTAAATATAGACACATTTACTGGATAATCCTGGCAAAACTGGCTTAAGTGTGTTAATTTCACTAATATTTCCTAAATTCATCTTATGTACAATGGATTATTACAGGTATTGGGACTAGAGCTAATTTAATGACAGCCCAGGTCCCTGTCTCCATGGAGCATATATTCTACTCTGTTAGTTTTGTTTGTGAGTAAACTGAGCTTTATTTGAGTAGCATTTATCTCAAACTTGACCAGAATTGTTTAAAAGCACAATTTTTTAAAAAGTTAAGTACTGATAATGATTAAGAAGATCAAGAAATTTAAAGATATTTTGTTCTTTAGAAGTTCGGGGGGACAAAAGGCCTCTATTAATTTTATTTGGGGAAGCAGGGAAATCTGTAATACTGTGAGGATTAGTAAGATTTAATCAAATAACCTTTTTGTCTTGACAACTATTTCTATTCTAAGAAATAGTGCTACACCACATTTTTGCTTAGTCATCTCTCTTCAAGACAACCCTGAAGTAAGATTACACTGGCATTTTTTTTCTCCTTAGGTATCTATTCAAGCTGACCTAAAGAACCTTGGGAGAATTTACACTTGGAAACAAGTTTGATCTCTTACTGGAAACAAAATGTCAGTACGATTTTTTTTCTTGTTTGTTCTACATTTTCCTCCCTGACAAAGACTCTCCAAATACTATCGATAGTATCTTATTTGGTTTCAAAATTGACACAATAATTTTTAGGACTCCCTGGTAACTTACGTGATTTAACATATCTTATTTACCCAACTTATCACAAAAGGAAGACACATTATCCTAAATAAAGATTTCTCAGTCATGGTTCTGTTAACACTTTGAACCATAACACTGTCAGCTATAAAAAATAAAGAAATCCTGCCATTTGTGACACCATGGATGGACCTAGAAGATATTATACTGTGTGAAATAAGCCAGGTGGACAAAGACAAATACCATATGATTTCCCTTACATGTGGGATCTAAAAACAAAACAAAACAAAATGAGCAAAACTGCAGTAGATTCAGAGACACTGAAAAGTGCCTGGTGGTTACCATGGGGAGAGGTTGGGGTGGGTGAGGGGGATAAAGAGGCACAAAAATCCCAATCATAATATAAACTGGTCACGGGAATGGAAGTACAGTATGAAGAATACAGTCAATGGTTCAGTAACATCTTTCTATTGACAGTAACTGCACTTGTTGGAGTGAGAACTTAATAATGTGTGGAACTGTTGAACCACTATATTATATACTTGAAACTGATATAATATTGTATATCAACTATATTTCAATTAAAAAGAATATACTTTAAAAAATTATTATTATTTGTTTGGGGGTAGGTAGTGCTATCCTGTGTGTTTGTTGTAGAATGTTTACTAGCATCCCTGGCCTCTACTCAGTAGGTGCCAGTAGCACCCCTGAGTTATAACAAACAAAAACATGTCTAGACATTGCCACATATCCAGAAGGGAGCCAAAACTGCCTGACTGAGAATCACTGTCCTACATTAGGTGCATGGAATTTGTTGATACAGTATATAGTTTGCAAAACCCTCCAGTGACTTAAGTCCTAAGATTCTAGGAACAGAGAAAGTTTTGCCCCAATTTTAAAAAGTTTGAGTATTAAAACTTATTTACTATTCTACTCATTTATGTTACATATTAATTATAGATAATTATATTGCAGAAGCAGCTTGAAAAACTATTTAATTATGATTGGAACTAATGTTCTGTAAGGTATTAGGTTGTGAAAATGGCACACCAACACAATGTTGAAGTCAATCGTGTGTGTGTGTGTGTGTGTGTGTGTGTGTGTGTGTGTGTGTGTCTCAGCAAAGAAAGAAACATTAGAGTGAAGATACAAATATGAACAGCATGATTGAAGAATTAGCATTAGGTGCATTCATTTGTTAACTAGTTGATTAAATTTTAATGTGTTTTATTGTGAGTGGGAAGTAATACTATATGAATATTAATAAAAACCATTTATGTTCCTTCTTGCTTAAGAGCTTTGCTCCTGTTAAATGTAGAAAACATAATGTGTAACTATAGAAACCAACCATTTCCATTATTGGAATTTTTCTCATAAAGAGCAAAAATGATTAAACTTTTATTCTGTGTAAGGTTTTTGAACATCTAGCAAAGAAACCATAAAATTTACTTTGCCATGAAAGAACAGGTTTAAAATAGAAATTAAGAAGAGACGGTGACGTAGGCACTTCAAGTTGGAAATCTGAACTATCTGTATAAACATTTACATAAATGTTGCTGATCTAAGGAGCCTCCTTGCATTGTCCCAGTGCTGAGACAACCAGCTCACACTATGGCTAATGGTGGCTGAAATCAAAGGTTAGGGACTACAGCAGAGTTGTCACCAAGAAAAATAAGCCAAACCCAGACTCAGTGTCTAAACACAAGCTTAACAAGGCTCAGAAGTCTTTTTTAATTGGGAACAAATCCAAAATGGAGTGGGAAACTGTGATCCTCTGTATATGAGGCATCTCTCTGCAGCAACCTCACCAATACCCAAATGGCAACTGTCAAATTCTTAATTCGTTTTTAATCCTTAATTTCCTCTATTTATACATTTGACTACCACCATGTTGAATTAGCCCATGATACAAACAATGGCAGAATGTCCAAAAGTAGAAAGAACTTATGTATTAAAATGTATTTTTTATATATTGTTTTTAATCCATGGAATTAAAAAAATACACTCCAAATCAACAAACAGCAAAACTATTTTCAAACTAGCTAAACACTATCATGCTCAAAAGGAGCAAATAAACATTTTGATAAAGTAAAGTGATGAGACTCCAGGCCTGGGGGCTCTGTGTGGACTCCATATGTATGGAAACTATTTAATAATCCCCTAAAAGTTAAGTGAGACTGCATTTATCTGACACCAAGACTGTGGGGCATTTAAGTAGACTTAGTGGTAGGAGGACATGGGAGAGGGGTGGAAATGAAAAACTGTCAGTTTGCTTCTAAATTTTCTGAGACACTAGACAAAAATAGAGAGCATGAACTACCTGTCCCACAATATTGCAGACATGACCCTTAACTAAGACCAATTCTCTTCTCTTATTTTATTTTATTAAGTGTTTTGCCAAGTAATTAATTCTTCCATTATCTGGGTCCCTGTATACATTAAACAATGTGGAATCTTTCTTAGAATTATTGAATGACCCATGCCCCTTTACTTCTCCTCAAAAATGATTACATTTGGCTATTTCCCCTCTTGTCCATGAGAATATGAAAACCCCAAAGCACTTAATAAAAGGATATGATCAGCAATTGTTATCATGAAAACATCCAAACATTTTCATTAAAGTAGACACACTGCTTGGTTTTTTTCCCCTTTTGACTATTTTCTTAATTTTGCTACAGCTTGCCTAAGGAGTTAGTTTAAAAGTTTTGGTGATGAAAAAGAGATCCCCTGCAAATACCCTAAAGATGTACTTTATTAAGGACCAAGAAGTACCATGTTTTACTACATACTTTAGAACTAGGAAGTAAAACAATTTCCCTAGAGCATCAGGCTTTCCTCCTGTCCAGTTTAGAATGATCTCCAAACTTTACATTGCAAATTAAAGGTACTCAAAGATGTTGGGATAGTCCCTGAGAAATGTCTTCTTGCCAACATCTAGAAGGAAATGAGAAAGATTTTGTTCTAAATTATTTTATCAATGGCTCTCCAACAACACAAAACTCAATCTGTGTTTTCTCTGCTGGCCTCAGAGAGATCTCAAATCACGGATTTCTCTGCTTCTTAGCACTTCTGTTGCAAAATTGTCAAGGCAGTAAAGTGAAATGAATGGTTATCTGTGGAAATCAACACTCTACTCTTTCCTAAATATCTCAGATGAAGAATCATCTGTAAGTGCTTTGTCAGTTAAGGGAACACCAAAGAATGTTCTTATTAATATTTCATCTAGGTGTTCTCCAATGTTTCCAGAACATTCCCTAAACCTTATTTCAAACAAGAAAAAATTTTGTATTATATTTTGTATCTTTCAGTATAATCTGGAAATATTTTTCCCTAATGTTCAGATCAAGAAAAGTCTCTTTTGAAGGGGATGGTGGTGCAAAATGCCCAGTAGTATCTTACATGATATCAGTGTAGCATAAATTCTCAGATGGAATTCAACTGACCCCTGAATGAAGGACCCCAGCATAAGTATGGAATGGAGATAATAGGTTTTTTTTTTTCAAGATCATATTCAGAGCATGGTTTATTAAAAACAGATCTCTACCCCTTTTCCCTGACCACCCCACTTCCCCAGATGTGCCAGGCAGCCTGCACATAAGGTCAATAATGTGATAGGTAAGCTTTTCTATTTACCCTTCAATATTGTTCAGGGGATGATAATTAAAGAAAGACTGGCTTACATTTCTAAAGCAATCCTAGAGAGAGGAATTTTCAAGCCCTGGAAATATATACTTAAATATTCTGAACTTAATCATACTGGGATTAATGTTGGAAGCAGATAAAATCAGTCCATACCACTTTCCTTGAAGGGAATTAAAACACTGGCATTGTTAGTCAAACCAATATATCTTTGGTCCTGAGTCACTGATTTACTTGAAGTCTGGAATATTTACATTGGGTGCATGAACAATATAAATGGAAAAGCAGCTGCACTTATGGGCCAACAAACATCAATAATTTAATTATTTTCCTCCAGAGCAGATAGAGAGAAATAACTTATGGGGCCAGTGGGAACATTAAAATAAGCTTTTCTCTCTTGGCTAATAAATCTGATGAAAATACCTCACCTCTGCCAGGGCAATATTCCTAGAAAAGCTTTCCTAAACCCAAGTAAGTTTAACACTCCTTCAAATTTCATGGTCTAATCATGTGCAAAGACTCCTCTGTAATTCCATAATTTTCCAGTGAGGGATGGGGAAAATTACTTGTCTTTGGACTGTAAATAATGGAGGTTTAACCTAACTAGGGGCCAGTCATGGAAGAAAATCTCCCAGTACTTCCACTTAGCTATTTGTACACCATTATACAAAGTTTGTAACACTACCTCTGTCCTTGGGACCAGCTAAATGACTTTCCAAAGACCATAAATACCAGTTGTGGAAATTTGTATTCAGAGAAGTAAAAGAAAAAAAATGGAAATGGATTTGAGAGGCATAATAACATCTGCTAGGTTTGGAAAATATGATTTTCCTCAAGTCATTCTGTATAATTCATATCCAAGCTTAGAATAATGTTCCAATTTATTAGGCTGTGTTGTGGTTCCAGTTATACTTTAAACTGTAACCAGGTTTACATATAATTTTACTAATTTGTACAGAACTTTTTATCTGTTTCAATGAAAATTAAATAACTTTTCTTTGGCACATTTTTATGAAAAATTTCTAATTGTAAAAGAGCAAATAGCTATTAATAGCATATGGTTAAAACATGACTGAGGAACTTATGTGAGTTTGGAGCTGAATATTGTAGACCAGGTCTTGAGTTTCCTACCCAAAAATACCTAAGAACCTTAGAACATCACCAAAAAGATATGCCATATACATGTATTTGGTGTAAATCGTTACTGACTAGACTGCTCACAGGGTTCCTGGCCTCCCAAACTGTGACCAAATGTATTTCAGGCAGATACCAGAATAAGTTTCACTTTCAAACTGTTCTGGGACCGGGAAAAGAGGACATGGTGTGGGAAACCATACCACTGCTTTCCAGTTCCAGCACACCCATCTATGTGACCTTGGCCAAGTCCTGTTCTTTCTGAACCCTTCATGCGACATGTAAGTGATAATATCTGAATGGGTTGTAAGAATACATTATATCAGCTATATTTAAGCTGCAGTCTATCAAAGCAGTAGGTCAGCTCAATCATTCAGTATTCAAGCAGATATTCAGAGATAAGAAATAAGGATTATGCCTTAATCCAAAATACTAAAAGATATACAGAGAACACTTCAGAATATTAGAAACCATACATAATAGATAATTACTGCTCCCTCCCTTCTTTCTCTGCCTTTAGACATTTTGCCTAAACCATTGCCTGCATTGATACCAATGTCAGAACCTTTAAAAATATAAAGAACTCTCAAAACTCAACAGTAAGGAAACAATCAACCCGATTCAAAATGGGCAAAAAAATTGAAGACACTTCACTACAAGAGATACATACATGGATGACAAATATACACATGAAAAGATGTTCAACATCATTAGCCACTAGAGAAATACAAATTAAAATCAAAATGAGATATTACTATACACCTATAAGAATGACTTTAAAAAAAAATGAAATGCCAAGTTTTGGGAGAATGTACAGCAACCAGAACTCTATACATAGATGACAAGAATGCAAAACAGGAAAGCTACTCTGGAAAACAGGCAGTTTTTTTCATCACTTGTTATAAATGTATACATTCTCTTACTAGCAATTCTACTCCTGGATTTTCCCTAGAGAAATGAAAATGTACGTTCACATAAAAATCTGTATATGAAATGTTTATAATAACACTACTCATCATCAACAAAACAGAAAACATTCCAAATGTCCTTCAGAAGATAATGGGTAAATAAATAATGGAACATCCATACAGTGGAATATTACTCAGCAATAACAAGAAATGAACTATGATACACACAACATAGGCATTAATCTGAGTGGAAAAAAAAAACTAGTACCTAAAAGTTATACACTCTGATTCAATTCTTATCACATTCTCAAAGAGTAAAAAACTAATTATTGGGAACAAGTCAGTGGTTGCCAAGGGTTAGGTGTAGGTAACATTGTGACTTTACTAAGAGGGTGGCACAAGGGAGTTTTGGGGGTAATGAAACTGTTCTGTAGCCTGGCTGTGGTTCTAGTTACAGTAATCTATACAAGTGTTAAGATTAATAGAACTGTACATAAGAAAAATCCAATTATACTGTAGGAAAATTTTTAAAATAAAAATTTAGAGGTATACTATATGGCACTCTACTATTCAAGGAATTTTAAGATTCATTTTAAACTAAAAAAAAATTTTTTCAAACTTCAAGACAACCTCTCCCCCTTCATCTATTATTTCTCTCATCTTCCCTCAGCATCTAATCATCATCAGGAAGTTAATAAATATTTGTGTGATTTAAGCCTCAGATTTTACATTTACATAATAATGAAATACATCTAATATGAAAATTCAAACAGATGTCTTGTCTATGCAATTCTTAATATTTAAATAATTTTCAAATATCTGGATGGACAATTATTTTCACTTCCTCCAAATATTTGGCACTTTACTTACTTTGAAGTCTTTGTATATTTCCAATTCTTAAAGGAAAAATAGTTTTTCATGTCAAATTAATTACAGCATTTAATGCCTCCTAGTGTCAACAAAGTTGGCCAATATTTTCAGTTCAATTTTTATAAATCACTCATCATTATATTTGAATGTTCGGTTCCAAGAAAGTCACACTATTACTACTGTTGATAGTATTACTGGTATTAAGGATAATATGACCTCTCTCAATTTTTGTCGCCTTTTTTTTTCTTTCTTCTTTCCTTTTCTCTCTCTCCATCTCTCTATATCTATCTCTCTAACACCCTCAACTTGAAGTACTGAAATCTGGTATAAGTTAACGTTTGTGGGGAAGCCTTGCCTGTACCTCTGAGGATGAACTGTCACCCTCACCCATAGGTTTAAGTTCTAGCAGATAGCCATTTTTACATCCTGTGACTGATTTTTCAAGCCTCTGCTAAAGAGATATAACTAAGATGTAATGTGTAGACTGGACCCATAACTGACTGCCAAGGAGCCTTGTCTAGAAAAACTGACAAGTGAACAGAGATAGAGTACTCTGTAAATTCAATATAACACAAAGTTACAAAGATCAGAACTATATTTAAAAATAATGTTGTTCACTTCAGGAATCACCAAGCAATTAAGGGCAAATCTTTAAGTATAAAAGCAGGGTCCAGCAGGAACATACAGGATATGAGCAAATAGGGAGTTTTCTCTATCAAAATCATACTTGCACATAATTTCACTCTTAAAGAGTTATTCAAGGGAACTGGGCAGATAGTCTGACCCCAAAATATCCATCCTATCAACTTTCCAAGGCCTAAAATACCACCACTAATTACTAGTCACTTTTGGTCTAAAGAAAATAACTATGTAGAAAAGGCATGAGCCTTGCCTGCAATGCATAATAACTTAGGAAGTGAAAATTAATATGTTTGAAATAATTCATGAACAGATAAATATAAGATTCTATAGGAAAAATTCCATAAGCAGTAGGAAACCAGACAGAAGAGATGGGTGGAGGAGTGGTAAAGGCTGTTTAGAGAAACTGAGGCTCAGACTGAGCCCTGATAACAAACATACCGGGAAGAAAAAGGAGTCCCCTCTGGGATGCTGACAAGTCTGAGACCAGAGCTGTGAAGCGAAGCGCATAACCCAGAAGAACCAGGTGTTGTTGTGAACAAATGACTAAATTATCCTTGCTTCCTTTACCGATAATCCTACAATATGAGATTAAACACAAAATGCATTATCAATGAAGGTTAAACAGATGGCTCTCAAGTTTTAAAACTAAGAGGAAAGGACTCTTTTCTGAAATACAGTCTGAATACCATCAAATGGACTAGAGGACAGAGTTTTTCCTCAAGCCGTAGATGATGTAGTAAGGACTGCTGTGCAATCTAATGTACGTTTTCTTGAATAAAACACCCACATACACACAAATGCATACACACACACTCCTGAAATAAAAGACAAAACAAGACAGAACCCTTATAAAAAATTGTTTCTAAATATGCTGCCTGCTTACTCTAAGCAATAGTAGTTTTAAATATATACTCATGATATCTGGATAAGGGAAATATTTATAGCAGAATTGAGAGTGGGAAAATTCCCTAGAAATTTAATCTCTCAGTCTGGTGCTTCTTTTTTTTTTTTCCAAAGGACAGTATGTTTTAGAACTCTCAAGAAGAAAGGTCAAATGTGCATATTAGGATATGGAGATGGAAAGATCTGCTTTCCCTGCTCATCTTGTCCCTTTCTTAGATAGCATCAGAAAAAGAAATTGAAAATATTTCTTAAGGAAATTTTAAGGAAAACTGTATATTGTAGTGATAAGCTACACCCAAGACAGATTTGAAGTTAAGGTCTGGCATTCCTAATGAAGCTACTGAAGTTTAAAGAAAAATAGAGTTTCTATTACTCTAAATTTTGTCATATAGAAACCTACTAACCCTTGGCCATCAAAAAATTCAGAGCAACGTCACATGCCATCTTTACTGCTAGAGAGGTAATTCATTAAGATTTGTGCTCAACAAGGAAACTGAGAAGAATAACCTTAAAAGTTTCTGTAAAGAAATTCGAGAATCTTTAAAAAATAAGCTTTATTAAACTGTTATGTTATAGAACAACTGAATAGTAGATGAAACATTTACATTTGTAATTATTATCTAAAATATCTATACTATACCCCTTGCAAAGTCAAAACAGATTATAGGAAGAGAAGTAGCAGTATATAATAGCTATTGTTGTGTAACAACCCCCAAAATGTGGCTTAAAACAACATTTACAGGATGATAAATGAAAAAGAAATTTAGATGCAATTTAGGTCTTTTGTTTCAGAGTCTCTCACAGGATGCAATTTAGGTTTGATCCAGGGCTTGACTGGAGAAGGGTTCATTCCAAGCTCACTACATAGTTTTGGCAGGAATTACCTCATCACAGTTGTTGGCCAGAGGCTGCCCTCAATCCCTTGCCATGTGAGCCTTTCCACGAAACAACAGCTCACATGCAGCAGCTTGCCTCATTAAAGCAAGTGAGAAGATCAAGAGAAAGAGTGCAAACAAGATGCAAGTTCCAGGCTTTTATAATCTAATTCCTGACATGACATCCCATCACTTTTGCCATATTCTATTAAACAGAAGTAAGTTACTAGGTCCAGTCGACACACACAGAGGGGGCATTACATAAAGGCATGAATACCAGGAGGTAGAGCTCATTGGAAGCAATTTTGGAAGCTGTCAACAACACGGAATTTGGTAAGTAATTTTAAATTGCATATTCATTAATTGGTAGCAGAAACATACATATATACAGAAATGGAAGTGGCATATCCCAGTTCTTAGAGACTCATATATTAGATATGCCCCAGATCACCTTATATTTGCCTATGAAGTGCAGAATTACAAATGCAAACTAAAAAATATTATTCTTTTCATAATCACTAATGTTTCTGCTTTTAGCACTGTCAACTTTTAAAATAAATCACATGAAACATCAAATGGAATTTACCTCAGCAACCTAAACCCAATTTGTTTAATAAAGCTTCTTTGTTTGAAATGTTTCTTTTTCTCACATTGGAACTATGTTAGTTCTGTCAAATGTTGCAGATTATGAGATCAATATTAAGTGTAAAAATAGAAATGATAAAATGGTTAATTCACAATTATAAAAAAACAGTTTTATGTTTATTTAGAATATATTTTTATTTCCCTCCTCACATTTGCCATGCCTCAACATGGCTAGAATATTCTTCCCAACTCCACTGACTTTGGGCATGAGCTTGTCAATGCTTAGACCAGTGAAATGACAGCATGTCACCTACAAGCAAAAACTTGAAGAGGCAGTTCATGTCTCTACTTACATTTAAGTATCTGTCCTCCAACCTAAAAACAACATGCTCCATGCTCCCTGAGACTGGGCCCCAGAATGAGAACACACCAGAGCTGACTAGACTAGGACCTGTCCTGAAGCCTGAAATTAAACCCAGCTGAGGCCAGAGAAGCTCTGCACAGCGACAAGCAATAGGCAAATCAATATGCAGGGAATAAGTATTTCCTGTCATTAGACAGTGAAACTTGAGGCTGTTCTACAGGAAAAGCTTACTAAAACAGCTATTTAAGAATAAAAAGAAATCATAAATTTAAAAGATAAATAACACAGGCTTGATAGTAGAAACAAAATGTAAAAGCAGATCATCAGCTATTTCCAAACCATCCATACTGAGAGGTTGTCTTCCACTGTAAAGATCATTATTTATTACACTTGAGTTGTGTGATCTTGAACAAGTTAATTTTTAACCTCTCTGAGTCAGTTTTCTCAGAATTCAATGAGATAATAGATCTGAACAGCATCTAATGTAGTCCTAGAATATAGTGAGTATAAACTGTTCATTTAATTTTCTGATAATTAAATCCACAGACTTTTAAAAATTAAATTTTACAAACTTGGTTAAATAAATTATATTAAAAGCAAAGGTAATAAACCCTCAAAACTTATCACTTCTTAATTACCTTACTAGAAATGCACATTTTTACATTTTACTATAATCTATGATCTTGAGGTTATTACATCTTACTATAACTGTATATGGAAATACTATGTAATGGCATGTTATTACACATCTCTTCCCAATCCCACACACAACAACTTCACATCGGTAGTTTAAAATTGATCACAGATATTGGCAAATGCTACCATTAGGTCTGACTTACTGTCTTCTTGATTGTCAAGACTTAATGGACAATTATGTTAATAACACTTTAATTTAAATGCATATCAGGTCAGTAGCCAATGCATTTTGAATAGGACAAAAAAAATGAGGAAATACCCTTTCAGTATTCAAAAATCTGTTATCCAACTTAACAAAGTTGCTCATGTCAATAAATGAGTGAAATTCAAACACACACATCTTCTTTGCCCCATTTTTACCTTGCTCACAAACATAAGTGAAAATATTAACCAACATTTCTCTTGGAACTATGCCTATTTCTGAATACTGTCAGCAATTTTTTTTTTTGCTGAGTCACATATTGAATAAACATTTATTCATAGTTTGAGTTTCAAATCATAGATGAATCACAATCTTGGGTTGGCTATGGATACAAAAGCTTTGCAAAAATTAATGAAAACATTTTGAGAAAATCAATTAGCTATATGGAATTTACAATAAAGAGAATTGTAAACAGAAGGAACAAAAAAAACAGCAGTAGACTCAGAGACACTGAGAAGTGACTAGTGGTTACCAAGGAGGAGGGGTTGGGATGGGGGAGGGGGAGAGGGATAAAGGAGCACAATAATTTGCAATCACAATATAAATTGGTCATGGGGATGATAGGACAGCATGGAGAAAATAGTTAATGATTCTATAACATCTTTCTATATTGATAGATAGTAACCGCACTAGAAGGGGGGAGGATTTAATAACATGGATATCTGTTGAACCACTGTGTTATACATCTGAAACCAATGTAAGATTGTATGTCAATAAAACTTCAAAAAAAAAGAGTATTATATATTTTATTCTTAGTTATAAATTCTGTGCTACACATCCTGTCAGTAAAATTTATAATAAGCTTATATTTGTTTCAGACAACCAGTCATTAAACATTTACTAACACATCACTGGAAGGAAAACCAAAACTCACCAGAAACAGATGAGGAATTTTTTTCAGTGCCATATCTATTGTTCTTGGTTCGCTGGATATATAATTAGGCAACTCTCCAGAGGACCTGTGAGCATTTGAGCCCCTTGCTTCTCTCAGCCCAAGCATTCTTCTATTCTGTTAGGTTGAACCTAGCAAGCAAAATGAGTTATGGAAAGTCTGAACAGCAGAAATAGGGTCAAGAGGACATACAGGATACTCGTTGCCCCCCAAAATCATTTATTAGTATTCTTTCTCCCTAAAAAAGATTAAAGAGAGTGTACTATGTGAGCTATCATTTATTTTTCTTTGCCTCTCATTCTGCTTCCAACTTTAAACTTCTCAGGCTTTTGTATACATATTATGACCTTGGTAGTGTCTTCTACAGCAAGCTAAATATCCCCATTTCTATAAACATTTTGTCATATGACTTTTTACCTGTTGACATTTCAGTCACTCCTTTCATATCACATTCTAACATAGCAGCATTTTACTAGATGAACTCTTCATGCAGGCTAACCATAAGAAAACTGGCTCCCTGGCTTTGGAAACCACATTTCCATAAAGGCAGCCTGGGATTGTGTCAACCTTGTTAGCAATCACCCAACACTATTGGCTCATTGCAAACTTAAGGTTAACTAAACTATTCCACATGACCTATTCAGAAGTTGCCACTTCTACATCTTAGAGTTTGAAACACTTTGAGAATATGCTGAGATACTATGACAATCTATAAGAGAAACAGCAAAACTAAAATTTTGAGGCACACCAAGAACATCAAGGGACAAACGGAACAAACATGAACACCAGGTGATAACATTCAAGAAGTAAAACAGGAAACAACTGTACTTCAATTAAAAAAATAATAAAACAGAAAGGGGGGCCAGAGGTGTAGGATATAGGAACTCTGTTCTTTAGGCTCAATTTTTCTGTAAATGTAAAACTGTTCTAAAATATAAGTATCAGGTTTTTTTTTTAAAGCATAAGGAACAAAGATCCTTTCACATCTAAATAACTTAGACAAGTCCTGGCAGTATATCTTAGTATATAAACAAGGATTATAGTAACGGACCTACATTGTCAATATTTCAAAAGGCAAAAAAATGTGCCACACTTTTTAGAAAGCTGTCCATCAAAGTTATTTTAAAAATTATTTGTGCTAGACTGATCATTCTCATGAAGACTAAAATTTCCTTAAAAGTTTTTAGAAGCTGCTTCTGTACAGCAAAGGACATCAGCAGCAGAATAAAAAGGCAACCTACAGTATGAGAGAATATATTCATAAATGATTGATCTGATAAGGGGGTTAACATCCAAAATATATAAAGGGCTCATATACCTCAACACCAAAAAACAAATAACCTGATTAAAAAATGGGGGAGGACCTAAACAGACACTTCTCCAAAGAAATATTCAAGGCCAACAGGCACATGACAAGATGCTCCACATTGCTAACCATCAGGAAAATGCAAATCAAAACCACAATGAGATATCACCTCACACCAGATATCACCTCACGCCACTATCCAAAAGACAAAAAATAAGTGTTGGTGTGGAGAAATGGGAACCCTCCTACACTGTTGGTGAGAACGTAAATTAGTGCAGCCACAGTGGAAAGCAGTATGGAGGTTCCCCAAGAAACTAAAAATATAAATACCTTTCAACCCCATAATCCCACTTCTAGGAATTTACCCAAAGAAAACAAAATCCCTGATTCGAAAGATATATGTGCCCCTATTTTTATCAGTACATTATTTACAATAGCCAAGATACGCAAGCAACCTAAGTGTCCATCAGTATATGAATGGGTAAAGAAGAGGTGGTACATATACACAATGGGATATTATTCAGGCATAAAAGGAAAGAAATCCTGCCATTTATGACAACATGGAAGGACTTAGAGAGTATTATGCTAAGTGAAGTAAGCCAGGTGGAGAAAGACAAATACCATATGCTTTCACTTATTTGTGGAACCTAAAAGTAAAGCAAAACAGAAGTACACTCAGAGACACTGAAAAGTGACAAGTGGTTACCATGGGAGAGGGTTTGGGATGGGTTGGTGCGGACAGTGAGGGGTATAAAGGGGCACAAAAATTCTCAATCATAATATAAGTTGGTCATGGAGATAGTGTTACAGTATGGAGAATGTAGTGAATGATTCTATAATATCTTCCTTTGCTAACAGACAGGAACCGCACTAGAGGAGGTAAGAATTTAATAATATGAGTAACTGTTGAACCACTGTGTTGTATATTTGAAACCAATATAAAATTGTACATCAACAATACTTCAATAAAAAAAAGTTTTTAGAAGCTGCAAGAACCTTTAGCATAATGATTTTCTTCAAATATTGGACAAATTAATATACATGCACAATATGGAAAACTTTGACATAAAACATCAAAATTAGTGATATCCCTATATTACTACCTATATTATCAGCAATCATTTATTGAACTCCTTATATAATTGAGTAACTCTGCATATGTCATTTCCAACAACACTAAAAAAGTAAATACTGTCATGCATATTTTACAGATATGAAAATTGAGACACATGTCTGTGTTTATGTAGCACATTATAAATTTATGCAAATTGAAAAAATACAAGCTCATGCAACATATAACTGGAAAAGCCAGGATTCTAACCTAAGGTTGTTTGAGCCCAAAGACTGGGCTTTTCCTCCTATTCCATGTTTCTCAAAGAATGATGAGTATACATATCAATAACTATGTATTAATTTCAAAGTTTTATTTGATATCATTTCAATTTTAAACATTATTCATGAGGCTTAATTTTGCATCATGGTCTAATATGCATATCTTTATAAAAAACAGAGAGATGAAATGTGTCTTAAATTTCAATTCATAGATTACCAGTAACTAAGATGGTTTTTAGCAGTTGAGAATATGGAGTAATAAAGCCTGGTATGATATAACGTGTAATGTTCGTTAAGTTCTTTTGGGAAAGGCTAAGCACACAGGGCACACACACATACTAGACAGGATCCTTTGCAGCGTACTGACTCCCCCAGCTCCCCATTTAGCATCACTGATGATCTGGTTGCCCAATATTCAAGCAGGCAAAAGGTGGATGGAAAAGAAGGATGGCCTTGTCAGGCCCCTACATCCTGCTCAGTGGCTTTGGTCATTACTGGCTCCTTGGGTTTTCCACTTGCCCCCACCTCTGGAGGCCTCCTGCACTTTCCAATGAATGATGAAAGTTCAAGGAGTTGAGCCTACCTCCAAGAGTATTTGCATAGTATGCTGTATACAAACATAAAATCATTAGTAGAATTAATTACCTCCATTTTTAATTTAAGGCATCAATGCTATAATGCTCAGCCAAGTTATTAACAATGTGACCCAAAAAACAATTCCACACACAATCTCAGTAAAAGCTGTTCCCAAGGTGTCATAAATGTAGACGGTTTTGTTAACTGCAATAAGAGCAGTCCAGGAAAGGATTTAAAAAAATTCTAATTTAACTTTCTTGAGGTAACATGTATCAGTAACTGTTTAATTCAAGAACAAAGCAGAGTTATTCATATAAAGACTGTAAATTACAAATGTGTGTGTGTATAAAATATTATTTAAGAGCAAATAGTCATACAAGCTTCAACTCAATCCAATGTTGAATGCAACTTTTCCCTTAAATCCTGAAATTGGCAAATAAAGCCAAAACCCAAGGACTTAGAGACACTAAATGCAGAGTCCATACAAAAGAGAACCACCAAGGGTTGGAGTCAGATAGCGCCCCTGAGAATTACAAGGATACGACAGAAGTGGTTTTATTTCTACAAACACCTACTCCTACCTACCACCCCAGCCTCTAAGAGACTGAGGAGGGATGAGAACAGGAGGAAAAAGCTTCTCTTTCCACCTTCTATTCCCATCCCCAGACAACTCCACAATCCAAATAAGAGGGGAGACTCCAAGGGAATCACTGTATAGACTGGGAATATCTGCAAGAAAGGGTGACCAACATTCCATTTCAGTAGTGGGACTGTGGCCAAGGAAGGGGAGTTCCTGATCTAAACCTGGGCTTATTTGGAAGAGAAAGGGGAGCTGGGGAGAGATAGCAAGCAGAAGGTGTCAGATACCCAGCAGATGAGCAGTCTTTATTTCTGCTATTTGGGGTGCTCAAGATGTGTGAGTTTCCCAAAGATGAAATAGACATTATTATGGAAGGTAGCTGGGCAATAGCCATTTTTCTAGCACCACATAAATAATGCTTATAATGGGTAAAACCACACACAGGTGTACATGCGTACACATATCCACACTAATGCATGAGATTATGAGATGAATACCAGTAGCAACAATCTAAAGCAAAAGGTTGGATGGAAATAATGGAACAGGAGTCATAGATGCCAAGGTGGTAAGCTGTGCAGGTAGAAAGCCCCACAGCATCTCAAAGCCTGGTGAATAGACTGAGAATTCACTCTGGTGCACAAAAGAGAACACTTGGATACCTTCAGTGCAGAAGGTGTAGGCAACTAGTCCTTGTTAACCAAAGCAGTAACTCAAAGGAGACTACTCTAGTGGGGCCTTGTGTAAAGAAACTTTCTCCTTCCTTTCCATCCTAACACTCTGGGGCCTGGAATGACGAGAGGGAAGAGGTAAACCTTTAAATGAGATTTAAACTGCGTAAAATCTTTAAAAACTGAAGGTAACCAGGAGGTTACCCAATCTGCCCAAATTCTGCTGAGAACAGGAAAAGGATATCAGAAGAACCTAGTAAACACAATAAGGAAAGAAGAAAAGGACTAAAGATGGTGGCATGAGAGGTGAGACAGAGGCTTCCTCCTAAAACCGCATATAATATGAAAATATAACTAATACAACTACTCTTGAAAGAGCAACAGGAAAGAGGACTGCAACAATCTGCATACTCCTGGAGACAAGAGCAGCCCTCACGGAAAAGGGTAACATACTAAAGCTGTGGTCCTGCGGGATCCAAGCCCTTCCCACACCCCAGCTCACTGGCAGGAGGAACAGGTACAGAGCAGGGAGGGAGTGGAGATCCGGGACTGCTGAATACCTAACTCTGGAGATCTGCCTGGGAGCACAAACCTACATTTCATGGTGTTTGTATGATACTCTCATAATTAGGGGGTTGGAAAGCTAAGACAGGCAGAATTCCTGGAGAGACTAAGATTCCAGCTGTTTATGGAAAGCAGAGATCCATATCCAGCTGCTCTGGGACAAAAGAAAGGCGGGCAGTCTGACAGACTTCCTAACAAAGAAGCCCTTAGCAAGAGGGCTGCTAAAAGGGCAAGGATTGCACAGAGCTTACTGCTCAGGAAAATGGACAGGAGGACAAGGTTGTCTGGGTGTGCTCAGCCCAGCAGATTAGGAGCTTTCAATCTTTTGGTGCTCCAGCCCCCTGGCTGACTGCACAGCTCCAGGAGCCCCTTCTGTGACAGGCAGACTGCTGTGCCTTGCTCTTGGCCAGTCCAAGCTTGCTTCCAGACTGGGAGACCCTACCATGGTGTTGGGCCAGCAAGAGGGAGGATCTGTCTGCAGTGGAGTGGCTGAAAGCACAAAGCGCAGAGGCTTGTACCTGTGTGCTCGGCCCACTGGTTCAGGCAGTGGAGACAGGGATAGCATCCGGGAAGCAAGAAACAGCTCTTTCCTCCCCACAAGCACCAATACAACTCCCCTGCAACTCCGAAATTGTTCAGGGGATGAGCAGCTCAAGAGAATACAGCTTCTGGGCACTAGAGGGTGCAATACACAAATATGAAATGCCAAAAGAACCTGGTCTGAGTAAAATTATTAATACACTCCTGAGAAAGATTTAAATGATATTGACCTCATGACTCTCCATGAAGGGAGTTCAAAATAAAAATCATTAACATGCTCATGGAGGAAAAGAAAGATATTCAAGAACTCAGGAATGAATTATGGTCAGAGAACCAATAATTGAAGAGCACAATGGATGGTATTAAAAGCAGACTGGATATGGTGGAGGAGACGATAAATGAAATAGAAACTAGAGAAGAGGAATACAAAAAAGCTGAGGCACAAAGAGAAAAAAGGATCTCTAAGAATGAAAGAATACTGAGAGAACTGTGTGACCAATTAAAGTGAAACAATATTCGCATTATAGGTGTACCAGAAGAAAAGGAGAGAGAAAAAGGGAAAGAAAGTGTCTTTGAGGAGGTAATTGCTGAAAACATCCCCAATCTGGGGAAAGAGATAGTCTCTCAGGCCATGGAGGTGCACAGATCTCCCAACACAAGGGACCTAAGGAAGACAACATCAAGACATATAGTAATTAAAACAGCAAAGATTAAGGACACTATTAAAAGCAGCCAGAGAGAGAAATAAGATCACATACAAAGGTAAATCCATCAGGCTATCACCAGACTTCTCAGCAGAAACCTTACAGGCCAGAAGGGAGTGCCATGATGTATTCAATGAAATGAAGCAGAAAGGCCTTGAACCAAGGTTACTTTATCTGGCAAGATTATCACTTAAACTTGAAGGAAGGATTAAACAATTCCCAGATAAGCAAAAGTTGAGAGAATTTACCCCCCATAAACCATCTCTACAGTGTATTTTGCAGGGACTGCTACAGATGGAAGTATTCCTAAGGTTTAATAGCTGTCACCAGAGGTAATAAAACCACAGTAAAGAAAGTAGAACAGCTAATTACTAAGGAACTGCAAAAATAAAAATACCTATCTTCAAAGTCAATCAATGGATAGAAAACAGTACACAATATGATACCCAATATGTAAAGAATGGAGGAGGAAGAAAAAGGAGGAAGAAAAAAAAAACAAAAAATGAACCTTTAGATTGTGTTTGTAATACCATATTAAGAGAGTTAAGTTAGACTCTTAGACAGTAAGGAAGTAAATCTTGAACCTTTGGTAACCACAAATCTGAAGGCTGCAATGCCAATAAATACGTACCTATCGATAATGACCCTAAAGGTAAATGGACTGAATGCACCAGTCAAAAGACATAGAGTCGCTGACTGGATAAAAAAAAACAAGACGCATCTATATTCTGCCTTCAAGAGACTCACTTCAAACCCAAAGACATACACAGATTAAAAGTGCAAGGATGGAGAAAGACATTTCATGCAACTAATAGGGAGAAAAAAGCAGGAGTTGCAGAACTTATATCAGACAAAATAGACTTCAAAACAAAGAAAGACAAAAGAGACACAGAAGGACATTACATAATGATAAAAGGTCAATGCAACAAGAAGGTATAACCATTACAAATATCTATACACCCAACATGGGAGCTCTTACATATGTGAAACAAATACTAACAGAATTAAAGAGGGAAATAGAATGCAATGCATTCATTCTAGGAGACTTCAAACCACCACTCACTCTGAAGGCCAGATCAACCAGACAGAAAATAAGTAAGGAGACAGAGACACTAAACAACACATTAGAACAGATGGACCTGACAGACATCTACAGAACACTACACCCAAGAGCAGCAGGATACACATTCTTCTCAAGTGCACATGCAACACTTTCAAAAATAGATCATATACTAGGCCACAAAAGAGCCTCAGTAAATTCGAAAAGACTAAAATTGTACCAACCAGCTTCTCAGACCACAAAGGTATAAAACTAGAAATGAATTACGCAAAGAAAATGAAAAATCCCACAAATACATGAAGGCTACACAACATGCTCCTAAATAAACAATGGATCAACAACCAAATAAAAACACAGATCAAGCAATATATGGAGACAAATGACAACAATAATTCAACACTGCAAAATCTGTGGGATACAGCGAAGGCCATGCTAAGAGGAAAGTATATTGTAATATAGGCCTACCTCAGGAAGGAAGAACATTCCCATATGAGAAGTCTAAACTCACAATTAACGAGACTAGAAAAAGAAAAACAAATGAGACCCAAAGTCAGTAGAAGGAGGGACATAATCAAGATTAGAGCAGAAATAAATTAAATCAAGAAGAATAAAATAATAGGAAGAATCAATGAAAGTAGGAGCTGGCTCTTAAAGAAAATTAAAAAAAAAAAGATAAAACCCTAGCCAAACTCCTCAAGAAAAACAGAGAGTCTACTCACATAAACAGAATCAGAAATGAGAAAGGAAAAATCACTATGGACAGCACAGAAATACAAAGAATTATTAGAGAATACTATGAAAGATTATACGCTAACAAACTGAATAACCTAGAAGAAATGGACAACTTTCTAAAAAAATACAACCTTCCAAGGCTGACCCAGAAAGAAACAGAAAATCTCAACAGACCAATTACCAGCAACGAAATTGAACTGGTAATCAAAAACCTACCAAACAACAAAACACCTGAACCAGATGGCTTCACTGCTGAATTTTATCAAACATTAGTGAAGACCTAATACCCATCCTCCTTAAAGTTTCCCAAGGAGTAGAAGAAGAGGGAATACTTCCAAACTCATTCTATGAGGCCAGCATCACTCTAATACCAAACCAGGCAAAGACACCACAAAAAAAAAAAAACTACAGACCAATATCCGTGATGAACATAGACGCAAAAATACTCAGCAAAATATTAGCAAACTGAATTCAAAAATACATCAAAAAGATCAACCATCATGATCAAATGGGATTCATCCCTGTGATGCAAGGATGGTTCAACATTTGAAAATCCATCAACATCATCCACCACATCAACAAAAAGAAGGACAAAACCACATGATCATCTCCATAGATGCTGAAAAAGCATTTGACAAAATTTAACATCCATTCATGACAAAAACTCTCAACAAAATGGGTATAGATGGCAAGTACCTCAACATAATAAAGGCTATATATGACAAACCCAGAGCCAACATTATACTTAACAGCAAGAAGCTGGAAGCTTTTCCTTTAAGATCGGGAACAAGACAAGGATGCCCACTCTCCTCACTTCTATTCAGAATAGTACTGGATGTCCTAGCCACGGCAATCAGACAACACAAAGAAATAAAAGGCATCCAGATTGACAGGGAAGAAGTTAAACTGTCCCTTTTTGCAGATGACACGATATTGTAAATAAAAAACCCTAAAGAATCTACTCCAAAACTACTAGATCTAATATCTGAATGCAGCAGAGTTGCAGGATACAAAATTAATGTGCAGAAATCTATGGCATACCTATACACTAACAATGACATAGCAGAGAGAAAAATCAGGAAAACGTTCCATTCAAAGTTGCATCAAAAAGAATAAAATATCTAGGAGTAAACATAACCAAGGAAGTGAAAGTCCTATACTCTGTAAACTACAAGACACTCCTGAGAGAAATTAAAGAAGATACCAATAAATGGAAACATATCCCAACTCATTGATAGGAAGAATTAATATTGTCAAAATGGCCATCCTGCCTAAAGCAATCTACAGATACAATGCAATTCCTATCAAATTACTAACAGCATTTTTCAACAAACAAGAGAAAATCATTCTAAAATTCATATGGAACTACAAAAGACCCCGAAAAGCCAAAGAAATCCTGAGAAGGAAGAATAAAGCTGGAGGGATTATGCTCCCCAACTTCAAGCTTTACTACAAAGCCACAGTACTCAAGATAATCTGGTACTGGTACAAGAACAGACCCATAGACCAATGGAACAGACTAGAAAGCCCTGATATGAACCCAAAGATATATGGTCAATTAATATATGATAAAGGAGCCATGGACATACAGTGGGGAAACGTCAGCCTCTTCAACAGCTGGTGTTGGCAAAACTGGACAGTTACATGCAAGAGAATGAAACTGGATTATTGTTTAACCCCATACACAAAAGTTAACTCGAAATGGATCAAGGACCTGAATGTAAGTCATGAAACCATAAAACTCTTAGAAGACAACATAGGCAAAAATCCCCTGAGTATAAGCATGAGTGACTTCTTCCTGAATGCATCTCCTCCAGCAAGGGAAACAAAAGCAAAAATGAACTCATGGGACAACATCAAACTAAAACGTTTCTGTATGGCAAAGGACACCATTAACAGAACAAAAAGGCATCCTACAGTATGGGTGAATATATTTGTAAATGACGTATCTGACAAGTGGTTAACATCCAAAATATATAAAGAACTTACATGCCTCTACACCCAAAAAACAAATAACCCGATTAAAAAGTGGGCAGAGGATATGAAGAGACAGTTCTCCAAAGAAGAAATTCAGATGGCCAACAGACACATGAAAAGATGCTCCACATCACTAATCATCAGGGAAATGCAAATTAAAACCACAATGAGATATCACCTCACACCAGTAAGGATGGCCAGCATTCAAAAGACTAAGAACAGTACTGGTGAGGATGTGGAGAAAGGGGAACCCTCCTGTACTGCTGGTGGGAATGTAAGCTAGTTCAACCATTGTAGAAAGCACTATGGAGGTTCCTCAAAAAATTAAAAATACAAATACAATTTGATCCAGGAATCCCACTCCTTGGAATTTATCCAAAGAATACAACTTCTCAGATTCAAAAAGACATATGCACCCCTATGTTTATTGCAGCACTTTTTACAATAGCCAAGATATGGAAGCAACCTAAGTGTCCATCACTAGATGAATGGATAAAGAAGAGGTGGTACATAACAGAGTGTAATACTATTCAGCCACAAGAAAGTAAGAAATCCTACTATTTGCAACAACATGGATGGAGCTGGGGGATATTATGCTCAGTGAAATAACCCAGGTGGAGAAAGACAAGTGCCAAATGATTTCCCTCATTTGTGGAGTATAATAACGAAGCAAAACTGAAGGAACAAAATAGCAGCAGACTCAGAGACTCCAAGAAGGAACTAGTGGTTACCAAAGGCAAGGGGTGTGGGAGGGCGGGTGGGGATTTTGGGAGAAGGGGATTGAGGGGTATTGTGTTTAGTACACATGGTGTGGGGAATCACGGGGAAAACAGTGTAGCACAGAGAAGGCAAATAGTGAATCTGTGGCATCTTACTACACTGATGGACAGTGACTGCACTGGGGTGTGGGTGGGGACTTGATAATATGGGTAAATGTAGTAAGCACATTGTTTTTTCATGTGAAACCTTCATAGGAGTGTATATCAATAATACCTTAATTTAAAAAATGCAAAGAAAGGAAACTTAGTTTACAGAACTATCTGAGAACTTTATGAGGTCCTTTGTACTGAAGTAAACAGCTGAGATTCCAAGTTATGGCATTTAATTACTTTATTTACTAGCTACGTCAATCCAAGGAAAACATTTTATTATGCAGCACATTCCACATCTGTAAGGTTCTATGCTTATATACTGAAGGAGATATGTTACTGACAAAACAGGGGAGTAGTTACATCTCTAGTACCAACAGTATTCTTATTACTTAAATATATCAAGGCAGGATACTAATGATAATAATTTAGAATATTAAAATATCCTTGAGTTTTGGATATGGCAGTTCAGTATATCCTGACTTTTGTTGCAAGTTGTTTATTGCTTGTGATATAGTAAATCCTCATGAACTGGTTATTTCTGTTTTATGATGGAAAAGAAGGTATTACTGAAACATCTTTAATCAAACAATGTATAGTATTGTTTCTGTTTTTAAATTTTACAGATATTAATGAACTATAAGTATCATTTTGCAAGTTGCTTTGCACTCTACATCATGTTTGAGATATTCACCAACTTCTAGGTATGGAAAGAGAGAAGGGAGAGGGACGGGCTCTAGCTGTATTTGTAGTTGTATTTCTTTGAGATGGGGGTGTGGGGAAATAAAGACAAGGACAAGAAAAGGCTGACAGGGAAGGGGAAGACAGAGGAAGAAAGAGAGATAGAGATTTGAATCCAGTATGGCCAAATAATATTTCTTCAAATTGAGGAGGAGGATATGTAAATATTACTTACCAAGTTAAAAATTTTTATCACCCTTTAAATAATGTCATATGTTACGGGGAATATTTTAAGCATATTATCAGTTCCTAAATCCATATTAACCAAGTTCTAATTAAAAGTTCCATACTACTGGTTAAAGTAGATCTACTAAATCTTTGCAATTGTCAAACTTTACTTATCTGAGAACTACCAACGTCAAAATATATGAACTTGAAGACAATAAATCTCTGCCCTTTAAAAAGGGCCTATGAAGATTTGCATGCTGACAGACTTAGCTGGACCACAGTGAATCAGGATGCTCCGATCTTAAATAATATTTGATTTGAAGGTCACTATAGGACTAATAATCCATGAAACAGCTGAAGCTGAAAGACAAACCTTTCTAAAGTGAAACATGCCCCAGCCTGAAGCTTTGAGATATTTTCTAAAACTTTTTACAAAAACAATGATCAATAATTCATTTTGTCTATTACTGATGAAAAGGTTGACAAGCATGTATATCTAAATGAACTGAAAGGCAAAAGTTGGCTCGTTGCCTTGGGGACCAAGGGAAGTGTGGTTGCCCATAACTTCAATCACTGTAAACAACAGCACCATGGAAGGGCAGGGCTCACTCTTCCTACAGACTGAGACTCAAAAGCTGCTAGAGGTTCTGGAGCCCACAATCCACCACTGGTACAAACCATGGCTACTAACCTCATTCAGATGCAATGACCTTATCGCATTCTTTGTTCTTAGATATTAAAAACATGTAAACCCCCAATATGTTGACAGACTCTTGAGTTCCTCATTGTTCTGTAAATATCCTCTTGCCTTCTGTGTGACAACTGCGCTCCTCTGAACATGTTATGCTAATTTTGGGTATGACCTCAAGGCAGTAGTCATAGGAAGCATTTATAGCATTTTGTCATCTGTTAAATGTAATATTCTGCAGGCAGCAGAAGAAAGTCTGATGTGGAGGCAGGTTCCTCTTTCCTCACTTCCTCCTCTCTGTATTATCTTCACCACCATCACACACAGGTGTATCAGAAATTCTACAGAGTTAGGAATAACTCAAGAGAACATAAGCCAAAACTTAAGATTATTTATTAAGTGTGACTTTATAGTTTGTCATCTGGCAGAAGGCAGAGAGAAGGAGCCAAGGAATTAAAACCCTCTCAGGAAATCCCTCTTTAGAGGGCACCTCTTACATCAGGTGAGCTTTTTGCTTTCAGTCCTCTTCTTAAACTGTTTCAATCTTCCCCAGGAGAATTCCCATCCTTTTTCTAAGAAGTCTATCCTGCATCTGAAGAGACAGATCTCACTTCAAGATCCATCTCTATTTCTCCCAGCAGTACCTTTCCATAGTGGAAGGGGACCTTCTAAGTGGCTGTCAGTGATACCTATTTGCAAGTATCCAGTATCTGGGGACACTACACCTTTAAAATCATACACACACACACGCACACACACACACAGTTGAGAAACATTAATTCTGAAAGTCAATAACTGTCTGAACTCATGAAGAGGATGAAAGATATTTTTGTAACTATCTCATAATTCCTTTCCCTCAGAATAGCCAGTATTCTGTTTCTTCTTCATCAAATTGTGCCTAAGAAAGGCACTCTAACCAAGTTACACCTATGAACAACTGCTACCTTATCTACACAAAGAGAAGCTGGACAAGCCTTTAGAAATGCTTACTGAAATGTACTGCTACTAATGAGTTGTACTAGTAAGATGTAGTCATTTGTACACAACTAGGGCAGTAGAGGCCCGGATATAAGTGAGATCTATGCAGAGGTTATATTAAAGAAATTACAATTATCTTCTGGAATGGCATTCTCCTGCCCATCTCCCTTCATGCCTAAATACAAACATAAATACCCAAGCTCTTACTCTTTTCAGATACACCCTCTACTAGATTCCAACTGCTACATCTCCCACTCCATTCCTCCCACCACAAACTTCCATCATGTAAGAAACTGCTCTCAGCTCACCACTTACAGGAAAAGATATCATAAGCTGTTTCCAAGTAAAATTTAATAACTGAAATTTAATTTTGTTATCCCTTCCCAGGATCATTAGCTCAAAACCATGCAATATTAATGGTAGAATTTCATGTACCAATAATACCCTGATGAGAAATAAATGTAGGTACCCCAAGATCTCACTAAATAAATAGAGGAATCCTGTTCATTCTCAGCAGGTAAATAATCTCGCCTGATTCTCTGTGGGGTCAAATTATTTGCATAACTCCTGACTTAATAGCTTGACTAAGGGTTGACTGCTGAAAATTTATAAAACTACCCTTGGAAGATTTATGTACACCTGCTATTTATACATTCTCAATTGTCATTTACTTTTCAATTCAGTGTAGTTTTGAGCTTTTACAATCACTACTCTATCGAAACTATTCTCATCAAAGTTATCAACTTCTTTATTGCTAAATCCCTGGAGAATTTTCTGACTTTAGATTAATTTCTCTGTAGCTCTTGACACTTTTGACAATTTATTCCTTCTTAAAACTCTTTCTTTGGTTTCTGTCGCTCCCTTCATGCTCCTGCCACATCTCAGTTCCATATTATAATGGCTGAAATCATGGATTCTGGAGCCATATTGACTGGGTTCAAATTCCAGCTCTGCCTCTTGTCAACTGTACAACATTGGACAACTACTTAACCTATCTTCTCTATAAAGCAGGGATGATAAAAAGAAAACAGCAGCCCACCTCACAAGATTGCTGTAAGGATTAAATTAATTAATATATACAAAGTCTCAGGGAGAGTGCCTGGCACATAGCAAACACTCAAGCGTGAGCTATTATTAGCAAGACAACAGCCACCTGACTGGTTTCCCTTCTGCTAGCCTCACTGCTTTCCAAGCTGTTGCCCTATTTGGCAGTCTTTCTAAAATGAAAATAAGATCATGTCACTCCCTGGCTTTAAGTATTCAGTTACTTACTCACTTATATACCATCTCTGAATCTTCAAAACCAACGGTTCCCCTATGAGTTCCAAAAGCATCTTTGATATACCCATTATAGCACTTATAAGACTGAATTTTATATGCTTGCTCATTGATTTATGTGTCCTATAAGACAATAAGCAGCTCAAGATTTCCTTTTTATTGATTGTACTTATTGACAGTGCCTAACACACAATAGGTATTCAATACATATTCAATGAATGAATGAATGCAGTCTACCACCTGCTATGAATCCCAAATAAGACAAGGATAAGAAAAATTTCTATTCTTCCATGTATAGCCAACCAACTGAAACCCATAAACTATGGGAAACAATGTTTTCTGCGTTAAAATTACACATTTAACAATATCAGCAATTTCTCTAGGTTTAGAAAATTAGTGTGAGGAATATTTGCAAAAGTTCCACTTTCTCTTATCTATCATCTCAGGAATACACAATTAGAGTTAGAACTTTCCCAGGTTTTTTAATTGATAATATTGCTTTTCTCTTGTTACTAAATTGATTTAGGGTTCTCTGTATAATGTGAAGCTGAAGAGGGAGAAATCTTGAGGTAGACCTTAGAGCTTAAATATCCCTTCATTTTGCCCCAACAAAAGTAATACTCCAATAAGATAAAAAGAATATGACTTACAAAACCAAGGTCATTTTCCCCTCCAAATATCTGGAGACAAAATGGAATACATTTCCCTCCCTCAGGCAGTCCAAAATATTTTGAATTGAGAATAAGAATGCATGACTTAAACTTTCTAGACAAACTCATCAAATTTAAGGTAAAAGATATAAAAACTGAATCCACAATAAATCATCCAAATATTAATAGTTGTAAAGAGAATGGGTAGGATGTGCCTCTAAGGTACACCAAGAACATGAGCTGTGCAGGGTCCTGGGAAAGAGGCACCTGATCAGAAAGCAGAATGCGCCTGAGCAGCAGGTTAAAGAGGGACACGTGGTTTCAGATCTTGAAAGCATTAAACAAGGGATTGAGGAGAGAAATGGTCTCTCATTAATAACAGCAACAACAATATGATAAATAACATTACATAGTGCTAACACTGTACCACGCAAACTCTGTTCTAATACTGGCGTATTAACTCATTTAATCTTAACAACAAACCCCTGAGGTAAGATTACAGCCACTATCCCATTACAGACGGGGACTCAGGCAGAAAGAGCACGGGAACTTGCTGAAGGTTACAGTTTGTAAGCAGCTGAGCTGACATTTGAAGCCAGGCTCATTCTGTCTCATGCTGTACAGCCAAGCCTCTCTCTAAGCAATTTTGAGTCTCTTGACTAACATTTCCTGTCAACAAACTGCACTACTCTCCTATTATATGGAGATACAATGGTGAGCAGGATATGGGGATGCCGTAATGGGAAAGACGGCAAAATAACATATAACAACAAAGAAGTGTCCAGAGTGTTTTGACAAGGGAACTTCAGGGACCTGGAGGAACAGAGCAGGACTCCTCCTCTGTTCCGGTGGTGAGGAAAGGCTTCTCATAGAGAGGAAGATAAAGATGGGCCCAGAAAGATGAGTGGGGACTGCCCAGTAAAGAGGGAGAAAATGGATTCACACATGTGAGGAACTAGCAGGAATCTTACAAAGCTAGAGCAGAGAAAGCACAGTGAAATAACAGATGAGACTAGAGACAAAGCCAGCCACATTAAAGAGTTTGGGCATTACAGAAAAGGCAATGAAAAGTCATTGAGGGGTTTTATGAAAAAGAAATCTAGTAGTTGTAGTATGAAGACTATACTGGAAAGAGACAAGAGTAAAAGCACAGGATGCAGTGGGAATGATACAATTTCAGTATTCCAAATACAAGATGCTAGTGTGCAGATGCTGGGCATGGACAGATGTGGATGTATTGGAGAGACATTTAAGAGAGGATCCACAGGACCTAGTGATATATTGGATATGGTGGGTGAGAGAAAGGGGGAAGTCAAGGGTGACATTCAGGAGGCATCATAAAGAGAGCCATGGAGGACCCCAAGACACTGAACTTTTGCCATAGACACCTGATGAAAAATTAAAATAAAAACAAATAAATAAACAAAAATATAAAATGCACTAATGTTTAGCAGCCAATACCACCAGTCAGTTGAATGTAGAAGAAAACAGATTAATACATCTCTCAGGAAAAGATTAACATTTGAGATGAAGAACTTTAAAAGATAAGAACAGAGGAACAACACTCAAACTGTGAGTATATGCACACAGGAAGCATCTTTACAGAGGAAGTAGTACAGACAATGAAAGCAGAGATCCAGGAATGGAAGTGAGGAACGGGAATAAGAGCCAATACTAAGGAGACTTACAGAAGCATCTCTTTTACTTTGAACAGTGATTTCAAACTTTGAGGGGTGTAGGCATTAGAATAAAGAGAAACAAGGGTCTACTCCCTTAAAATTCTGAAAACAAGGAATTAGGATCTACTAGTAGCATCATCCAAATAAGTATGCTAAAGAAGCTACCTGTTAAAATAAATTAATTCAGGGAAGGACGATGTCAATTTTTGTTCCTGTGATCCACTACTACCCTTAAGAATATTTTCTGGATTTGAAACAGGCTATAAATGTCTTCATAGTAACTTTCCTCTACCACAATGTAAATTACTTAAAGTAATTTAAAATGCAGTATTGAACTCAATGGTAAATATTGAGTATATTCATCTTCAGTATAAAAGTATCTTAAACACTCTATAGGGGCAAGACAGAAGTAGAAAAGCAGAGATGTATTATTTTGTGATAAACTATGGTCTTAATATATTTTAAATAGAAAAAATTATGATTCCAATGATTCTGATCTATGATATCCTTATTACCTAAATTTTGGAGATTATTGTCTATTAAAATTTTTTTATTCATTTTCCTATCTTTATTCAAAAGTCTTTGTTGCTACCAATCAGAACTTCTGATGAGCATGAATTACCACACTGAGTGAACAGAACTCCATAAAAAAACAAAGAACCTGCTTGGCATTTTAGTCAGCTTGTACAGATTTACAAATGTTCACTTTCCATTAGGCTTTCTAAAATATTGAAAATAGCTTTTAAATCCCTACTGGAGTAGCCCCCCCATTATCTGTGGGAGATACATTCCAAGGCCCTCAGCAGATGCCTCAAACCACAGATAGTATTGAACCCTATATATACTGTATTTTTTCCTATCCATACCTATCTATGATAAAGTTTACTTAACAATAACTAATAATAAGATAGAACAATTAAAACAATATACTTTAATAAAAGTTATGTGAATGTGTGTTCTCTCTCAAAGTAACCTATTGTACTCTTCTTGTGATGATGTGAGATAAAATTGATACGATGAGATGAAGTGAGGTGGACGGCAGAGGCATTGTGATGTAGTGTTAGGCTACTACTGACCTGATGACATGTCATCAAAGGAGGATTATCTTCTTCCAGACCCTGACTGCCTACAGGTAATTGAAACTATGAAAAGAGAAACCACAGATAAAGGGGCACACTACCAATTTTAGGGACCACTAACTGGAACATGAAGCCAAAAGGTTGGTACAGACATTATCCAAGTGTGTTATTGTGCAGTGGCTATGACTGGTGGTGAACTTCCCTAGTAGACAATGGAGAAAAGAGTTTCTCTGCATTTCCAAAAATGATATGACATTCTGCAAGGACTAGCCAGAAAATCAGCGTCACATCACACTAGGGTATCACTAAGGAATATATAAGTTAATGTTTTTTTAACCAGTAATTTTAATAGTCATGAGGCAAAAGAAAGTATCACTTTTTTAGGAACCAATATCATTGTTCCATTATTCCAACTATCTAAAAGACAAAAGACAGACATTTAAAAAGACCTGTGAAATACAATTTTCTTCAATGTCTCTATCATTATAAAGATGGAAAGGTGGTAGGGTTGAAAATCTTATTTGAAGTTTGTCTAACAAACAATGATGCTGATAATTTAAAGCAATAGAAACAAGTTTGCCTGAAATATTCGGAAGGTTGCTTGGATTTGTCATTACAATGGCCTTCTTTTTTTCCTTCACTTTGTAAATTAAATGGTTCCTCACACAAGAAAATTATTTGGCACCATGAATATGGAATGAGGACTCAGAACACCTGTTTCAAGAAGTTCTATTGTCAAATAGTTCTGTCACCTTAAACAAGGCACTTAAATCTCTGCTGGCCTTAGTATCCTCATCCATTAACTTTAAAATAATCTGATCTCTAAATTCCTTTAAACTGTAAAGTACTAACTATACTTTCTCTAACAGGAAAAAAGTATTCAAATTCTATAAAGCAAGTAGTACAGCATGAAGAATATAGTCAGTGATTCTGTAACATCTTTCTATGGTGACAGACAGTAACCACACTAGTGAGAGTGAGGATGTAATAATATGGCTAACTGTTAAAAGACAGTGCTGTATATTTGAAACCAATATAAGATTGCATATCAACAATACTTCAATGAAAAAGAAATACAGAAGCAAATCACATCCTGAAAGTCAACTAAGGACGTGAGGTATTATGTTTTCCCATCACTTACTGCTTTCCGATCAAGCTATCTTTCTAAAACAAGAATTACATTCCATCAAGGTAGGTTCAGTGGGTGTTTTTGTTGGCAAAAAAGAATAATGACAGCTGTTTCAGATCTGAAATGGAATTAAACAATTGCACTTCCATTTGGAATACACATACTTCACATTAGGACACATTACATCTTGTAGTTACTCTATCTTTACTCTGTCAATTACAACCTTTTGGAAATTTAAAATTTTTATTGTTAACAACATTATAATTGAATGTAGATAATAAAGCATTAAAAAAAATTACTCCTGAAGAAAGGTCTTGAAACCTGAAAGAGACAGTGTAAAGCCAATGCTCTCTTTAGGTCTGCCCATGTTATAATCACAGTCTTTCTGTGTTTCTGTCTCCCTCTCTCTCCAAACTGATGTAGAGCAATTATGTCAGGTGACCAAAGGAGACTCAGCAGTGCTCTTATTTTGATGTCCCAAAGTTAACTCTTTACTTTAATTGAAGGCAATTCCAGCTCACCAAGGCGCCTGCCATCTTGGGATCAGGAGCTGCCATTTTATTTCCCACAGCCTCCAATCACCAACGACCACATGATCACACCACCCTAAGACCCAATCACCAATGACCAGATGATCACCGCACCCCCTTAAGACCCAATTACCAATGTCCCTGTAGCAGGACACACCCAACCCCAACTCCTCAAAAACGTGCTTCCTCACCCACGAGCTGCTGCTCTCTACTCAGAGACAGCCATTTTCATTTTCCCTTTCAGCCATTAAAATCTCTTGTGTGGGTTCATGCCTCCCTGAGTTATTTCTAGGAAGGGAGGGTCTGGTGAGATACCCTATCATTAATCATCCCCAGCAGGCTCAGGTGTCCTTGTTGGGCAGCCAAGCTTTGAGATAAGTGGCTAATTTCACAGCAATCAGATCCTGAGATGAGAAAAAGTTTGGATCCATAGGGATATCCTACTTCCTGTTAAATTCCATATCTTTTATGTACAATGTTCTTTGATTCTGGGTACCTAGACCTTGCCTAAAGTTTTAATTGCCTAGATCCAAGACCTACTTTTATACCCCTTCTGAAATGCATGTGCTAACCACTTCTAGGGTACAAGGATTAAACCAAAAAAAGTCTGTATAACCATAGGATAAATATGATGTAAGTTACTGGAAAGTGAATCTTTGTCTTGATAGCAACATAAAAATATTTTATTTAAACAAAGGTAAACATATTATTAAGTATAGTATACTGCAAAACATAAATGAATTTTTTTAAACTGAAGACTTCAAAGTACTTCATTTTTGTATCGACCAGGTTTCTCAGGTTGCATTTGTTGATTCACCTCCCTATTAGGGATACTTCAGTGGACATTTTGAGGGGGAAAATGACACTGTGTTATCAACTCCTTCTCCTTTGTTTCCACAATTCTTTGGGGGCATTACTCACACGTATTCTAATTATCTGATCTCATGCTGGGGGCCTTTCACCTTCATTTTGCTGGCTGAACAGAGATAAAGTCAAAGTCTCTGACAGCAAATTCCCCCTGGTGACAAAATGAATTGCAGATGTTTACAAAATGAGATTCAATATAAACTAATGTGTCATTTTGACTAAATCAGTTCACTTTGACATTATGTAGGATTATAAAATGTAATTTACACATATTTCAAAAGGTTGTAGTGTCATCTTTTCAATGATCTTGTCCTATCGGGCAATACATTAAAATTTCTTTAAATGATGTGATCTTAACAGTGCTGACATTATGTATTTTAAAGATTTTTAAAAATAGAAAATTATTTCAGAATAGCAAGCACAAATAGCAGAAATTTTTACTCAAGCACATGCAGTTAATGATGCTCCAGTTCACACAATCTCTGACATCTTTTCTAGCTCACATGACCACCCTATTAATACTGATATTCTTTAGAGAAAGTCAATAAGAAATAAAATATTCGTTTGCAATGTACCCCAAAGGTAGAAAAAACATTTTCATTTTCAAAGTGAAACTTCCTCAAGAATGTGAACTATAGCATACACATCAGAGCTGAGTAATTCCACATAGCTTCTTCTCTTAATAGTAGCAAAGGAGTGGAAGGCAGGTATTTTACATTTTCAACTGACTCATTCTTTGCAGACTTAATCAGTTGGTTACAGGAAGGATTGTTCCATTCAAGAGCCTGACTCGCTGCTATTTCTTTCTACTTAGTACATAACTGTGGGAAATGCAAGTTAGATATAAGAAAAATGCTTCCTGAGAATTGCCCCTACTGGGTATGAGACCATACAACTACGTGGCCTCTCCAATCCTCTCCAAGCCATGGGGTTTCAGGTCTGATCTGGATACCAACGGGTGGGCTAGGCTCTGTGGCGTCTCAAGTCCAACCAAGAGCCATGATTTAGTTACGTTTCACTTTTACTTATAAAGCATTTCTTAAATTTACATATATTATCAACCCACAAGAGTCAGCAGATGGCCAAATGCTCACAAGTTATTTTATAGTACCTTTCTTATAACAATGACACTTTGGCAATAGGAACAAATGAATGCTTTGTTGTCCAGACATTTGGGGGTCACACTCTGATTACTAAGGAACTTTTTATTTCCCTGTATTCTGATTTCTTCAAGGCCCAAACTATATCTACCTCACTGTGAAATAACTAATAAATACTTATTTTCATGGTTACTTTTGGGGATTCCAGGAACCCCATGTGGTATTCTTTCAAAAGTGACATTTAATGATGCCGAACTTATTTTATGTATGTGTCATGGTAAAAGCTAACAGTTAAATAACCCAGATCATTTTTACATACTTGCAAAGCTGAAACAGGTACAATACAGACTCTAAATGTCACATTCAACAGAAATTAATTTACATTATCTAAACTCAGAATTCCCTTAAGGTGAAACTATATCAACAGAAATTCTTTCTGCACCTATACTTTAAAGTTATAACTGGTGTTATCAAGTTCATCGGTTTGTCGTTATGCACTGGGAACATTCTATTTCCCTAGAAAGAACACACTGATAACCTTATCAACTCTTTTACCATCCTAACTGGGACACAGGGAAGTGCAAGTGAAGTGAGATGGGGAAGGTAATAATGTTTCTATGGAACAGTGCTGCTAGACAGAAAGCATGTGATTTTTTCACACAGAGGTTCCCAACTGCTAAAATTTCCAGTTCCTTCTTTCTAGTTGGACCTTCTTAACACAGAAACCCCATGTTATTAAAGCATAAAAAAATGGAAGTCAAATTGGCACCTGGTAGAAAGTTTTGAAAGTAAAATGCTAAGGACATCAGAGCCAGTTAAAAAATATATATATAAAGTATATAATGCCAACAGCAATTGGTATAAAGTATACTATGCCAGGAATACCTTATGAAGTTTAAAACTGAAAATGTACTTTTTGTAAGTTTATATACATATAAAAGTAAATAAGTTATATATATAAAATATATACATTCTAAAAATATATAAGTATATATATAGGTGTACATAAATATAAATATATAAACTTACATATATAGACTCAGTATGTATACATACTGAGTCACTCAATAAGAAGAGTATCAGTCTATAAGGAATATTCCATAAATGAAAAAAAGTATGTTTTATCTCTTTTTCAGTGCCTTCAGTATTTGAAGTAAACTTATAATGCTAGAAGTATCCCATTGTACCTCTTCAGAAAACAATGATGCTGGGCACAGTTTGTATCACTAATGCTGTAAAGTGAAGAAGTAGGTTGCTTTACTCCACAATGTTATGTTGTGAGTAAAATCATACCTCTTAAGGCAATGTTATCAAGAATGATTATCAAGATTTCCACACGTACATACCTGGTCATTTTACATAATCATGTCTTCCAATCCAGTTGGCTTATTAAAAATGTATTTTCCCCTTATTAGGTTCTTCATATTTTGGCAAGTTGTCAGTGTTTTCCTTTCATTATGTATGTGGCAGCCACAGTTTAATGAGCAGTGCACAGCTACCTCATTCTTCTGTTCCCTAATGCAAAAAGATTTGTTGACCAGATATCTCTGCCTGGGTGCCAAAGGTGTATGCTGGTCCTTACAACAAACCTAGTAAAATTAAGTTTAAGCAACTAAATCACCAGTCCCCCATGTCGAGGTGGCAGACATAAAACACAAGAAGTTAAATGTTTTCATGGTGTGTATAACAGGGTGAACAAAAGGTGGTAGATTGGGGTAGAAAAGAAAAACAATAGCTACAACTAAAAAAGGTAAAAATACATAGATTAAAATGGTAAATTAGAAAAATAAATGTAGACATAGGAAATGCATAACATTGTCTTTATTCTAAACATAGAGTTTCTGCCAGTGAATAAAGTGATGTATTGATCCATCCTATGTGCTCAGACTTTGCACCTTAGCAAGACCCCTTCGTCTCTTGAGTATGTGTTCAGGTGTTGAGAGGTGCCTGGGCTCATGATGATGATCTTGTAAAATGGAAGTCAAAACAGACATCTGATCCATAAACAAATGGATCATATTTACCTTTGTATTTTTGCCAACCAAGGTCTTTGGAATTAAAATGAATATGATTCTGTAGGACAGATGCAATTCTGTCTAGCAACCAGAGCATGAGCAAGAAATGGGGGAGTGGGGAAAGAGAAGGAGATGCAATCAAGTATTATTTCTAAGCTTAAACTGATATACCATCAACTGACCAAAGAGAAGGCTGTCCCAGTTACATAATTTGCAGCACCCAGTGCAAAAAAAAATGGAGAACCCCTTATCCAGAAATTAAGAACTCAAGAAAGAAAGTGCATGGCACTAAAGCAAGTGTGGAACCCTTGTAAGTACAGGACCTCATGTGACCACACATGCATCATAGGTAGATAAATGGTATCTCTAAGGGCTCAGAATCCAAGAAGAGTGAATGGCAGAAAAGAAGCCCAGTGTTAGGGAAGAACCCTAACCTCACAAAGGATGACAGGGAATAACAAGATTCCAAAGGAGATGACTAAGCACATAAGCAGGTTAGCTTGCCTAACTCTGTAGCTGCCGAGTAGACAAGACGGTGGATCAAAGCAAGACAGTTTGTTATGCACAGCACAGCAGACAAGCAGGAGTACGAGCATTGTAGCACTGTTTCTGTGTCCCCAAGTCCCATAGCACAACATGAAGTCCAAGATTGCGCTACACTTGCAGTGGGTTACACCACACTTGAGGAGCTCAGGGCTCAGCAACTTTTATAGCAATCAGTAAACAAGCCAGTTCCCACCACCCAAGGAGAGAGCCATCATATGACAGTCAATTGCCTATCCAACTAGCTACAGAAATGGGCCAGGATTAGAGCATATTAAGCCTTGTATTTTAGCATATTCAGCAAGGCGGTGGATTGCCTTTCCCAGTACACTGTAAGGGTGCTCCATGCATCCTGAAACAGGGTCTATGGTGGTTAGAATTGTGGCTCCTGAAAAGATATATATTAAGTCCTAATCTCAGTAACCTGTGAATGTGACTTTACTTGAAAAGAGTCTTTGTAGATGTAATCAAGCTAAAATGACATACTGGATTAGGATGAGGCCAAATGCAATGATTTATATCCTTGTCTGAGCAGTGAAATTTGGACACAGATACAAATAGACACATGATGGTGATAAAGGCAGAGATTGGAGTAATGCATCTACAAATCAACAAACACCAAGGATTGCCAGCAACTGCCAAAGCTAGGACAGAAGCAAGGAACAGACCCTCCCTGTCTCAGCTGGCTTGGGCTGCTGCAACAAAACACCACACGCTGGATGCCTTCCTTAAACCACAGGAATCCTTCTCACAGTTCTGGAGGCTGGGAGTTCCAAGAGCTCTCTCTCTTCCTCTTTCTATAAGGCCACCAGTCCTATTGGATTACAGTCCTACTCTAATGACCTCATTTTTGTTTTTAGGCTGATTCTTCTTTTTTTTTTCACTGAAGCATCATTGATATAAAATCTTATATTGGTTTCAAGTACACAACACAGTGGTTCAACAGTTACCCATATTATTAAATCCTCACCCCAACTAGGGCAGTTACTATCTGTCAACATAGCAAGATGTTACAAAACCACTGACTATACTCTCAATGCTGCCATACCATGCCAGTGACCAGCTTATATTATGACTGAAAATTTTTGTGCCCCTTTATCCCCGTCACCTTCGCCACCACCCTAACCTCTCCCCCATGGTAAACACCAGTCACTTCTGAGTGTCACTTCTCTGTGAGTCTACTGCTATTTTGTTCACTTTGTTTTGTTTTGTTGTTAGATTCCACAAACAAGTTCATATGGTATTTGTCTTTCTCCACCTGGCTCATTTCACTTAGCACAATACCATCTATGTCCATCCACGTTGTTGCAAATGGCAGGATTTCTTTCCTTTTTATAGCTGAACAATATTCCATTGTGTATTTTTACCACATCTTCTTTATCCATTCATCTATTGATGGACACTTTGATTGCTTCCATATCTTGGCTATTGCGAGTAATGCAACAACAAACATAGGGGTGCATATATCTTTTTGAATCAGGGATTTTGTTTTCTTTGGGTAAATTCCTAGAAGTGCAATTACTGGATTATATGGTATTTCCATTTTTAGCTTTTTGAGGAACCTCTATACTGCTTTCCACAGTCGCTACATGAAAGTAAAAAGCTTCTGTACAGCAAAGGACACCATAAGCAGAACAAAATGGCAACCTATAGTATGGGAGAATATATTTATAAACAATTTATCTGAGAAGGGGTGAACATCCAAAATATATAAATAACTCATATACCTCAACACCAAAAAACAAAAACAAATAATCTGATTAAAAAATGGGCAAAGCACCTGAACAGACATCCCAAAGAAGAAATACAGATGGCCAACTGGCACATGAAAAGATGCTCCACATTGCTAATCATTAGGGAAATGCAAATCAAAACCACAATGAGATATCACCCCCCACCAGTTAGAATGGCCACAAACCAAAACACCAGGAATAACAAGTGTTGGCAAGGATGTGGGAAAAAGGGAATCCTTCTACTCTGTTGGTGGTAATATAAACTGATACAGCCACTCTGATGGCCTCATTTAACCTTAATTAATTTCTAAAAACTCTATCTCCAAACATCACATTGGGGATTAGAGCTTCAACAAATGAATTTGGGAGGAGGACTGAAAACACCATGCAGTCCATGGCATTCTCTCAGTGCCTCCAGAAGGAACCAACCCTGCAAACACCTGAATTTCAAACTTCTAGCACAAAGAACTAAAAAAATTAATTTCCGGTATTTTTAAGCTACCCAGTCTGTGACAGTTATAGCAGCCCTAGAAAACAAAAGCAGATTTTGATACTGGCAAGTTGGATGTTGCTGTAACAAATACCTACAAATGGGAAAGTGGCTTTGGAATCAGGTAATGGGTAGAGGCTCTAAGCATCTTGAGTTACATGAAAGAAAAAGCCTAGATTACCTTAAATGCCAAGTTGCTAGAAGTACTAATGTTAAATATGCTGCTGGAGAGTAGAAAAATGAAGCACATGGCATTGAAGGAAAGACAGCACTTGTTACAAAGTGGCACAGAGTTCAGCTGAATTTTGTTCTGTTGTTGGGTGGAAAGTAAGGCTTTTAAAAGTAATGAATTTGGATATTTTGTGAGAAGATTTCCAAATAAAATATGGAAAGTATAGCCTAGGTTCTCCTTGTTGTTTATAGTAAAATACAAGAGGAAAAATATAAGTTGAAAAAGGAACCAGAAATTGAAGATTTAGAAAATTCTCAGCTTATCTATGTGTAAAAGATAAGAAAGCATGCTCTGGAGAGAGAGCACCAAGGATATGGCTGGACAAACTTTTGCTGGAGAGATTAGGCATATGATACATGAATCCATTCAACCAACTCAGCAGAAATGCAGCCAGCTTGGACTGAAGAGGGCAAAGATAGATGAAATGAAGAAAGGCTGTTGGACTTCTAGGCTCTGTCAGACAGAAAATAGGCCAACAGAACTATGCAATCACAAATACACATTATTCTTCAAGAAAAGGGAAGAATAACTCTGGGAGAGGTTCATAGGCTGGCAGGGCTGCTGCTTCTATTACAGACCCAGAAGTAATAGGGCCACCACCTCCTCTGTTCCAGGCCACCACCCAGAGAAGAGGGAAAGGGCTGCCACCGAGGGTCCAGAGGACAGCATCAAGCCACGCAGAATGATTCTCACACCTGGAAGCCTAACAGATTTTGCCCTGCTGGGCTGCAAACTTTCTTTAGGCCAGTAACCCTTTTATTTCTTCCATTTTTTATCCCCTTTGGGGATGGGAATGTCTATCCTATACCTGTCCCACTATTGTATTTTTGAAATAAATAACTAGTTTTCTAGGTTTGACAAGTCCAAAGATGGAGAGGAATTTTGCCACAGGATGGACCATACTCCAGGTCTCATTGAAACCTTATTTAGATGATTTAGAAGATGACGTGGAATTTCTTAAACTGATTATTTTGGATGAGATTGTGGTCTTAGAGTTAATACTGGAATGAGTTAAGAATTAGGGGGATGTTGGAATCAGCTGAATGTATTTAGCAAGTCAGAAGGCATAAGTTTGGGGAGCCAGAGGAAGGCTGTTGTTGGTTGAATGTCTCCCAAAAAGATATGTTCGTCCTAAAGTCCAGTGTCTATGAACGTGACTTTATTTGGAAATAAAGTCTTTGCATATACAATATCAAGTTAAAGTCATACTGGATTAGACCCTGATCCAATAACTGGTGTCTTTATAAGAACAGGGAAATTCAGACACATAGAGACCAGGGAGAGAGAATGCCATGTGATGGCAGAAGGAGACATTGGAGTGACAGACCCACAAGCCAAAGACCACCAAGGATTGCTGAGAGTGGCCAGAGCTAGAAGAGGGGCATGAAACAGGTGCCCCTTACTGTGTCCAGAGGAAATGAATTGTGCTGACACCTTGATTTCGGATTTCTTACATCAAGTTTGTGGCATTTTGTTACAGCAGCCCTAAAAAATTGATACCATTTCCTTTGGAATTCTCCAAATATAGTAATTATATCTCTAGTATATTTAGACAAAAAATCTGATATCAAGCTTTCTAACTATGAAATTCTTACCGATGTAACCTGGGTGTTCATTAGAATTGGGTTTACACATTTACTCTGGGAAACCCTAGCCTTAATTGGAAATGCCCTTGTCCCACTGGATAGAATGTTTGAAGAGAAATTCGGAGCTGTTGCCAAGATCTCTTCATACTGAACTGACAGGAGGGTGAGAACTTAGCATCCTTGACTAACTCAGCACTCTTTAAGGCAAAGCAAACTCATTGGATTAGTGCCCTTCTTTGAAATAAATGAGTTAGCAGGCACCAAGGATGAGAACACTAAATTGTATTTAGAGGTCACATTTTTAGCAGCAAACCTATTCATCCTACATTTTCATTTCAGTAAACCACTATTCACTGACAGTCTTAGATAATAGTGTTGAATGCTGCTGCCATATTTCTATCACATTTTACCAACCCTGACCACAAATGATAAAGCTGTGGTTCAGACCTCTGACCTATGGGCTGAGACAAATTCTCTCTTTCTCAGGATTTTAAACTAAGACATATAAACTGGGAAGCAACTGGAAATGGTCTCTGGATCTAGATATTCTTATAAACTTAAGAGCTGGAGTGACCATTCTCAGGCAATGTGTACTGATCACTAACAAGGCTGCATCTATATCAAAGAACCAAAGAGAGATCTATGAAGGTGGAACAAGTAGGAAATTTCTTCTTTTTTGCTGGGAACTTCTGCTTTCAGGTCTGATTTTTCTTAGTGTTAAGTTGTACATCCTGCCTCCATTTCTGTGAAATATCTCTGTTTCTTCATAATAAGACACACTTACACTACTTTTTTTATTTTGCTATCATTAATGTACAATTACATGAATAACATTATGGTTACCAGACTCCCCCTACTATCAAGTCCCCACCACAAACCCCATTACAGTCACTGTCCATCAGCATAGTAACATGCTATAGAATCACTACTTGTCTTCCCTGTGTTATACTGCCTTCCCCGTGTCCCCCTCCTATATATTTATTGCATGCTAATCGTAATCAGCCTTTTTCTCCCTTATCCCTCCCTTCCCAGTCCCTTTCCCTTTGGTAACTGTTAGTCCATTCTTGGGTTCTGTGACTCTGCTGCCATTTTGTTCCTTCAGTTTTTGCTTTGTTCTTATACTCCACAGACGACTGAAATCATTTGATACTTGTCTTTCTCTGCCTGGCTTATTTCACTAAGCAAAATACCCTCTAGTTCCATCCATGTTGTTGGAAATGGTAGAATTTGTTTTCTTCTTATGGCTGAATAATATTCCATTGTGTATATGTACCACATCTTCTTTATCCATTCATCTACTGATGGACACTTAGGTTATTTCCATTTCTTGGCTATAAATAGTGCTGCGATGAATATGTCTTTTTCAAACTGGGCTACTGCATTCTTAGGGTAAACTCCAAGGAGTAGAATTCCTGGGTCAAATGGTATTTCTATTTTTAGTTTTTTGAGGAACCTCCATACTACTTTCCACAATGGTTGAACTAATTTACATTCCCACCAGCAGTGTAAGAGGGTTCCCCTTTCTCCACATTCTCACCAACATTTGTTGTTGTTTGTCTTTTGGATGGTGGCCATCCTAACTGGTATGAGGTGATATCTCATTGTGGTTTTAATTTGCATTTCTCGGATGATTAGGGATGTGGAGCATCTTTTCATGTGCCTGTTGGCCATCTGAATTTCTTCTTTGGAGAAGTGTTTGTTCAGCTCCTCTGCCCATTTTTTAATTGGCTCATTTGCTTTTTGTTAATGGAGGTGCATAAACTCTTTATATAATTTGGATGTCAACCCCTTATCAGACGTGTATGTCACTTATGAATATATTCTCCCATACTGTAGGATGTCTTTTTGTTCTGCTGATGATGTCCTTTCCTGTACAGAAGATTTTTAGTTTGATATACTCCCACTTGTTCATTTTTGCTTTTCTTTCCTTTGCAGAGGGAGATATGTTCATGAAGAAATTGCTCATGTTTATGTCCAAGAGGTATTTGCCTATGTTTTTTGCTAAGGGTTTTATGGTTTCATGACTTACATTCAGGTCTTTGATCCATTTTGAGTTTACTTGGGTTTACTTGAGTTTACTGGGTTAAACAATAATCCAGTTTCATTCTCTTACATGTAGCTGTGCAGTTTTGCCAACACCAGCTGTTGAAGAGGCTGTCATTTCCCCACTGTATATCAATGGCTTCTTTATCATATATTAATTGATCATATATGCTTGGGTTTATATATGGGCTTTCTAGTCTGTTACATTGGTCTATGGGTCTGTTCTTGCACCAGTACCAAATTGTATTGATTACTGTGGCTTTGTAGTAGAGCTTGAAGTCAGGGAGCGTAATTCCCCCTGCTTTATTCTTCCTTCTCAGGATTCCTTGGGCAATCATGTCCTTTGTGGTTCCATAATCATTTTATAAGTATTTTCGCTAGTTCGTTGAAGAATGCTGTTGGTATTTTGATGGGGAATGCATTGAATCTTTAGATTGCTTTAGGCAGGATGACCATTTTGACAATATTAAATCTTAGGATCCATGAGCATGGATCTGTTTCCATTTATTGGTTTCTTCTTAAATTTCTTTTATGAGTGTCTTGGAGTTTTCAGAGTATAAGTCTTTCACTTCCTTTGTTAGGTTTATTCCTACATATATATTTTTTTTATGCAATTGTGAATGGAATTATTTTCCTGATTTCTCTTTCTGCTAGTTCATCATTAGCGTATAGGAATGCAACAGATTTCTGTTTATTAATTTGTATCCTGCAATGTTGCTGAATTCAAATATTAGATCTAGTAGTTTTGGAGTGGATTCTTTAGGGCTTTTTATGTACAATATGTCATCTACAAACAGGCACAGTTTGACTTCTTCCTTGGTAATCTGGAGGCCTTTTACTTCTTAGTATTGTCTGATTGTCATGGCTAGGACTTCCAGAACTATGTTGAATAAAAGTGGGGAGAGTGGGCATCTTTGTCTTGTTCCCAATCTTAGGTGAAAAGCTTTCAACTTCTCGCTGTTAAGTATGATGTTGACAGTGGGTTTGTCATATATGGCCTTTATTATGTTGAGGTACTTGCACTCTATACCCACTTGGTTGAGAGTTTTTATCATGAATGGATGTTGAATTTTGTCGAATGCTTGTTCAGCATCGACAGAGATGATCATATGGTTTTTGTCCTTTTTGTTGAGGTAGTGGATGATGTTGATGGATTTTCGAATGTTGTACTATCCTTGCATCCCTGGGATGAATCCCACTTGATCATGATGGATGGTCTTTTTGATGTATTTTTTAAATCGGTTTGCTAATATTTCGTTGAGTATTTTTGCATCTATGTTCATTAGGTATATTGGTCTGTAATTTTTTTTTTTTGTGTGGTGTCTTCGCCTGGTTTTGGTATTAGAGTGATGTTGGCCTTGTAGAATGAGTATGGGAGTATTCCCTAATCTTCTACTTTTTGGAAAAGTTTAAGAAGGATGGGTATTAGGTCTTCACTAAATGTTTGATAACGTTTAGCAGTGAAACCACCTGTCCATGGGTTTTGTTCCTAGGTAGTTTTTTGATTACCAATTCAATTTCTTTGCTTGTAATTGGTCTGTTCAGACTTTCTGTTTCTTCCTGGTCAGCCTTGGAAGGTTGTATTTTTCAAGAAAGCTGTCCATTTCTTCTAGGTTACCCAGTTTTTAGCAATTTTTCCTCGTATTCAGTCATAATTGTTTGTATTTCTGTGGTCTCCATAGTGATTTTTCCTTTTTCATTTCTGATTCTGTTTATATGTGTAGACTCTCTTTCTTTCTTGGTAAGTCTGGCTACGGGTATATCTATTTTGTTTATTTTCTCGAAGAACCAGCTCTTGCTTTCATTGATTCTTTCTGTTATTTTATTCTTCTCTATTTTTTAAATTTCTGCTCTAATATTTATTATGTCACTCCTTCTACTGACTTTGGGCCTCCTTTCTTCTTCCTTTTCTGGTTTCATTAATTGTGAGTTTAGACTGTATTTTGGAATTGTTCTCTTTCCTGAGGTAGGCCTGTATTGCAATATATTTCCCTCTTAGCATGGCCTTCGCTGCATCCCACAGATTTTGTGGTGTTGAGTTGTTGTCATTTGTCTCCATATATTGCTTGATCTCTGGTTTTATTTGGTCATTGATCCACTGATTATTTAGGAGCATGTTATTAAGCCTCCATGTGCTTGTGGGCTTTTTTCTTTTCTTTGTGTAATTTATTTCTAGTTTCATACTTTTGTGATCTGAGAAGGTCGGTACAATTTCCATCTTTTTGAATTTACTGAGGTTCTCTTTGTAGCCTAATATATGATCTATTCCAAAATGTTCCATGTGCACTTGAGAAGAATGTGTATCCTGTTGCTTTTGGATGGAGTGTTCTATAGATGTCCGTTAGGTTCATTTGTTCTAATACGTTATTGAGTGCCTCTGTCTCTTATTTTCTGTCTTGTTGATCTGTCCTTTGGAGGGAGTGGTGTGTTGAAGTCTCCTAAAATGAATGCATTGCATTCTATTTCCCCCTTTAATTCTGTTAGTGTTTGTTTCACGTATGTAGATGATCCTGTGTTGGGTGCATAGATATTTATAATAGTTATATCCTCTTGTTGGACTGACCCTTTTCTCATTATGTAACGTCCTTCTATTTCTCTTGTGACTTTCTTTGTTTTGTAGTTTATTTTGTCTGATACAAATACTGCCACACCTGCTTTTTTCTCCCTATTAGTTGCATGAAATATCTTTTTCCATCCCTTTATTTTCAGTCTGTGTATGTCTTTGGGTTCGAAGTGAGTCTCTTCTAGGCAGCAAGCATATAAATGGGTCCTCTTTTTATCCATTCAGTGACTCTATGTCTTTTGATTGGTGCATTCAGACCACTTACATTTAGGGTGATTATCGATAGGTATGTACTTACTGGCATTGCAGGCTTTAGATGCATGATTACCAAAGGTTCAAGGGTAATTTCCTTACTATCTAGGAGTTTAATTTAACTGACTTTCAATGTTATTACAAACACAACCTAAAGGTTCTTTTTTTTTCTCCTTTTTCTTTTTCTTCCTTCTCCATTCTTTGAATGTTATGAATCATATTCTGTACTCTTTGTCTAGCCCTTGGGTGACATCTATTTAGCCTTAGGTATACTTCCATCTATAGGAGTCCCTCCAAAATGCACTGTAGAGGTGGTTTGTGGAAGTAAATCCTCTCAGCTTTTGCTTATTGGAAAATTGTTTAATCCCTCCTTCAAATTTAAATGATAACCTTACCAGGTAGAGTATTCTTGGTTCAAGGCCCTTCTGCTTCATTGCATTAAATATATAGTGCCACTCCCTTTCGGCCTGTAAGATTTCTGTTGAGTAATTTGATGATGGCCTGATAGGTTTTCCTTTGTGTGTGATCTTTTTTCTCTCCCTAGGTGCTTATAAAAGTTGGTCTTTATCCTTGATCTTTGTCATTTTAATTATTATATGTCTTGATGTTGTCTTCCTTGGGTCCCTTGTGTTGGGAGATCTGTGCACCTCCATGGCTTGAGAGACTATCTCCTTCCCCAGACTGGGGAAGTTTTCAGCAATTACCTCCTCAATGACCCTTTCTATCCCTTTTTCTCTCTCTTCTTCTGTTCCCCCTATAATGCAAATATTGTTCCATTTGGATTGGTCACACAGTTCTCTCAATATTCTTTCATTCTTACAGATTCTTTTTTCTCTCTGTGCCTCAGCTTCTTTATACTCCTCTTCTCTAATTTCTATCCCATTTACCATCTCTTCTACTACATCTAATCTGCTTTTAAAAAACCTCCATTGTATGTTTCATTTCAGATATGGAATTTCTTAATGATTGAATCTCTGTCTTAAATTCGTTCCTGAGTTTCTTGAATATTTTTCTGTACCTCTATAATCATGTTTATGATTTTTATTTTGAACTCTCTTTCAGGAAGATTGGGGAGTTCAGTTTCATTTGGCCCTTTTTCTTGGGTTTGTGAGATTTTGGTCTAAACCAGGTTCTTTTGACATTTCATATTTCTATGTGGTGCCCTCTTGTGCACAGAAGCTCCAGTCTGTAGAGTTTCTCAGCCCCTAGAGTGAGTTTGGGGGTCATTGGGGAGCGGAGCTGGTGCCTGAGGGAAGGAAAGGTCTGTTTCCTGATTCCCATCTGCTGTGCCTGTCTCCAGTATCACAGCCAGTGGGCTGAGAACACAGTTGTAAGCCTCTGTGCTCAGCGTCTCTTGTTGATGTAGGTTGGGCCTCCCTCTGGCTCGCCTGATGCCAGCACAGTGACTGCCGTTTTGCAAGCCAGTGCTGTCAGGCCAGGAGGTAGGCTCCTCAGGCTGAATGTCACATTGGGGGGCCTCAGAGCTGAGCATCCAGCCAGGGGAATGGAGCACCTGAAGATCGTCAAAGTTCCCATCCTGCTGGGCAGAGTGCAGTCAGACAACCTTGTCCAGCTCTCCCTTCTCCCGTGCAGCAAGCTCCGTGCAACCCCCACCCCTTCAGCAGCCCTCTCACTGCTAGGAAGCCTCTCAGACTGCCTGCCTTTCCTCTGTCACAGAGCAGATGGATGTGGATCCCATCCTCCACAAATAGCTGGAATGTCAGTCTCTCAAGCACTCTGCCTGTTCCAGCTCCCCAACGTCCAGAGCAGCATACAGTGTAAGTTTCTGCTCGCAAAGCAGATCTCCAGGGCTGGGTGTTCAGTACTCCCAGGATTCCACCCCCTCCCCACTCTGTTTCTCTTCCTCCCACTGGTTAGTTGGGGTGGGGGAAAGGCCTGGGTCCCACCGGATCAAGGCTTTCGTACCTTACCCTATTTCATGAGGTCTGCTCTGTTTGTGAGGTCTGTATGCAGTCTGGTTCACCTTCTTTCCTGTTGCTGTTTTAGAGTCAGTTGTATTAATTAAGTGTATTTTCATAGTATTTGTGGTTTTGGGAGGAGTTCTCTGTCTCATCTCTCACACTGCCATCTTGAATCTCCCCTTACACTATTTTGAATGGAATTTATATTTCTTCTAATTAGATATCTTATTTCCTTGATACAGAGATATGCTTCCCTAATAAAACTCAGGAGTGTTTGCAATGATTTTGTTTTTAAGGAGTGATTCCTCAAAAGGAGCTCCACTATAAATAGCCTTCTAGTGTATATGGTCGAGAGAACCACTGGAAGCTGGAGAAAGTATAGGGACCACTACACCATCTAGGAAGCTATCAGAAGAGCCACTGACAAAGAAAACAGCCTCCGCTTAGCTGCTAAGCCCTATGATAACTATAGCCAGTGAGAGATGCCCTCAACTGCACTGACTAACTACGGTCTAGAGCCTATCACTAGGTATATCATACTATTTGCAACTTTTCCACCTTAGGTCAAGAAACTCTTAGTGGACAGTGGGGATATCTCCTCATCACTTTCTCCAAAGTCAAAGTCATCACTGAAATTACCAAAATAAATAGTCCATTTTAAGAATAAATAGAGGCTTCAGGAGTAACCTGTAAGATTCCTATTAAGTTTTCACTTTACAAAATTAAAGATAAAAATGAATTACAGAAAACTTCAATTCTTTTGGGATAAAAAAAGATGAATTACAGGTAGCAAAGATAGAATATCTGGTGTTTTACATTTTTTCCTAATGCATCAAATTAATGCATCTTTCAAATTAAGTTTGTGAGTTCCATTTTTTAACTATTGTTTTGAAGACGTAATTCCTGCTGAAATGGAGTAACAGTAGGTTGGAAAATCTCAATTGCTCAATGGTGAAAAAGAAATTGCAGTGGATTACAAATGAGACTCAACAATCCATAACTTAATGCATTATAACATTTGAGTTTAATTAATCCCCAAATAGCTTTTAGAGTCACCAGATCTAAATATACTGGAATGATAGCACCTGATCTTAAGTTAAAATATATGATAAAAATCCTGATATTTCAATAAGATAAAAAAAGGATTGATATTTACGCTTACAGTGCAGACAAACTTCATAATAATCATGTAAGTATGTGAAATTAAAACATCCCTGAAGAATTAATTGTCCTTGTTATTTTAGTTTGGATTTTAGTGATCTTGACATGCATATACATCAGTTGCAAACAAATGTTATGCTCCATCAAATGCTCATTCCAGATTCTTCATCTATTTTAAGAAGCCAATTTTTAAAAATGCAGTCTCATTTTTGTTAAACCATCTAAAAAGGAATGGCAAGTCTCTACACATATGCCATCTTTATTCTCTGTGAAGTCTTTAAAATAAAGTTAATTCCATTTCCACAGTGAGTAAACGTGAAATGAGATTTTCTGTTGTTCTCTTTTAATAAAAAATTGTAATCTTTCCTGCAGGCCTTTATCATGAAAGAATATAAATACCTTGTTAGGTCACTTCCACAGAGTCAGAAGTAGAGACAGGCTAGGAAGGCTGAGAACTCAGGTGACCCACTGCGATGTTATCTCCATGAGGGACATAACAGCCTCCTCCCTTCATTGCTACCCTCCCAGCTTAGTAACACCAATCCTGGGCACAGGGTTGTTCTTAATTTCCCTCACCCATTTATAGAATAAATCATCATGCTAGCAATTTATACCCAGGATAGTTATTATGACTGAAGTAATCTACACCTTACCAAATGCATACTATTGTTTAAATTTAGGCAGTTACAATTGATACAATAGGTTACCTTGGAAAATAGTTCTTGTTGACATAACTTGGAAGATTTAGAAAATTATCATCATCTGCAGGTCCCAATTATCTTAAGAAAGAACTATGAATCTTAACATTAATAAAAATCTTATTTGGGGTCTCTTATTTGGGTTCATTTTCCTGGGATTTTTCTGGGAGATAGGTCTAAACCAACATGATATGAGTATCAAAAGTAAGATCTAAACTACTTAGAAATTGGGTAGAGACATACACAATCTTATTTTGCAGCAATGGCCAGTATTTCTATTCAGGGAAAGGGAAAACAAACCTGAAACCTTCTGTTTATATACTTTGTGGATTGCTCCCATTCACAAATTATTAATAACTGAGGAAAGAATATGCATTGCCTAGCTATGAATATAATGATGATCAATTCAAACTTCATTTCTGTTTTCCATGTCTATGTTCTTTATTTCCACAACTCATTTATTTAAACATGTATTGAGCACCCAACTATGGGTAAGACCCCATTGTAGGCTGTACAGATGTAGGACCAAACCACACAAGACAAGTCCCCTACTACCACTGAGTTTACATTCTGCAGGGGGCCTTTGATACTAAACAAGTTAAAAACATAAGCATATCATTTCAGAAAGTGTTCAATGCTGAGCAGAAAATAAAATACAAGGATGTGCCGGAGAGTTAAGGGCTGGGAGTAGGTTAGCCGGGGAATTGGAAACAGCTTGCGAAGGAAATGACATTGAACTGAGAACGAATAGCAGGAAATAGGTACTTGTGGAGTCGATGTTTTCGTTAGAGAAAACAGGAAGTGCCATCCTAAGGTGGGATGAATTTGGCACATTCAAGGAACAAAGATGTTTGGAGTGATTAGATCTAGTGAGAGAGGGGAAGAGTATTTAGGGATGACAGAAAAACAAGCAGAAACAGATTAGGTAGGATCTTGTAAACCATATACAGAGTTGGATTTCATTCTAAGTATAATGAAAAGCTACTGAAGGAATTTAATCAAGGGAATTATATGATCTGATTTACATTTTTAAATTTCCTTCTAGCTTCTAGGACAGAGAGGTGGTTCACACCATGCTGTCTGTTCCAGGGTGCTAAGAACTCAGGGGAACCTCTCTGGACTAAGGTGACCTAAGGCTACCTCAGTCTGAGTGGACTATGTGAGGATACTTCATTCAGTACTTACATAGCATGGGTAAAGCTAGCAACAGAGGTCAGTCTTCCTGCCACTTTGAGCCATGTCATTTCATGAAATAAAGTACCAACACTGCAAAGAAATCCACCAATTGGACAGGCTGTAACTGGACTACAACTGAAATTAGACTGTAAGAGACATCTACAAAATGCTGAAGAAATCCAGTGTATAGAGACCAGAAGCATAATAAATCCTGCTCTTTAGCATTCAGTGATTGCACTAAGAAGCAGCAAGTCTATTTGTACTGAATGTAAATGTGAAACATAATGGATTGTTATCTAGCAAAGGGGAAAAATGCTTTGTCACATAACAATATTTATGATTGTTGTTTGGTTAGAAGAAGTGACTGATATTTCCTAATGCATATTACTAAAAAGGCAGTTTTATGTGCTGTAGTCCTGTAAATAATCTTTTTCAATGATCATGAATTCTCAACAAGCTGAAGCAGGAAAGCAAAAACAAATCTCCACGGTAACATAAACCCACAGAGGCCAAGCTCAGAAGGGGAATAGGACAACAGTGATCATCATGTGTCAGGCACTTCATACAAAACCCTACTGAGGAAGGGTGCTATCCTTTTATTAGAGATGAAGAAACTGACCATCAGCGATGTTACAGAGCTTGCCCATTATCATAAAATAAGTAAGCATCAGAGCTGTCTCTATAGTTGACACAAGGAAAATCAACAATGCAAGGAATACAACTGTGCCAACTATACGAGAACACAGAGCCTGAGTTCATTCCATTGCACCAAACAAGGTCAAAATCAACAATAAAGTAATTGGATGTTACATTCCAAGGGAGTGGAGCAGATGACTTTCTGGAAAACCTATGTACAAAAATGAGCCCATGTGTCTTTCCCAGTGACCCTCCATTTCCACCACTGCTGACCTTTGTTGCTACCAAGATCTCAGGACGGGACTATTGTAGGAGACAATTTATGCATGGTCTCTCAGCCCCCTTTTTGGATCTCTTTCCTACTCAGCAATGCCTTCATGTCTTCATTTTTTCCTGGCCCACACATTTACCAACCACTGCTCTCAAATTCTTCATTCATGTTACAATGGAAATGACTCATACCAAGCACACAAATCTAAAAGAGCTACTTATTTTATGAGGATGACTGATTTAAATTATTCAAATTATCTCCATACTTTTTCAGAAGTCAGTCAGAAGGTAGGAGTAATTCTTAATGAACTAGAACCCATTTCAGGTCCTGAAATCAATCTGCACAAATGGTCCCCCTAGCATGCCTAAGGGAGACTCTGATCCAGTAACTGCCCCATCAGAGCTTACCTGCCTTATCTCCTACTTCTTTGTCATCCAACCAATCCTTCCAAATATACACTGTCCTTTCCCATTTCTGTAATTTGGCTACTGCCATGCATCCTACCTGAAGTCATCCAAACCCTACTCATTCTTACAGCTCTTGTTCAGGACCAGTATATTTAAAAATAATAGATTTTATTAGCATTAAATATATGTTCAGTGTTAAAACTTTTAAAATATAAAATCATAAAGAAGAAATTTAAAAATCAATGTTTTCCATCGCCAAGATAACAATTTCTCATAAGCTTTACCTATCATTAAGCCTTTTCTAATCACCCAACCTCTCTTAATCCTTACTTTTTTCTCTGTCTTCTTTGAATTCCTTCCATTTACTGACTATAACATACAGTTGCTCATATATATATTCAATGATTCCTTTAGCAGATGTTTTTGAAGCCCACCTATTCAGTATCAGACATCACACAAGATTCACAGTGCTATACAAGACAGATATGGATTATGCCTATATGAAATTTACAATCTAGTGCCTATAATTATGACTTATTACTGAACATAGCTACAGTATTAACAATACATGCATTTCATAGGTGAATATTGTGCGCCAAGTGAACTGAAACTCTTTGGGGCCAGAAAGCACATGTCATTATGATGAAACACATAACGAATAGTATTACAATGCCCAGAGGATACAAAAACATGTAACACTGGCCTTTTCTTCTCATCAAAAACAGCTTTAATTACATGGAACAAAAGCCCTACCAATGAACACACTGCTGATTCCTGAACATTCTTTTATATTCTATTTCATTCCATACTAAATCATATTAATTCAAAATATATAATATAGTGAAATTTTAATTTGAGAATTGCAGTTTATAGTCTGACCAAGCATAAATGAAATCTACCCATTATGAACATGGTTTCTGTGCAGGATAAAATAAAGAACTATTATCTGATCAGACACAATAGAAAGGTGAAAGTGTAGTGAAATCGTTGACATGTATTTAGAACAGGTAAGCTAACAGCCATGACTTGAATAGTATCTGGAACAGAATGGATGTTCAAAAATATCTGCCAGATGAATAAATGGTGTTGAGAGTTCTTAGGTAAGAAAAGCAGGTGTGTGATGTAGGAGCACAGGACTCTGGAGGTGACCTAGATTCTCATTCTGCTCCTTCCTCTTCAGGTAAGTCCATTTCCATTTATGGGTTTAATTTCACATACAAAGAGGGTCCTGGGTTATCCACAGTCAGTTCTTAAACAGCATATGCAAAGCTTGGTTTATCCATGTTCAGTTCTTAAACAGCAAATGCAAAGCAAACAATACAAGTAATATATCTGTTGTGACATATTTTGCTAAACTCCTAACAACTGAACACAATAAATATTCTTTATGACTTTGAATGAAAAACCCTTAATTACAATACTATATACAAATCAACTCTTGGTGTATAGAGACACCATATCCTTTTATATTACCATGCAAAAATAATGCTTCTTTCTGGGAAATCTTTGATTATATTATAATCTTCTCCTTTGATCTATAGTTACCAATTTGTATCATGGACTAAAAAACAAACTGTGCTTCTATCAAAGAGAAGATTCTTTCCTGATGCTTTTCCAGAGGGCCTCCTTTTTCCTCTAATAACCTTTTACTTTTTATTTTCTCTTTATTTCATCTCCTTCGTGATCATTCACTAAATCTCTTTATTAAGCTCCAGGGAAAAAGAAACCAAAATCAGACCTATCTTTGTCATTTGGCTTTACAGAAGTACTTGTGAACAAACACATTAATGAATCAGACTTGCCTACACAAAAGCAAAAGTCAGGCCACAAAAAAATCACTCCCTCCTTTTTTCTTTTAATTTTACATAATTACTTTCTTTTTGGTATCAATAATGCACAATCATTTCAACAGCATTATGATTACTAGACCCCCTATAATCAAGTCCCCCCCACATACCTCACTACAGTCACTGTCCATCAGTGCAGTAACATGCTATAGAATCATTACTTGTCTTCTATATAAATACTACCTTTCCCGTGTCCCCTGCCGCTGCCTTACATATGCTAATCATAAAGCCCCTTTCCCCCCTTCTCCCTCCCTTCCCACCCATCCTCCCCAGTCCATTTCCCTTTCGTAACTATTAGTCCATTTGTGGGTTCTGTGAGTCTGCTGCTGTTTTGTTCCTTCAGTTTTTCCTTTGTTCTTATACTCCACAGATGAGTGAAATCATTTGATACTTGTCTTTCTCCACATGGCTTATTTCGCTGAGCATAATACCCTCTAGCTCCATCCATGTTGCTGCAAATGGTAGGATTTTTTTTCTTCTTATGGCTGAATAATATTCCATTGTGTACATGTACCTCTTCTTCTTTATCCATTCTCTACTTATGGACACTTAAGTTACTTCCATTTCTTGGCTATTGTAAATAGTGCTGCGATAAACACAGGGGTGCATATGTCTTTTTCAAACTGCGCTACTGCATTCTTAGCGTAAATTCCTATGAGTGGAATTCCTAGGTCAAATGGTATTTCTATTTTGAGTTTTTTCAGAAACCTCCATACTGCTTTCCACAATGGTTGAATTAATTTACATTCCCACCAGCAGTGTAGGAGGGTTCCCCTTTCCCCACATCCTCTCCAACATTTGTTGTTGTTTGTGTTTTGGATGGTGGCCTTCTAACTGGTGTGAGGTGATGTCTCATTGTGGTTTTAATTTGCATTTCTCTGATGATTAGCGATGTGGAGCATCTTTTCATGTGCCTGTTGGCCATCTGAATTTCTTCTTTGGAGAAGTGTCTGTTCAGCTCTTCTGCCCATATTTTCCTTGGCTTATTTGCTTTTTGTTTGTTGAGGTGTGTGAGCTCTTTATACATTTTGGATGTCAACCCCTAATTGGACATGTCATTTATGAACATAGTCTCCCAAACTGTAGGAAGTCTTTTTGTTCTATTGATGGTGTCCTTTCCTGTACAGAAGCTTTTCAGCTTGATATAGTCCCACTTGTTCATTTTTGCTTTTGTTTCCCTTACCCGGGGAGATATGTTCATGACGAAGCTCCTCATGTTTATGTCCAAGAGATTTTAGCCTAAGATTTTTTTCTAACACTTTTATGGTTTCATGATTTACATTCAGGTCTTTGATCCATTTCGAGCTTACTTTTGTGTATGGGGTTAGACAGTAATCCCGTTTCATTCTCTTACATGTAGCTGTGCAGTTTTACCAACACCAGCTGTTGAAGAGGCTGTCATTTCCCACTATATATCCATTGTCGTATATTAATTGACCATATATGCTTGGGTTTATATCTGGGCTCTCTATTCTGTTCCACTGGTCTATGGGTCTGTTCTTGTTCCAGTACCAAATTGTCCTGACTACTGAGGCTTTGCAGTAGAGCTTGAAGTCTGGGAGTGTAATTCCCCCTGCTTTATTCTTACTTCTCACAGTTGCTTTGGCTATTCAGGGTCTTTTGTGGTTCCATATGAATTTTAGAACTATTTGCTCTAGTTCATTGAAGAATGCTTGTAGGTATTTTGATAGGGGTTGCATTGAATCTGTAGGTTGCTTTAGGCAGGATGGCCATTTTGACAATATTAATTCTTCCTAGCCAAGAGCATGGGATAAATTTCCATTTGTTACTGTCCTCTTTAATTTCTCTTAAGAGTGTCTTGTAGTTTTCAGGGTATAGATCTTTCACTTCCTTGGTTAGGTTTACTCCTAGGTATTTTATTCTTTTTGATGCAGTTGCGAATGGAACTGTATTCCTGATATCCCTTGTGCTAGTTCATCATTAGTGTATAGGAATGCAACAGATTTCTGTGTATTAATTTTGTATTCCACAACTTTGCTGAATTCAGATATTACATCTAGTAGTTTTGGAGTGGATTGTTTAGGGTTTTTTGTGTACACTATCATGTCATCTGCAAAAAGGAATAGTTTGACTTCTTCCTTACCAATCTGGATGTCTTTATTTCTTTGTGTTGCCGTGGCTAGGACCTCCAGAATTATTTTGAATAAAAGTGGGGAGAGTGGGCATCCTTGTCTTGTTCCCAATCTTAAAAGAAAAGCTTTCAGCTTCTCGCTGTGAAGTATAACGTTGGCAGTGGGTTTGTCATATATGGCCTTTATTATGTTGAGGTACTTGCCCTCTGTACCCACTTTGTTGAGAGTTTTTATCATGAATGGATGTTGAATTTTATCGAATGCTTTTTCTGCATCTACAAAGATGATCATGTGGTTTTTGTCCTTTTGTTGATGTAGTGGATGACGTTGATGGATTTTCGAATGTTGTACCATCCTTGCATTCCTGGGATGAATCCCACTTGATCATGATGGATGATCTTTTACATGTGTTTTTGAATTCGGTTTGCTAATATTTGGTTGAGTATTTTTGCATCTATGTTCATCAGAGATATTGGTCTGTAATATTTTTTTTTTTTGTGTGGTGTCTTTGCCTGGTTTTGGCATTAGAGTGAAGTTGGTCTTAAAGAATGGGTTTGGGAGTATTCCTTTCTCTTCTACTTTTTGGAAAACTTTAAGGAGGATGGGAATTACATCTTCACTAAATGTTTGATAAAATTCTGCAGTGAAACCATCTGCAGTGAAACAGATGTTTTGTTCTTAGGTAGTTTTTTGATTACCAATTCAATTTCATTGCTGATAAATGGTCTATTCAGATTTTCTATTTCTTCCTAGGTCAGCCTTGGAAGGTTGTATTTTTCAAGAAAGTTGTCCATTTCTTCTAGGTTATCAAGTTTTTTAGCATATAATTTTTCCTAGTGTTCTCTCATAATGCATAGTATTTCTGTGGTGTCCGAAGTGATTTTTCCTTTCTCATTTCTGATTCTGTTAATGTGTGTAGATTCTCTTTTCTTCTTGATAAGTCTGGATAAGGGTTTATCTATTTTGTTTACTTTCTTGAAAACCAGCCCCTGCTTTCATTGATTCTTTCTATTGTTTTATTCTTCTCAATTTTATTTCTGCTTCTACTGACTTTGGGCCTCGTTTGTTTTTCCTCTTCTAATTTTCATTAATTCTGAGTTTAGATTGTTCATTTGGGATTGTTTTTCCTTTCTGAGGTAGGCCTGTATTGCAGTATATTTCCCTCTCAGCCCAGCCATGGCTGCATCCCACTGATTTTGTGGTGTTGAATTATTGCTGTCATTTGTCTGCATACATTACTTGATTTCTGTTTTTATTTGGTCATTAATCCATTGATTATTTTGGAGCAGGTTATTAAGCCTCCATGTGCTTGTGGGCTTTTTCATTTCCTTTGTGTAATTTATTTCTAGTTTCATACCTTTGTGATCTCAGAAGCTGGTTGGTACAATTTCAATCTTTTTGAATTTACTGAGTGAGGTTCTTTTTGTGGCCTAGCATATGGTCTATTCTTGAAAATGTTCCATGTGCACTTGAGAAGAATGTGTATCTTGTTGCTTTTGGATGGAGTGTTCTGTAGATGTCCATCTGTTCTACTATGTTGTTCAGTGCCTCTGTCTCTTTACTTATTTTCTGTCGGGTTGATTTGTCCTTTGGAGTGAGTGGTGTGTTGAAGTCTCCTAAAATGAATGCATTGCATTCTATTTCCCCCTTTAATTCTTTTAGTATTTGTTTCAAATATGTACGTGATCCTGTGTTGGGTGCATAGATATTTATAATAGTTATATCCTCTTGTTGGACTGACCCTTTTCTCATTATGTAGTGTCCTTCTTTGTCTCTTGTGACTTTCTTTGTTTTGAAGTCCATTTTGTCTGATCAAAGTACTGCAACTCCTGCTTTTTTCTCACTATTAGTTGCATGAAATGTCTTTTTTGATCCCTTTACTTTCAGTCTGTGTCTGTCTTTGGGTTTGAAGTGAGTCTCTTATAGGCAGCATATAGATGGGTCTTGTTTTTTTATCCATTCATTAACTCTATGTCTTTTGATTGGTGCATTCAGACCACTTACATTTAGGGTGATTATCGACTTATTGGCATTGCAGGCTTTGGATTCGTGGTTACCAAAGGTTCAATGGTAATTCTCTTACTACCTAACAGTCTAATTTAACTCACTTCATATGCTATTACAAACACAACCTGAAGGTACTTTTTTTTCCCTCCTTTTTCTTCCTCCTCCATTCTTTGTATGTTATGACTCATATTCTGTACTCTTTGTCTAGCCCTTGGGTGACATCTATTTAGCCTTAGGAATACTTCCATCTATAGGAGTCCCTCCAAAATGCACTGTAGGGGTGGTTTGTGGGAGGTAAATTATCTCAGCTTTTGCTTATCAGAAAAGTATTTAATCCCACCTTCAAATTTAAATGATAACCTTGCTGGGTAAAGTATTCTTGGGTCAAGGCCCTTCTGCTTCATTGCATTAAATATATCATGCCACTCCCTTCTGGCCTGTAAGGTTTCTATTGGGAAGTCTGATGATAGCCTGATGGGTTTTCCTTTATATCTGATCTTTTTTCTCTCTAGTTTCTTTTAAAAGTTTTAAAAATCTTTGCCATTTTAATTATTATATGTCTTGATGTTGTCCTCCTTGGGTGCCTTGGGTTGGGAAATCTGTGCAACTCCATGGCCTGGAGACTATCTCCTTCCCTAGATTGGAGAAGTTTTCAGCAATTACCTCCTCAAAAACACTTTCTATCCCTTTTTCTCTCTTCTTCTTCTTCTGATACCCCTATAATGCAAATATTGTTGCGTTTGGATTGGTCACACAGTTCTTTCAATATTCTTTTATTCTTAGAGATCCTTTTTTCTCTCTGTGCCTCAGCTTCTTTGTATTCCTCTTCTCTGATTTCTATTCCATTTACTATCTCTTCTACTACATCTAATCTGCTTTTAAATCCCTCCATTGTATGTTTCATTTCAGATATGGAATTTCTTAATGATTGAATCTCTGTCTTAAATTCGTTCCTGAGTTCTTGAATATTTTTCAGTACCTCCATAAGCATGTTCATAATTTTTATTTTGAACTCTCTTTCAGGAAGATTGGTGAGTTCAGTTTCATTTTACCCTTTTTCTGGGGTTTGTGATATTTTGGTTTGAGCCATGTTCTTTTGATTTTTCATATTTCTGTGTGGTGCCCACTAGTGCGCAGAAACTCCAGTCTCTGGAGCTGCTCAGTCCCTAGAGTGAGGTTGGGAGTTGTAGGGGAGCAGAGTTGGTGCCTGGGGGGAAGGAAAGATCTGTTTCCTGTTTCCCGTCTATGGTGCCTGTCTCCAGTGTCAGGGCCAGTGGGCCAGGCACACATGTGTAAACCTCTGTGCTTTGTGTCTCTAGCTGTTCTAGGTGGGGCCTCCCTCTGGCTGGCCTGACACCAGTGCAGTGACTACCGGTTTGCGAGCAAGTGCCTGCAGGCCATTAGGAAGGCTCAGCAGGCTGTGTGTCACAGTGGGGGGCCTCAGAGCTGAGTACGCAGCCATGGGGGTGGAGCACCTGAAGCTCCTCAAAGTTCCCAACCAGCTGGGTAGAGCACGCCAGACAACCTTGTCCAGCTCTCTCAACCTTGTCCTTCTCCTGCGCAGCAAGCTCCATGCAAACCCCACCCATTCAGCAGCCCTCGCTGCTAGGAAGCCTCTCAGACCACCAGCCCTTCCTCTGTCACAGAGCGGATAGATGTGGATCCCATCCTCCACAAACGGCCAGAATGTCAGTCTCCCATGCCCTCCACCCATCTGAGCTCCCCAACATCCAAAGCACCACACAATCTAGGCTTCTGCTGACAAAGCAGATCTCCAGGGGTAGGTGTTCAGTAGTCCCAGGCTTCCACCCCCTCCCTGCTCTATTTCTCTTCCTCCTGCCGGTGAGCTGGGGTTGGGGAAGGGCTTGGGTCCCTCCGGATTAAGGCTTTCCGTACGCTACTCAGTTTTGTGAGGTCTGTATGCAGTCTGGTTCACCCTTCTTTCTTGTTGCTGTTTTAGGGTTAGTTGTATTAATTAACTATATTTTTTGTACTATTTGTGGTTTTGGGAGGAGTTCTCCATGTCACCTCTCATGCCATCTTGAATCTCCTATCTTTATTTATTTTTTTTAACCAATTCCTCTTAGATATGTTATCAGGCTGACTCCAGTCTCAGATTACTCCCCAGTCTTGTCTCTTATCAGTCACCTTATATACAGTAAGTTCCAGCCATACTGAACTGCAGTTTCCTGGACCCACCATGCACGTTTTTGTTTCAGGTCCTTTGCCCATAGTAGCCCTTCTATAAAAATTCCCTCCCAACCTGGCCCCTCTTGTTTACATTGCTCCTGCTGAACTTAGGCAACTCACCTTCTCTGAGAAGTGGTTTTTTACACCACCTCTAACACTCTACCCCCGCCCAATGGACATTAAGATCTCCTCCTCCCACAGCTTTATGCAAAATTCTGTGACTATTTATCTTCTTTCATGTTCTCACATTAAACCATAAGCTCTTGGAAGGTAGGAGTCATCTTATTGATCTTGCTTACAAAAAGAAAGTACATAATAAGAGCATAAGAAATGCTCAGTGTTGAATTAGTCAATACTACTTTTTTAAAAAACCTTTATCAGATATATGAAAAAGGAATTTAAATGAATAAACCAAAGATAGGGTCTTAGGATCTTTCTTCCTTCGTAGCACATTCTTCAAATAGTAGTGGAAAATCCACTTCAGCATGTCCATTGCACTGCAGGCTTAATGAGAGGAGAAACCAAGTCTCTTTTCTTTGTAATTTCTTCTGATGGCTCACACAGAAAAAAGAGCTTTAAAAAATGGTTTTTGATGAAAATTACACTATGTTATACTCCTTTCTTCCATGGACATTTAAAATTTATCATAGTGTGGGCCATGAAATATATATGTAAGGCTATAAGTTAACCTATGGTGGAATCCAAGATGATAATTTATCTAAGCACTTTATGCAAATTTTATACAAGTGGTCCAAGACTGTAATTGTGAAAACACAAAAATAGATCTTGAAAATAGGTGGGTCTTTAAAGAGTTTTGAGACCAGTCTCTTTATTTAACTAGCAAGGCTCTGAGACATAGATTTGGAGTCATTGAAAGCTACACAGCCATTTAGTTGAGGGCTCAAGTGGGAGTAGACCTATGGGATTACAAGTTTTCTCCAATATACTTGTGAACAGGTCTCTCAAAATAGCTCAAGCTAAGAGCCTTGATAGTTTTTAATTTCCCTATTTGATAATTTACTCATTGATTTCCTAATAAATTCTTGTTTTTTTTCCTCCCAATATTTTTCAAATTAAACATTCAGAGAAGAGGAATTAATAATGAAGATTGGGACTCGAGTATCAAGATGTTTAGATGGTACTCAAATTTGATGAGTTGTTTAGCAATATTAAGTGTTATATATGAGAAGTGTTTACAGAGAGGCTCTAGGAGCATTTGAAGAACATTAGTAGCACCTGCTGTTTTTAGAATGACTGCAGAGAACAAAACAAGAATCAAAGTGTCTGAAGCTTCTTTTAATATGAGAATTAAAATGATAGCAAAGTATTACTGGAGTAGTTACTGCCTCTATAACGCTAATTAACAGTCCACCCTCAAACTCAGCAGAATACAATAAGCATTTTTTCTCACGGTCATGAGTCTATAGGTGGTTACAAATGTGCTGATCTACACTGGGCACAACTGAGCAGCTCTGTTTCAGGCTACAGATCCAACTGGGCCTGGCTCCTCAATGCAGGTTGGGTACCATCTGATATATATATTTATGTGTGTGTGTGTGTGTTCGCATTTGTGTGTATTCATCATTCATCCATTCAGGGATCTAAGCCGAAGAGGAAGCAGCTACCTGGAGGAAACTCATGGAGACAGAAAAAGAGCAAGCTCCACTACTCAAGCCTTTGCTCACTTTGTCTACTAACATTAATTAGCCAAAGCAAGTCACATGACTAAGCCCAAAATCAATAAAAGAGGAAGTATACTTCACACATAGAAAGATGTGAAAGGGAGTGTATATGTACCTCCATGACACTATGCTATCATAACTACAAAGCTGTCTTAAAATCTGAATCCTTTGAACGAATATTTAGAAAGAAGTATACTGTTTCACATAAGGCTCACATAAATGTATTTAAACATCACCACTTGCCTTCTATCTCTGTTCAAAGGTACAAGGAGAGAAAAGCAGGTTATGGCAAAGAGAGGTCAATAGGAATTCAGTTGACCCATCAGTTACTAATGATCACATGCCCAGGCTGACACCAAAAGACAGGACTTGGGCAAATTCAAATACTACATATTGGTCAGTCTACAATTTAATCTGGTCATCCTAAAATTTAATCTGGGTGAAAGGTTTGGAGAAAATGCTATTTATAACATGTAACAAGAGTATGGAGGTAGAGATGAATAGTTTCATTCTAATATGTTCTGATACCAGCAAGAAAAGTCTGTATCACTCTTCCTCTTTCAATCCAGTTCTTATCTAAACCTGCCACTCAGCATTCCACCATGCCTACTGCTTCCCACTTTAGATAACACATATTTTTGACTATAGGGCCACATATGGGATTATCATATCTTATCATTAAAATTGATTTATCACAAATTCATTAATGAACTATCAATAGTATCACTGATTTTCAAAATAGGAAGCATTAAGTTGTCACATTTATTTTTAAATTATACAGTTAAATTAAATGTTTCTCTGAGGCAGTCCCAATGTTTACTTGATGTTCCAGCTTAATAATTCTATTAAGTATTAATAGTGCCAACTCCCATTCTCAAAATTATCCTAATTTTCTTAATAAATTATTTAAAAACCCAAATTATAAAAGACCACATAATGCTCTATAGACCATCACATTGACCAGTTAACTCCACCTACGCCTTGGTGAAAAGAATTAAACTACCAGTGCTTTCAAAACTATCTCGTAATATCAGAATTTTATTTGTTTAATCATGCTAATTATTATTTACATTTTCCAGTTCTAAAAACTTCCTTCCCAATATCCTAGAATCCATTATAATACATTACATTTATTCCAATTGATTTCTTAAGCAAGTTTCTGAAGTGTAGTATAAGCTAAAATGAGAAACAATCTGGAGAAAAAGCAACCTTCCTACACTCTTGGTGGGACTGTAAATTGGTGTAGCCACTATGGAAAGAAACAAGGAGGTTCCTCAAAAAACTAAAAATATAAATACCATTTGACCCAGTAATTCTACTTCTAGGAATTTACCCAAAGGAAACAAAACCCCTGATTCAAAAAGATATATGCACCCCTGTTTATTGCTGCATTATTTACAATAGCCAAGACAGGGAGGCAACCTAAGAGTCCATCAACAGATGAATGGATAAAGAAGATGTGGTACATATATACAATGGAATATTATTCAGCTATAAAAAAGAAAGATATTCTGCCATTTGTGACAACATGGATGGACCTAGATGGAATTATGCTCAGTGAAATAAGCCAGGTGGAGAAAGACAAATACCGTATGATCTCAATTATTAGTGGGATCTAAAAACAAAACAAAACAAAATGAACAAAACAGCAGTAGATTCAGAGACACTGAGAAGTGACTGGTGGTTACCATGGGGGAGAGGGAGGCATGTGTGGGTAGGTGGGTGAGGAGGATAAAGGGGCACAAAAATCTCAATCATAATATAAACTGGTCACAGGGAAGGAAGTGCACCATGAAGAATATAGTCAATGGTTCTAAAACAGCTTTCTCTGTTGACAGATAGTAACTGCAGTAGTTGGGGTGAGGATTTAATAATATGGGTAACTACTGAACCACTTTGTTGTACACTTGAAACCAATATAATAATTTGTATCAACTGTGCTTCAATTTAAAAAAAGAAACAGCCAATCTCTCAAGTGGTTTAGACCTCCAACTAGCAAAGAATAAAACCTTGAAATTAGAATTATTTCTCAGGAGACAGTGCCTTTCTTTGTTAACCATCCTAGACCCAGAATTTTTTAATGCATAGATCCCACTGTTTGTTCAGAAATATTTAAACATTGTTTTCTGTATTGTACATTAAAATCTTCACCAACATTTCTCTGCAAATATAGGGATACATATTCAGGCCAACATTATATAGAATAAAACCTCAAAGCAATGATCAGATAAATCATCTAAAAACAATGGATTATACATACAACAAAGAAAGTGTAGACTCAACATAGATACTATAGAAATAAGTCAAAAATATCTACAGCAAGATAAATACCATTTTTTAAATAACTTCTTTTGAAAAATACATAGCTTTTCAATGAAAATTTTCATGTCCCTATTGGCCTTTCAATAATAAGGATTGTCTCTGTCCATTCTCTGTTGGAATTTCCAGAATTCCTCTTTCATTTCCACCGCATTATATATTAATAGCCACACTTCAGTTTCACACACCAAACTGCATCTGGTGCTCTTAACCATGGTTTTCTAGCTCCTAGACATGTTTGCAGAACACCAGTTCAGCCCCTAAAAAAGCACCAGCTGCTACAGTATCACATGGGAAACTGCAGCGAAGTTGTTACATGGCTAAATGGCAAAACAAATTATCTTGTCACTGATAAGTAAACAATCTCTCTCTCTCTGATCAAAGGAAAAATCAGTCATACCAATTTGTGGCTGCATGATAGAAATAATTAATTAATTAATTTAACCCTGCACTTTGCTGCTGGTTCTGATTGCCGACTCCAGAAGAACTCATCTATACTACCTGTATGTTTAGAAGCTGCATCTTACAACTCATAAGATTAGCCCTTCTAATTTTCATTTGAAAATTCTCAGTTTGCCACAGCAAACGTGTCAGAGTCATGCATATGGTAGATGCTTAGCTGGGTATTAATTGACCAAAATTACGTTGTATAGACACCAAATAGTACCTACTCTGGCCCTTTTCCTCCATCCCACAAAATATTAAATACCTATCACAGCCAAACTAAAATATCCCAGAAAAAAATAAGTTTGTATCTGTTATTCTTAAGTCTTTCTACAACATCATATTTAAGTAAGACTGTTAGGTCATTCACAACTCTTTGAGTCACAAGGTGCTTTGGAGTTTCAGATTATAACAGGAAAGGACAAAAACAGTATTCTGTGATGTCACAGAATGGGAAATTCTACATAACTACACATCCTGATTAATAAAATGTTATTAATATGTATTATTAACAAAATGTCATGATATATAAACATTTATATATGTATATACATTTATATATGCATTTTATACTTGAATTTTAACCCTAAACATATACTGAAATGGTTAATTTTTGACTATTCATAAAACAAATCAAAATCTTCCAAATTCTTGAGATTATCATTTTGAAGAGCAACTTTTCTTTTAATTGTAGAAGATTATTAGAGTCACTGAAATGTTAGGTAAGAGATAATGGAAAAGTTGGATACACCAACTTTCACTGCAAGCAACACTATACTGTAAGCAACTAAGCTTTTACTATAGCAACCTTTGTTTTTACTTTAGCAACTGTCCTCTTAAATTAAAAACTCTCTGCTATTTCATAGATTAAATGAAATTTTATAAAGGAGGAGCCTATAATCATCAGAGAAATGCAGATTAAAACCACAATGAGATATCACCTCACACCAGTGAGGATGGCCAACATCAAAAACACAAACAACAACAAATGTTGGCGAGGATGTGGAGAAAAGGGAACCCTCCTACACTGCTGGTGGGAATGCAAATTAGTTCAACCATTGTGGAAAGCAGTATGGAGGGTCCTCAAAAAACTCAAAATAGAAATACCATTTGACCCAGGAATTCCACTCCTAAGAATTTACCCTAAGAATGCAGCAGCCCAGGTTGAAAAAGGCATATGCACCCCTATGTTTATCGCAGCACTATTTACAATAGCCAAGAAATGAAAGTAACCTAAGTGTCCATCAGTAGATGAATGGATAAAGAAGATGTGGTACACATACACAATGGAATATTATTCAGCCATAAGAAGAAAACAAATCCTACCATTTGCAACAACATGGATGGAGCTAGAGGGTATTATGCTCAGTGAAATAAGCCAAGCCAAAAAAGGCAAGTACCAAATGATTTTATTCATTATGTGGAGTATACGAACAAAGAAAAAAACTGAAGGAACAAAACAGCAGCAGACTCACAGAACCCAAGAATGGACTAATAGTTACCAAAGGGAAAGGGACTGGGGAGGATGGGTGGGAAGGGAGGGACAAGGGGGAAAAAGGGGCATTACGATTAGCAGATGTAATGTTGGGGGCGCACAGGGAGGGCTGTACAACTCAGAAAAACAAGTAGTGACTCTATAGCATCTCACTACGCTGATGGACAGTGACTGTAATGGGGTTGGTGGGGGGACCTGATGAAGGGGGTAGTTTAATCACCATAATATTGCACATGTAATTGTAGATTAATGATACTAAATAAACTATTTAAAAAAAACCTTTCTTGGGCTCATAGAAAATGCTGTGCTTATAAAATCAGAGCATGAATTGTCATGTACTATGTAATTCATAATTTACTTGACAATCCTGCTATCTAAAATGTGAGTTCCTTAAGGGTAGGAGTATATTCTCATTAAATTTTAAGTTCCCAGCCTTTAATATAATAATTGGCAGAAAGTATGCAACTAAGAAATGTTTAGTGAATAGATGAAGTGAATAAATCTTTGCTGAATAAACAAAAATGAAATGGAAATTTTCTTACATTTAAAAAAAAGTGTTGGTAAGTAAAAGGGAAATGTAATAGGAAGGAAAAAGAAAGACTCCTCAAATGAAAAGGGGAGGTGTACTATAAAGGACTGCGAAAAAAACAACCTTCTCTTCCAGCCAACAAATGGCTTATATTGCCACAGCGGCAACTAATATGAAGCCTTTATAGTCCAAATCCATTTTGGCCTTGCTTCTGAATCTTACATGGTTGGTCAGAGCTCAGAATTTTCTAAATTCTGAGGCTGGTGGCAGTATGAACCGGGAGAAGCACAGAGTCCTGTTTCTCTCCTTCAACACTAAGAACTGTTTGCATTATGCTAAAACAGACAAGAGTCATTTTGGAGCTCTACTCTTTCATAACTATGTGCCTTAGAGATAGACTTGCTGAACACAGCAAAAATAAAACATCCTTTTTCACGGGCTATCTCCAGAGAAGAAAGCAAACAAAATTCTAAAAGAATTTTTAATAGCTGCAGAAATCTTTGGCTTAAAAACACAAAACATCATAAAGTATGCATGAAATTAAATTCAGTCCAAAGCCTAATATTAAAAAGTCATCAGGGCTACCCTTTTCATGGGCATCTAAGTGATCAATTATGACATCTATGATTTGGAGCCTTAGGCAAGTCAGTCAAACTCTCCTACCCATAGTCTCCACAACATAAAATAGGGATGCCTCACAAGGTCATTTTAGTAATCAAATTCATACACTCAAACATTTATTTTAACAAATATTTTTTGAATGTCACTGTTCTAGGCATCAATGATACAGGTGCACATAAAGTAAAATCCTAGACCTCCTAGAGCTTACATTCTATGAAAAAGACAGGCAAAAATGAAGAAAGTACACAGATGCATACCCTCAAGGACTAATGAGTGCCCGTAAGAAAAGTAAACCAGAGTCCAGGGGTACAGAATGACAGGGAAGTCATGTCCTTGTTGGGGAAAGGGAGGCAGGTTCCCTCTGAGGAACAGAGAGGTGATATGAATGAAGTGAGTGGGTGAACTGTGTCAACTTTTGTAAGAAGAACAATCCAGGCAGAAAAGCTGCAAGTGAGAGGCCTTTAGGTAGGCACATGCTGAGTACTTTCTAGGAACAACAATGAAGTCAGGGTAATTGGAGCCAAATTTCTGAAAGGAAGAGGAAATAAGGTTAGACAGAGGAACCGAGACCAGATATGGTGTTTGTGTGAAAGTATTTTGTAAATAATTATTGACTGCAAAATTATAAGGCTCATTCAACCCCAAATGGCAGGGAAGACTCGCATCAATTCTTCATAAATATTAAATGGTTTGTGTTTATCACATGGGAGTGTCTCTCAGTGTACTGGTATGGATTACTTCATCAGATGAGCTAACTTCACTCACACATGAGCATTCATTCACACAAGCACATGTGTGCATGCACGCACGCACACACACACACACGGAGTCTCTCTCCACCCTCTGTGTCCTGTAATTTAACAGTCTTTGATTTTTCATTTTCCTTAGGCAGTAACAGTAAAGCAGGAATAGTACCATAAAGACCTCCAAAGTCATGGCTTTTACTGATATTAAAGCAGTAACCAGGCTCTGTTATAACTGTAGCCTGACCTTGGTTCTACCACTAGAGAACAACATTGAAAACTTAGAGAGGGGCCATAACAATGTGACCAACATCATCAAAGGATTGGGAAAGGTAAGAAATAAATAAGTGAGCTAGGACAATCATGAAGATTATAAAGAAAAACTGTAAAGAGAAAGAGGACACGCAAATTTCTGTTTGTTAAATGACAGCTGAGGTTGGACTTCCACCCCAAGAGACAACTGATGATTACTACAGAATATCTGACTCTACGGGGATTCAAAAATATTCAGCCCACAAGGAGTTTAAAAAATAACAGAACTACAACATAGAAAAATCCATAGCTACAGTTTTAGAATCCCTTTCTCTGACTCTCTCCTTTGCTACCTGCATCTGGCCCTGTAGGAGACTCATTTGCCACCCCAACCTGCTCCTTCTACAGTCCTCTCCTTATCTCTCTACATTCTCCTCTCTGCAATCATTGCTCTCTCTCCTGTGTTTAATGTCTGCATATTTTTTATGATAGACATCCTTCTGTATATTTTCTGTTCTATAGCTTTTCAATGTATCAATGATCAAGCCAATCTTCTTCCCTCGCTTCAAAATTATTTTTCCTTTAGGACTCCACAATTTCTGTTTGAAGCACCCAAATTATTGGTAACTCAAGCTCAAATCCTCAAAGCCATCTTTGAGGTCTCTTCTTTTACCTTCCCCCATGTTTAGTCAATTATTCAGTCCCATTAATTCCCCTTGAACATCACTTGTGCCCCTTCCCTCTCCTCCTTATTCCCATACCTCTTGCCTAGATAACTGTAGTGGCTTCTCAGGATGCCTTTACCTCCAGCCTCTTTCCTTCTAATGTATTTAATAAAATGTTACCAAGGGATCGTCCAAAGTGTACCTCTAATCGGGCCACTACCCTCCCCAAAAATTCTTTGAAGGCTTTCCATAGCTCAAAAAATAAAGTTCATGCTCCTATGCCTGGTATTCAAGGTTCTCCATGATGGGATCCAAGCCCATCTTTCCAGCGTTTTTTATCTTCCACTCCCGACTCCCTGCCACACACTCACTCCAGCCTAAGAAATGGCCCACTGTCCTCAGAACAGTTCACAGTATTTCCCTGCTATTCTTCATTTGTGTCATATTCTATACCAAGATTTCCCTCCACATCCACATTTTAATATCTTACTTCTGTTTCAAAGGCCAATTCAAAACACCACCTCGGGAACTTATTCCCCAAAACAGATGTTATCTCTCTGGCCTTTGATTCCCAGTGGCACACTAATCATGCATACATCTGTTCACTCCTCCAGCAAGTACTTAGTGAATACCTACTAGGTATTTTACATTACATTATGGTTAGTTATGTTCCTCTCTTTTCCTCCACTTCCCACCTTCCAAACACCCAACCAGATTTTAAGCTCACAATTGTAAGCTTACTAATTCTAATCTCACCAAAGGTAACAAAATACAGATATCTTTTCAGCTTTACATCTTTGCAGAATTTACCACATTGATGGGCATCTAGGAAACTACATACATGTTGTCTGAATCAAGAAATATTTGATTGTTGTATACTAAATGGGAGGTGCTACCATAGCTCTCTTAAAAAAAAAA
>JAQQAC010020896.1:33976586-34079568 GCA_029783875.1 Phataginus tricuspis
GGGGGGAAAGATAGTTTTAATAATAAATAGAGAAAATCAAGATATCAAACTGAATAGATAGAATATGTCTGCTGAAAACAAAGCAAAACTATGTATAAAAATGAAGGCTAACAAATTTCACCCAAATTTGAATTAAGATGTTATGAATAGTTATAATGGTTTTTTGTGTGTGGTTTTATTTTATTGTTGTTTCATTAATAACACAAAAAGTACAAATAAGACCTTGCTTATTTTCTAGATAATAACATCCAGAACTGTGCTGTCACAAAAAGAGTTCAGAAGTGGGAATCAGAAGACCTGAGTTTGAGTATAAATCCGCTGTTGTCTGATAATATGGATTTAAGCAAGCCACCTAAGCTCTATAACACAAGCCATCATCTGTCGACCTGATGAACATGTACCCTATATCAGACACTTTCCCAAGGGCTTTGCCCATGTTATCACAATGAATATTCCCATCAGTGAAATAGATAGGTCTTATTCCACCATTATATAGATGAGAAAACTGAGACTTAAAGAAATTAAATAATTACTCAAGATCACAAGGGTAGAACTAGGAATAAAACTCAGGACTTACTGTGTCTCACAACCTTTTTACCTGTAAAATAAAAATAAACGGTGCTTCTCAAACTTTTCTACTGATGAGTTCCCATGAAGGCAGAACACTGTAGTAGTGTTGCTCACTGTTATAGCTCAACCACTTAGACCAGTGTTTAACACATAATGGGTACCCAGTAAATATCTGCTGAATGAGGAATGTGTACCTGCAGAGAAGACTGAACCCATGGCTTTAAGAGCTCCAGAATAGCTCTCAAAAGTCACCTCTACAAGCTGAAATTTCTTTGGAGTCTCATAATTTGACTTAAAACTTTATGTGGACTTTGTATTCTACTTCATAATATCATATATATGGTTAATAATAATATAAACAATATGTAGTTTGAACTAAAAATTAATTTTCAAACTATTCAACTCTTAAGTAAACTTTAACCTCCTTCCCTTTGCCAAATTAGTAATACTGTGCTCCTGGCAGTTTCAACATATTTAGCCCATGGTTTCTTGTATGCCTGGCACACCTTATGCACCACCATGGGTACATACACTGGGGCTAAAGAACGTAGTTCTAAGTGGCCTCTATGTAGTGAGTGGTTCTCACTGGCTCGAAAATGCTATCCTTTTGGAACAGAGCAGAGTCCACCAAATAAAACTGAACTAGTAAGATATACAGTGGATCCTCTTTGTTCTGGACATAAAGATTTTATGTCTTTCATCTAAAGTTACATTAAGTTTTTTGGCAGTTGAAATAAATTAGCTCATTTTAAGCTCTTAATGAACCAAAGGCCCTGGTTCTTTCTTATACGAACCATTATAAATGAGATACTCCTCGTCTAATAATGGCATATTTTTACTTGTTGAACCTGTGTGCAAGATTTTACATTTTCTCCCTAATAAAAATAATCTTTAAGTTCAGGTCATCATTCCAGTCTGTCAAGAAATTCACTGAACTTAGTTGTGTCATCTATCATAGCAGTCATCTAACAAAAAATTCAGATATACCTTACAAGTCTTCATCCAAAGCATTTATAAATGAAACAAAACAAAACAAACAACAGTGCAGTAAAGGTCTTTAAGGGATGCCACTGGACACCTTCATCTAGGTCAAGGATACTCATGATGCAGAGGGAACACTTGCCTTAGTAAAAAGACCTATCAAAAATCACAGTATGGGCATGAGATATTTTTATATTTTTCAAAATAAAAGAAATTAGCATTAAAGGATTAGACATACTGAACTAGGATGACAAAGAATAATTCATCAAATGCCAAAATGCTGTTGATCAATTACCTATAAATTTGCCCATCTGAACTTTCAAGTTTTTTTGTCAACAGGATATACAAAAAAATGTTCACTGCACGAACTTCTACACCAGGATTTCTGACGAACCACTCTAGTAGTGTGTGTGTGTGCGTGTTTGAATGAGGCTAATTTGGCATTATTTTCACTGCTTTTTCTATACAAAGACAATAGGCATATTTTTCCCTGAAAATTAACAACCATTTCACTGGTATAAAGATTCTGGGATTTTCCTTTTAAGATTACATTTATATATCCATAGCAGATGTTAATAGAACCCTACTCATCCCTGTAGTCTTCCCTGAAGGTCACTGCACACTTCTTTCCTACCTGCCAGAAGGCATTTTCTGCCAAAGGAGGCTGCTAGGCCAATGAACAGAGCAGAATTTGCCAGAGGGCTAATGCCCCAGGGCATCCTAAGGAGGGAGGAAGTTTAATTGAGAAATACCCCAGCTGAATCCTCCTCAGTGAGACAGTTTGGAAGCACGTTCCACAGTCTCATAGAAGGACCTAAAATGGCATGAGCAAAATTTCCAAAAGGGGTAATTTGCTAAGCAGTGCACCTTTGCTCGCTTTCCTCCATTTGTTTCACTTCCCCACTCCCATTCTGTTTCCTGACATTACTTCCCAGAAACCTACTTGCACCCAAATCCTTATCTCTGAGTATGCTTTGGGAAGAATCAATCTCCCAGCACGGCTCCATCTGTGCTATTTTTCTAAAATCACTGGAAGTGTTTGTCCAGTCATATCAAGTGTTGTATCACTAAGCAGATGCAATGCATATATGCACATACACACTAGAATTCATTGAAAATCGAGGTCTGGGTGCTTTGTTTCCGCCACTCCAGCTCTCTTGTGCTATAGTGGCCCTTAGTCATGTTTATTCTACATTTTACAGTATGAAAATCATTCTTCTTGCTGGAAAAAAAGGGTAACAAAATAAAAGTCAAGCACTTTTGGCTCTCTTCTCTCTCAAGATGACTCAAGATCATATTGGAAATCTTCAAAAGAAGAACTTGAGGTTAAAAATATATATACACATAGTTCTAAGATGAAGCAATACCCAAATATTCAACTGAAAAGTTAAATTAACCATTTATAAGATAGTTAGCATCTATCTTATGATACTAAAAGACTGAGCAGTTTAGCCAGTGGGAATATGTGTTTTTATCATTCAAGGGTGTAAATTCCAAACTAGGATTCTATTATTCTTTCAACAAATAGTTTAGTTCCCAATATGTGCCAGGCACTGTGCTAGAAAATGTAGATCTATACCTGAGAACATAATATGACTCTAAGGAGCTTAGAGTTGAGTGGACAGTGCTGGGGTAGGTACGGGTAGAAGCAATCCATTTGACCATTCCACCTCATTCTGCTAGAGCTACTCCAACAGGATCTTGAGTTTCTATGAGCCATTTATTTCCACTGGAAGTAAATTATTCTCATACTAAATTGATAGTTAATTCATATCCTAATGCTTCTGAGTTCTTTTAATAAACTGGCATACTCTTCCTCCTACACTTTTTTACCCAGATGATGAGACCACATAATATCCCTAACAGCTCCCAGAATTCTTTGTCATGTTCTCTCCCCTTAATCCCTTCCACTGGGATGTTTCATCTGGCTGAAAGTGAATGGCACCTCATTCAAAGCACAGCAAGATTATGCTGTAGGCAGAGGCATTGTGGGTAATACGCTGAGTATGTGTAAAATGACAGGTCCTCATGGGAAGCTGGTCAGATTAGCTCTTTATGCCAGAAATGACCACCTTGTGGTCAGGAACATCATCTTCAGGAAATAGAACACCAAGGGCCCCTTCTCTGAAAGTACCTCAAAGCAGATCTACTCCAAATATGCCTGGCACTAAACTACATTAAATCTTGGTAAGAAACTGAGTTCCCACAACAGGGTTTCATATGGTAATTCTGAGGACAGATTTAGGGATGTGTCACTTCAGATACTGCTTGTCTTTACAAGAAGCCTTTCGTTAAACCCAAAATGTTCACTACAGACATAGTGCATGTGATTTTTGTACACCATTTAGAATGACCTTTTTCAGAAAACATACTGTTTACATGACTCATTTTTTTTTTAGACTAGCATTACAATCACTTTTAGAAAACACAGCTACTGAAATACCTGAGTTTAAAAGAAGAAAACCCACTTTCTATTATGTTTCTTTCATTAAAGTGAGTCAGATGTATCATTGTTGTTTAAGTAGAATTATTGAACAGATTTGTTCTGGGAAAAAAACACTTGAGGGAACACAGTAAAAGGTTTTCAGCCCTTGCTATGGAAAAAATTCCTTACTAATGTCCCATTTCCCTTCCCTCAACCAAAAAAGCCTGTGATATCTATTGGTTGATGAGATGATAAAACTATAGAGACAGAGACACTGTGGTTTTCTGCTCCTTTACTAGCTTTATAGCCTAAAGATAGTCACTTAATCTTTCTTAGACTCAATTTCCTCCTTTTCAAAATGTTAGGAATGTTAGGTGGAAAGATAGGCATGAACAGCTGGGGAAGGGGAAGATAAGGTTCAAGGAAAAAGTGACCAAACTGCCTAGGAGGGGGGGTCCCACAGGAAGACAACAAAGGCTTTGCAGGGAGATAACTTCTTGCCTATTGGGACCAGGCCAAACCAGTCTCAACAGGGTCCTAAGGCAGGTGCAATAGAACAAAACTAAGAACCACCCAAACCACACCTCCTCATAACCTCATTAACATACAATTGAGATTTTTTTTTGCTTCCCCCCACCCCCATAGGCTTTTCTGTGTGCATTCTGAGAAAAGACATGCTCCCCAAGAGGAATGGGTGTAGAACTAGAGCAGTCAATCAAATGACCTCACCCTGTCAATCAAAGGAAGTGCCTTCCAGCTAGGTGGTGAGAAATAGATCCTCCCCTAAAAGTTCAGTGCTTTTTGTCACCTTGACTCTGGGTTGCTTCTCCCTTGGAGTGCATCCAAATAAAACTTCCATTCTGCTTTACTATTCTGTCTCTGTCTTTCAATTCTTTGTTGCAGCAGGGACAAGAATGGAGAACAAACCCAATCAGTATCAAAAACAGATTCTTTAAGAATTAAAAGAGACAGTATGTTTACAATGCCTGGCATATAACTAGTACTAAGTAGAGTAACTGGTGGTGAAGGAGTAATAATTGCAACAGCAGTTATACCCTGAGACAACTTACACTCAGGCCATTGCTTTGGTGTTCTTCCAAGTTGTATTTCCTGGCTTTGGGAGTCCACTGGATTAGAAGATCTATCATTCCTAAATATACCTTGGACAAATGAAGTTTTCATGCAGACCCAGTGACTCAGGGTCAAGGATAACACCAGCCTAATCCAGACTGTGAGGCTGTCATCCCAATGACTCCAGCATGCCTACATGTTATTTGTTACTCACAGAATTTTTTTTTCTCCTTATGATAGAGAATAAAGGATATATTTGCCCATTCCAGAAAAGGTCTCTTCAGGAGATGAACTTGTCCAGCAAATATTATTTATCTACATCAACTCTTACTTATTAAATTTAATTACTTATTCAGATTCTTATTAAAGTGGAAATTGTTTTGAATGTTAACTCATCTGATATGGTTATTTTCTAACAACATTTAATGCTGAAGAATAAAAACCTACCCTGTGTGACATACAAAATGTCTGAAATATAGTTTAATGTCAAGATGTGACAATTCTAGAATAAGCAGTCACTGGTCGTCAGATTGTTTTATCTGCCAACCACATTATGGTATAGCAAAATACACTGTCAAAAAGCATTTCTTTGAAAAGGCATTTCTTTTGTTCGCCTGCCTGCTTTTGCTGTAAGACTAATTAGCCAGGACAATTAGCATAGGTGCAGGTCCAAAAAGAAATAGGATTAACTGAAATAAAACCATGCTACAGACAAGTCATCGTAATAAAAATGAAGCATGAGACATAACACATGCAAAAATGCTGTACTTCCTCAGGCTCAGAGCCACCAAATAGATCCTTTTTGACACTTGTTGGAGTGACAAACATTTTTATGGGCTGGTAGGTTTGTTTGTTTTTAAGACAGCTGGCACAAATAGCATTTGAGTACAGAAGACAATCCAAGTCTATAAAATTTATACATTTCAAGGAAAATAGACAACATAAAAGAACTGAGACAAAAAAATCTCAATATTTAAAACTCAAAATTTATAACAAGAAAATCAATGTGGACCCCTATTTTTGAAACATGTAGGTATTGCTGTACCATGTTTAAAGCAGATTAGAATTTTTCATTGATAGTTCACAAATGTAAACTCTAAACCAAGCACAGAAGCTTTTTTGTAACAGGAGCATTCCCACACATTGGTTTCCATGGTCTAATCTATGCAGAAATGTTTCACTAGATACATAAAGCACTTGTTGGAAGAAGTAACAATGTGTCATTTGATGACACTTGGACCTCTGTAGTTCTTTAAAGGGCTTTCATTGTTGTTTTTTATATAATGTGGAGGCTCATGGGACCCACAGTTGCCTCAGATTATGGATTTCTTTTCTGATCAATAAACACATTGTATTTTTGAAGGGAATAAACAGTAAAGATGAGGCTCAACTTACTTTGAAGGTCATGAACACCATCATGAGAATAAGTTTCTCCTTTTAAATGAAGAATTGGGATGAGTTCATGATCATCTTAGGGTAGAATGTCACATCCCTTGATAAGGCTAAGCCAGAGAAAAATGGTAACGCTCCAGGTAAGGCCATTTTGTCAATTCTCCACAACCCACTTTGGTATTTTATGCCCATGTGAATTGTTTTTCACTCAGTTAAAGAAATCCATGGTCTGTACTCTTATCTTTTTTTTTGTATAGTTATGTAGAAATAAGAAACTTAATTTTGTTGTTTGTCTCTGAAGCAGGACAAATGTTGACAGAATTACAGTTAACCTCAATATATGCAAATCTTACTGTTCCTAAAAGGAAAAAAAACTGCTAATGATATTTTTGTCATTACAAACTTCTTACCTGAGAAGGTCATTTTAAGAAGAATTACTTATGATTCAAAATGCATACAGAGTTAATGCAAAACAGTCTGAATTTTTTCTTGGGCATATTACTCTAATAATTGGTAAATCTGAGGAAACTTACTGAGAAAAATTCATTCCAGGGATTCCAATGATCGGCTTTACTGAGTCATCAATGCCCTAATTACTTGAAATACATACATTTGCTATCCCTACTACACTCCTATCAGGAATACTCTCTGTCACCAGTTTGTGAGTTGTTTCATTATACAGCTTAAACATAGGAAGATTTATAGAAAGCATTGCATTTCACAGAAACTTTTCCCAGTATCAAAAAGACAAGAGATTTAAAAAAAAAAAACAGGACTTAGGGAATAGTCATAAATTCAAGACAACCAGTACATGGCTTTCATTATCTACTTGTTTGAAAAATTGTGATACCCTGAAAGATTTGTGGAGTGCTGTTCTGTTTTGGTTTTTTTGTTTCAATACCTAGTTGAAATAGTCTGAATTCATAAAGGGAAGAAAACCATCAAACCATAGGCCTGGCTGGCAAGAGACAGCGAGTGTGTCATGAACCACATGGATGAACTGCACCAATATTTAATCCCTCAAGACCTCAGTGTCTGCGTGGCAAAGTGACAAGGTTGAACTAAATGATTCCTAATGTCATTTTTTGTTTTGATAGCCAGATAATATTAGAGCGATTCCTAATAGAAGTTTCTTAACATGACAACTAATTTTTCTATGAATATTTTTAAAGATAATTAAGGTAAGAGGATAGCCATATATCTGCATATATATTGAAGAAAAGTTCAGAAAGATACACAACAATCCTTGGGAGGAAATTGTGTGTGTGTGTGTGTGTGTGTGTGTGTGTAAGGGGGGGGTGCTGTCTCTTTATATTCTTCTGAAATGTAAGAATTTTATACTAGGAGCATGTAATTTTTGCAATTAAAATAACAAGTTGTACATGGAAACTACAGTGCAGATATTGTTTAATTTTTTCTCACAATTACTATTTTTGAATTTCAAATATACTATTATTATTCCATAGCTGTATTGAAATTATGTGATAATATTTTTATAAAATATTTAGGTTTAGGGTTGTCTTTTCTTTGAGTAATTTTTTACTGAAGTTACAGTTGATATACAATATTGTATCAGTTTCAAGTATACAACACAGTAGTTCAACAGTTACATTATTAAATCCTCACCCCCACTAGTGCAGTCACTGTCAACACAGAAAGATGTTACAGAACTATTGGCTATATTCTCCATGCTGCCCTTCCATCTGCCTGACCAACTTATACTATGTCTGAGATTTCTGTGCCTCTTTATCCCCCTCACCAATCTACCCACTCCCCCTTGGTAACCACCAGTCCCTTTTCAGTCTCTATGACTCTACTACTCTTTTGTTCATTTTGTTTTGTTTTGTTTTTAGATTCCCTACAAATAATGAACTCATACGGTATTTATCTTTCTCCTCCTGGCTTATTTCATTTAGCATAATACCCTCCAGGTCCATCCATGTTGTTACATGGCAGGATTTCTTCTTTTTTATGGTTGAATAATATTTCCATTGGGTATTTGTACCACATCTTCTTTATCCATTCATCTATTGATGGACACTTCAGTCCCTTCCATATCTTGGCTATTGTAAATAATGCAGCAATAAACATAATGTGTGTATCTTTTCAAATCAGAGATTTTGTTTATGTTCTCTCCCTTTTGTCTCCTTATCCAATTTCTATTTAACTTTCAAGTCCTGTTTATATATCCTCCTTCTTGACTTTTTATAAGCAATTCCACTCCAGCACTTACATAATAATGTGATCATGTTCATGTTTCTCTCTTTCTTTCTACTGTCCCTCCCCAGGCCCCAAAGACAGAGACTTGGTCTTATATTCCCTTTTTTCACCCAAAATTCCTAGTACAGTGCCTAGCATTGGTGGCTGGCTCTGTGTATTTTATCCCTGGAACACATCATGATGGAATCTGACACCTAATAAATGCTATTAGAGATATATATATATATATATATATATATATATATATATATATACTATTGAAATCATAGGAAGAAAAAGAAAATCCTACTGCATATTATAAACATATGCACCTTATGAAAAGTAACAATTTGAGCTAAATGTCAGTGGAAGTATGCTAACTAAATAAAGATCTAGTTCTTTAGGGCTGGTTTGCCTGGCCTTACTGGGTAAGCAGATTCATTGACAATGTCCAAGCAATTCTATCATATAAATTTCTTTTTATGATCCAAAATTTTGAATAACAGGAATTAAATTGAGTGAAAGACAGTAAAATGTTGGTGTGGGTGAGAATAGCAAGAATCAGAATTGTGAATTGTGTCTCTCCATACTGTTAAGGTTAGCATCAGAAACCAGCCCACTTCTCAGGAGCAGCAGCTGAAACCCAAGAGCAGCTGATTCGTAAAGGACAATAATACGTAAAGCCCAGGAACTGGGAACATGGAATTTAAGCTCCCCTTTTATCAGTCATTCTCTGTGGCAATTTGGACAAGTCACTTTAGTTCTATGAGTTCAATTTCTTATCCATAAAATAACATTTATCATGCCTGCCTATAGAGTTATTGGAAAGACTGGATGCCCCAGTACATATACAATCAACCCGAAAACTATTCATTGTATATGCATATGGAGTACTATTGTTTATTGTAAGGATTTCTCCAATAATTCCTCTTTCTCGGCCTCCATGGATTGGGTGGAAGTCCATGGGAGAGTAGGAATACACCAATACATGGGACCACAGACTTACAGTCTTTGCTCCTATGCTTTCTAATTAGGTGGCTTAAAGCAGTGCCTCCCCCAGCTTCAGTTTCTCACTGGGAAAAAACAATACTATATTTACATAGTCTAGATATATTTAAAATAGTCAAGTGGAAAAATGGTTGTGAAATGCTTTGCAAGGCAAAGAATTTTCAACTAAGACATGCATGTTTGTGTCTTGAAAAGTAGTGACAGAAATGTAAAGTGGCTTATGCTAGGATGTACAGATTATTATGTAGGAAGAAACTAGGCTAGAAACTAGTTTAAGATTCCTTTGACTCCACTAGCTATTTGAATAAGCAGATCACATATACAAAATATTGGTCAGAAAAATGTATAACACTATACAAATGGAAGCTCTGTTTTCTAATATAAAGGAAGAAAGCACAAAAGATTTATGTGCATAAATAGGTTAAAAGAATATTCATACATTGAGGCATTACTGTTCAATTACAGTTATTATGAAACAAAACACATTTACAGTATGTATTGGACAATGACTTCACTGACCAGGTATTTATAGTAACAGTGGTTACCAGCTGCTCATCCTCCATCAGAACAAAAATGTATTATTTCCAACTCTTACATTTGGGCACAGCTGCAGCTTGTCCTATTTGTACAACCAAGATTTTATTTAAAAATTGATCTCTCAAAGCAGTATTGAGGTTCCTCAAAAAACTCAAAATAGAAATGCCATTTGACCGAGGAATCCCACTCCTAGGAATTTACCCTAAGAACGCAGCAGCCCAGTTTCAAAAAGACAGATGCACCCCTATGTTTATTGCAGCACTATTTACAATAGCCAAGAAATGGAAGCAGCCTAAGTGTCCATCAGTAGATGAATGGATTAAGAAGATGTGGTACATATACACAATGGAATATTATTCAGCCATAAGAAGAAAACAAATCCTACCGTTTGCAACAACATGGATGGAACTAGAAGGTATTATGCTCAGCAAAATAAGCCAAGCCGAAAAAGACAAGTATCAAATGATCTCACTCATACGTGGTGTATAAGAACAAAGAAAAAAACTGAAGGAACAAAATAGCAGCAGACTCACAGAACCCAAGAATGGACTAATAGTTACCAAAGGGAAAGGGACTGGGGAAGAAGGGCGGGAAGGGAGGGATAAGAAGGTAAAAGGGGCATTACGATTAGCAGACATAAGGTGGGGGGCCACGGGGAGGACTGTACAACTCAGAGAAAACAAGTAGTGATTCTCATCTCACTACACTGATGGACAGTGACTGTAATAGGGTTGGTGGGGGGGACCTGATGAAGGGGGTAGTTTAATCACCACAATATTGCTCATGTAATTGTAGGTTAATGATACCAAAATAAATTGTAAATAAATAAATAAATAAATAAATAAATAAATTGATCTCTCAGCCTTGCCCAAAATGTCCTTGAGTATTAACTAACTAAGATAACCAGCCTGAGTTTCTTGCAGTCAAAGTTTCTAATTAACCTTATATATTAAGGTATAATAAATTGCTACTGCTTATTTATTTTTGGTTTTGATTTTTTTAAATTAAACTTACTGTGAAACATATTTCCTAATGTTTTTGCGATTTTATCCTGAATTCAAATTAAAGAGAGAAAGATTTTGTTTTAATCTTTTAATGCTTTCAGAGAATGATGAGAAAATGACTCTTTTACATGTTGGTTAACTGAGCAATGTTAAATTATGTCCCCTTTGTATTTGTTTCTCTCTCCAAAGATAATAATACTGCATTATACAAATTTTCCAAGATTCCTGATATTTGTTTAGACACACAAAGGGATTCGAGATATAAATCTTCACATTTTTTTAGCACTGTTCATGAAACATCATTCCATTTGTGATCACTTCCTGTTCCATAATTTTGGTCAATATATTTAAAAAGTCATCAAATTACTATAAGATACTACAAGAGTGACCTCTTTCCAAAAAAAAAAAATTTTTTTTGCCTTTTACCTGATTTGGGACAGAAACAATCTTGGGAATTCTGCCTTGCTTGCTTCTTTAAGACACCTCCTTTTTATAATGTGGTTATTTGTTAAAGTTCTTCTCCAACATTGGATCACAAACTACTAGAGCATTGTATATGCATAACCCATCTCTACAATCCAAAGAATTGGCACCTAGAAGGTGCAGAAGGTGCATCAAAAGTGTTTGTGGAGTTGAGTTTACATAACAAGTGATGTATGCTGTAATTTTATAATTTTATCCTCTGTATTATTAACCTCCTTCAGAGACTGAAAATACCCCAAAGAGCATACCCTTCACCAGCCATAAACAACTGCACATCCTGCTTCTTTCTGGAAGCCAAGACACACCTGCTATCCCCTATCCTTACACCAGCAAAACTATGTAAAGGCCAGAAAGAACCAATACATTTAAGGGAGACAATGAGCTGGCATGACCATATATAGCCCAATTTTAAAGGGACGGACCCTGTTAACATGCATTGTCCTGGCAGCTCATTTGGCCTAGTGAATCCTTTTGACCCTGAAAAGAGTTGTTTTTTGGGATGGTAAATTATATGGTCCTCTTACTAATAGCTATGCTTCTGCTGTGTCCTTTTATTCTCTACTTGAAGACTTGAGGATAGCATCTAAAAAACCAATGATAGATAAAATTGCACAGGGACTGAACACATTGTAAAAGGAGGTTCAGTGGCACATTATCTGCTGCTGCTGAATTAGCACCTAAGACCTAAAGCTGAGAATAAAGAGGCATAGAGCATGCTGTCTTTTATACAGAATGGCCAACATGGAGTGTCAGAAACCTGTGTGAAAGCTCATCAGGAAGCAGCCAAGTTTGCCCCAATACTCCCCAAGTCATCAATCCAGCCCCAGCACCACCAGTCCTTAGCTTGTAACCTGGAATGGACAGAAGAAAAGCTATGGGAGTCCTGAGTTACTGGCCTAGAGAGTGGGCCAGAAACTATGCCGGATGTGGCTACTTCCCCAGTGAAAAAGAGAGGCTCCCAGAGAATCATTCAGATAGGTGGGGCAGATTTGAGAATAGGAGACTGTGACCTTTTTCCCCAAAGGAAGTCTGCTTCTGTGATCTTTCCCCTATGCTTTCAGAACCAGGGAGAAAAACTGGCAAGAGAAAGCAGGACAGAGACAGGAGGAAATCATGAATGGCCAGAATATCCTCCATGTTAAGTGGCAAAAAGGATGTATTCTTTCTGGGTCACATGGACACAACAGAGAAAAGTTGGTTTTAAGCTGTCCTGCCAGTACCAGACCTAGGGAGGCTGACTGCCAGAGAAGGTACATTCAAAGAAGTTGAGTCTAAAAACAGAGCCAAATTTCCTCCAAGGGAAATTTTCTGCGATAAGAAGACACAACAGACCCTCAAATACACCTTCACAAAGGATCATCCCAAATATGTGCACTTCCTGAGAGTCAGACTTTGGCCACCTGACACACAGAGGCTCTCAGTGGCTAGGTAATACTGTCCAGACTGGCAGTAACAATGAAGAAGTCACACAGCAGCCAATTAAGAAGATACTTATACTTTTCTCCTCCCCACTAACCAGTATTATTATGTAAGAGGAAGTACAAAGAGGAGGAGGACAGCGATGAAGTCTCTGAAGTAACAAAACCCTTACCACTCCAGGCTATCAGGCTTACAAGACTTAAGTTATCTAGATTATAATTTTAAACTCGATTTTTTTTTTAACCTAGATGTGCCTGGGAGATTTTGGATGCTTCCCAATATGTCATTTGGGATGCTATTCAGCAAGGATAGAAACTTGAAATCTACAGAGTTGAGGGCAATAATTAGAGCACGGTCGTTTCCAATTTGTACCTTGCCAAGTTGAGGATAGCTACCAAAACTCAAAATCAGACTTTATTTTCTGAATTTAACCTTTGGAAATTAATCAAGTGCTCAGGGACAGTGCTCAATGTGTCATGAGCCTAGAAAGGAACCATGGCTTACTGTCCAGCAAAGACTGACTTGTGGTTTGTGTCCTATATTCATGTCCTATGCATTAAATGGCCGCTCAGAGATTCACTAATTCATATCAACTGTTTATTTTAACGGTGTCTAACCCATTGATTAGAACCTGCTATAGACCTCCAAGCCTTACCTGTTTGTTTTCCTAACCATGTTCCGAGGTCATGCATTCTCTCCTCCAAATCCATCCCTAAGACTTTAAAGGATCCTTAGCAAGGAGAGAGGCACAACTAAAGGTAACCTGATTCTCAGGTAACAATCCTTTCTGATTTTATCTTCTGCATCTGCTTCCCCTACTCTCTGGAGACACAAGATTTGGGAAAAGGAAAAGTTTCCTGTAAAAATGTTGAGGACCCTTCTCAGAAAAGGTAGCTTAAGGACCATATTTGCATTTTGAAAGGATATTCTTTTGAAAACATTCTGAGACACTGTATGAGGTCTTCAAACTCTATATTAGGTCTATAGGCTTTAACAAAAGACAAAATCCTCTTTCTTAGTCCTACTTAATTAGTAAGGAGCTTCGTCTTAGCACAAATAAGTCTCCAAGCCAGGCGCTCTCAAGATTGGCTCCCACTAGACCAGAGGAGTATAATGGCAGCTGAGTTCAGTTGAAAACTGGCTAGGCAGTTAAGGCTTATCCTAGATATGGGTGCATGAACCCCTTTTTCTGTCATCACTGTACCATTGTCTTTATAAGGTCTTTATAAGATAGAAGTCAAATTAATGGTTGGTCAGGAGTCACAGATCTACTGGCTTCTGACTTCATCAGAAACTTGGAACAGACCCCGATTAGTTCTGCTCCAGGGTAGGTAGTTCTTTCCTGGCTTTTGATTCACCAATGTTTGATTTAGTATATACCACTGTACAAATCTTTTTTGGTCCACAGCCACCCACAACTTCCATTATGAGACAGATATTAATAAAAACAAATTTCCACGAGTACTGTAATCTGTAGTCTGGTTTTAAAAAAAAAACTTTTTCCATATGTTTTCTTTTTAATACTTCTTACACTACACAGATAGCCATAAACTCTACTTATATGTTATCCCAAAAGCCTTTAAGTTTCAGGAGAAATGTTGTAACCTTAACCATGCCCAACATTCACAGCTCGCCATCCCCATAATCACCAGTACCCTGAGCCAAGTGTATAATTTGGAAAACAAAATACCAAATTCTATGACTCAAAAAATAATGAAGAAACAAACTGGAAAGCAACACATTTAGCAGAACAAACCACAATGAACAAAACACATGATGAAATGTTTGAATGCGACCTTAACACCACAAACTGAACTAATAGACGAAATTTTGTTTTTGGTAATTTATGTGTTCTGTCTAAAGAATCCATGGTATTTTAACAGGAAGGAAGGAAAGCTCAAAGTATTATATTGTCCCATATATACCACCAATCTGGAATATTTAGAATAGAACCAACATTCTTGCTAGCACTCTTCTGTCTTTAGCATCATTTCACCACCTTGCATAGTCATATTCACAAAGGATTTATCAAAAAGCTGCTAATATTCTTAGAAAATCATGCAATGCATTTGATGTGAAGAGAGTCATGCCAACCAAAAGACAGGCTGTTCTGATGTCCTCAAAAAAGGATGGGCTTGGTAGTGAAGGTAGACCTCAGGTAAGCTCATGGTACCAGCTATGAAAATTTAGGCTTATTACCTAAGTGCCAGTTACTTTATTTGCAAGATACGGTTAAGCTGATGCTGTCACTATCATATTGACTATCAGTGGAGAAACTACCACACAGTAGTTTTTTGATAAACGTTTTGCATGTGATTTTTAGCAATTTCTGGGCAAAAATTTAATTACATAATACTAAATATCACTCAAGTCTGTTATATAAGTGCTTTGGTTCAGTAGATTTCATAAGATGGCTGAATGAAACACCATCATCTTTGCCCCTTTCCTTGTTAATTTTCAGTTATTTACCTTTTTATTTTGGCTACAATTCATAGATACTCATTATGTGCTCTCTAAAATCACCTGAGGCAACAAGAGGTTTGTTTATACATAGTTCAAAACATAATCAAGATTCTGATAATCTGCTCTGCTACAACTCTGACAGAACATAAGAAAAGGTGATGAATAAGGCATTGTTTCCCTTTTTTATCACATTTTCAACAAAACTGCAAGATTCAGCACTGCTTATAAGCTTACAATTTTTAACAGTTTGTATTTATAATACAAATAAGAAACTATTTCCAAGACTTCATTTTTTCATTGTTGAAACAAAGTCTGCATTTCTAACCTGCTACATGTAAATAACATTATAATCAAGAAGATATAAAATAGTAAGTATGGAGGACATGGAAATAACAATATAATCAAGAAGGCATAAAATAGTAAGTATGGAGGACAGGGGAAAAATAATTTTCAAACATTAGGATGGTCCTCACCTTGTGCATGCCCATTCCAGAGATAAACCTTTAAGGGATCAGTTGTAAATATAACAGATACAAACATGGTTAAGACAAAAGCATAAAAGAGATGGGCCTTACCAGCTTTTAACCATCCAAATAATAATTGCAAAAGAACTGGCCATGGGGATGGTAGGGCAGCATGGAGAATACAGCCAATGGGTAACAGCTTCCTAAGTTGACAAGTAGAAACTGCAATAGTGGGGGCGAGGATTTAATAATATGGGTAACTGTTGAACAGAAAGGTTGTATACTTGAAAACAATATAAGGTTGTATATGAACTATACCTCAACTTAAAAAAAAGTGAATCCAATCAAAAGACATAGAGTTAAAGAATGGATAAAAAAAACTAGATCCATATATATGCTGCCTACAAGAGACTCACTTCAAACCTAAAGATATACACAGACTAAAAGTGAAGGAATGGAAAAAGATATTTCATGCAACTAATAGGGAGAAAAAAGCAGGAATAGCAGGACTTATTTCAGATGAATGAGATTTTTAAAAGAAGAAAGTAACAAGAGACAAAGAGGGACATCATAAAGGGCAATGATAAAAGGGTCAGTGGAAAAAGAGAATATAACCATTATAAATATCTATGCACCCAATATAGGAGAACCAAAATATGTGAAACAAATACTAACAGAATTGAAGGGGAAAATAGAATGCAATGCATTCATTTTAGGAGACTTCAACACACCACTCACACCAAAAGAAAGATCAACAAGACAGAGGCACTGAACAAGCATTAGAACAGATGGGCCTAATAGAATCTACAGAACATTCCACCCAAAAGCAGCAGGATACATACTCTTCTCAAGTGTACATGGAATGTTTTCCAGATTAGATCATAAACTAGGCAACAAAAAGGGCATCAGTAAATTCAAAAGGACAGAAATTCTGCCAACCAGCTTCTTAAGACAACGAAGGTATGAAACTAGAAATTATGTAAAGAAAACAAAAGAGCCCAGAAACATTTGGAGGCTTAACAATATACTCCTAATAATCAATGGATCAATGACCAAATTAAAACAGGGATCAAGCAATAAATGGAGACAAATGAAAACAACTCAACAGCCCAAAACCTGTGGGATGCAGCCAAGGCCATTGTAAGAGGAAAGTATATAGCAGTACAGGCTTACCTCAAGAAAGAAGAACAATCCCAAATGAACAGCATAAACTCACAATTAATGAAACTAGAAAAAGAAGACAAATGAGGCCCAAAGTCAGGGATATAATAAAGATCAGAGCATAAATAAATAAAATCAACAAGAATAAACAATAGAAAGAATCAATGAAACGAGGAGCTGGTTCTTTGGGGAAATAAAATGGATAAAACCCTAGCCAGACTTATTGACAAAAAAAGTGAATCTACACATATAAACAGAATCAGAAATGAGAAAGGAGAAATAACTATGGACACCACAGAAATAAAGAGTTATTAGAGAATACTATGAAAACTTATATGTCAATAAACTGGACAACCTAGAAGAAATGGACAACTTTCTAGAAAAATACAACTTTACAAGACTGACCCAAGAAGAAACAGAAAATCTGAACAGAACAATTACTAGCAAGGAAATTGAATTGGTAATCAAAAACCTCCCTAAGGACAAAATTCCTGGCTCTGACGGATCCAAGGCTGAATATTATGAAACATTTAAAGAAAAGCTAATACCTAACCTCCAAAAAGTTTTCCAAAAAGTAGAGGAGGAGGAAATACTTGCAAATTCATTCTATGAGGCCAGCATCACTATAATACCAAAACCAGGCAAAGACAACACAAAAAAGAAAATTACAGACCAATATCACTGAAGAACATAGATGCAAACATACTCAACAAAATATTAGCAAACCGAATTCAAAAATACATTCAAAAGATCATCTATCAGGACCAAGTGCAAATTTTTCCAGGGATGCAAGGATGGTACAATATTCAAAACTCCATCAACATCATACACCAACAAAAAGAAGGGCAAAAATCACATGATCATCTCCATAGAGGCTGAAAAAGCATTTGACAAAATTCAACATCCCATTCATAACAAAAATTCTCAAAAAAATGGATATAGAGGGGAAGTACTTCAACATATTAAAGGCCATATACAACAAACCCACAGCCAACATCATACTTAACAGTGAGAAGCTGAAAGCTTTCCTCTAAGATTGGGAACAAGAAAAGGAATCCCACTCTCCCCACTTTTATTCAACATAGTACTGGAGGTCCTAGCCATGGCAATAAGACAACACAAAGAAATCAAAGGCATCCAGATTGGTAAAGAAAAAGATAAAATGTCACTGTTTGCAGATGACATGATATTGTACATAGAAAACCCAAAAGAATCCACCAAACTGCTACTAGAAATAATAACTGAATTCAGCAAAGTTTCAGGATACTAAATTAATACACAGAAATCTGTTGCATTCCTATACACCAATGATGAACAGTGGAAAGAGAAATCAGGAAAACAATTCCATTCACAATTGCATTAAAAAGAACAAAATACCTAGGAATAAACCTAATTGAGGAAGTGAAAGACCTATACCCTGAAAACTACAAGACACTCCTGAGAGAAATTAAAGAAGACACCAATAAATGGAAATACATCCCATGCTCTTGGATAGAAAGAATTAATATTGTCAAAATGGCCATCCTACCTAAAGCAATCTACAGATTCAATGCAATCCCTATCAAAATACCAACAACATTCTTCAACAAAGTAGAACAAATAGTTCTAAAATTCATGTGGGACTACAAAAGGTGCCAAATAGCCAAAGCAATCCTGAGAAGGAAGAAGAAAGTGGGGGGAATTATGCTCCCTGACTTCAAGCTCTACTATAAAGCCACAATAATCCAAACAATTTGGTACTGGCACAAGAACAGACCAATAGATCAATCAAACAGAACAGAAAGCCCAGATATAAACCCACACATATATGGCTAATTAATATACAATAAAAGAGCCATGGATATACAATGGGGAAAAGACAGCCCCTTCAACAAATGGTGTTGGCAAAACTGGACAGCTACATGCAAGAGAATGAAACTGGATTATTGTGTATGAAACACCATACACAAAAGTAAACTCAAAATGGATATAAGACCTGAATGTAACTCATAAAACCATAAAACTCATAGAAGACAACATAGGCAAAAATCTTGAATATAAACATGAGCAACTCTTTCCTGAACATACCTCTTCAGGCAAAGGAAACAAAATCAAAAATGAATAAATGGGACTACAACAAACTAAAAAGCTTCTGTACAGCAAAGGACACCATCAGCAGAACAAAAAGGCATCCTAAAATAGGGGAGAATATATTCTTAAATGACTTATCCAAAAAGGGGTTAACATCCAAAATATATAAAGAACTCACATACCTCAGCACCCAAAAAATAAATAACCCGATTAAAAAATCACCAGAGGATCTGAACAGACACTTCTCCGAAGAAGAATTTTGAATGGCCAACAGATACATGAAAAGATGCTCCACATCACTAATCATCAGGGAAGTGCAATTAAAACCACAATGAGATAACACCTCCCACCAATAAGGATGGTCAAACATCCAGAAGACAAGGAACAACAAATGTTGGCAAGGATGTGGAGAAAGGGGAACCCTCCTACAGTGTTGGTGGGAATTTAAATAAGTTCAAATGGAGGTTCCTCAAAAAACTCAAAATAGAAATACCATTTAACCCAGTAATTCCATTCCTAGGAATGTACCTGAAGAAAACAAGATCCCTGATTCAAAAAGACATAAGCACCCCTATGTTAATCACAGCACTATTTACAATAGCAAAATATGGAAGCAACCTAAGTGTCCATCAGTAAATGAATGGATAAAGAAGATGTGGTACATATACACAATGGAATATTAATCAGCCAAAAGAGAAATTAAATCCTACCATTTGCAACAACATGAATGGAGCCAGAGGGTATTATGCTCAGTGAAATAAGCCAAGAGGAAAAAGACAAGTAACAAATGATTTCACTCATTTGTGGAGTATAACAACAAAGCAAAACTCAAGGAACAAAACAGCATCAGATTCTCAGACTCCAAGAAGGGACTAGTGGTTCCCAATGTGAAAGGTTTGGGGAGGGTGAGTGCGGAGGGAGAAGAGGATTAAGGGGCACTATAATTAGCAATCACAATATAGGTAGGTGGGGCTGAGGGAGGCAGTACAGCACAGAGAAGACAAATGACTCTATAGCATCTCACATCGCTGATAGGCAGTGACTACAATGGGGTGAGGGCAGGTGGACTTGATAATAAAGGTGAATGTTGAAAACACATTGTTGTTCATGCGAAACCTTCTCAAGATTGTATATCAATGCTACTTTAATTTAAAAAAATAGTCCGTAAATGGTAACTAAAGGTTTTCTCACTTTCATTTCGCTCACAGGAATTCTCCCCCATAGGAAGTCTGCACCTTTTCCTGCCAGTAGATGATTTCTCCTAACTTTATTCTGCTTTGCAGTGGTCTCTTTGGTTTTAAGTTGAGACATGGTCTGCACAGGTGTCTTGGAGAATTCCTCTCTCCTGTCCTCAGCATTTCCTGCTCCGCCTAAGTGAGCTTGCTATGCTTGGGGAGATGATGCCCCAGACAAGCCTGGTTCCTAAAGTTCTCCAGCATCATGTCTCTGTCCAGCATTTTGTGAGCAGGGTCCAGCAATGCCCATCCTCCCAGAAGTCCACTGCCACTTCCTTGGAGGTCCAGGGAGTCCCGTTAGCAGGTTGCCAACAATCCTGGAACCCTTGCTTCCTCCACCATGTCCCTCCGGGAGACACATGGAGTCTTGAGCAGACATGGTAATGAACTGTTAAAAATGTCCCCTTTGAGAGAGACAAGGATGAAGCTGTCACCACTCCACGTGGTGATAGTACTGGAAGTCCCAGCCAGGGCTGAAAAGCTGCAGCTGCCAGTGGGTGCCAAAGGCAAATAATAAGGAAAACCCTGGCACCAGTACAGGCAAGATGGCGGCTGCTCTGGTGACCACAGTCCCACTTCCTTCCAGTCTGAGGGCTTGAAAGGAGTGGAAGGCCCAGGGCAGCCTAGGAGCTCCCGACACAGCAGGTGGGCCTGCTGCCATGTCCTCCAGGCTAAGGTGGAGGACAGAATCTCATTGCCTGCATGGTAAACTTTCAATCCCTTACTTGGTTTAAAGTCCTTTTGCCTAGTCACTGCCTTCCCAACTCTCATCCTACTCACCCACCTCCACCCTGCACTCTCCACATTTGCCAGCTTCACTCCAGGCACAGTTTCCACAAACATAGTAGTTTCCACAAGCTGCAATACTAAACCTCTCAAATCTAGACAAACTGACAGCAGTTTCCTCTATTTTCAGTGACCTCCACCCATTCTTGAAGTCCTAGAGAACTTTCATTTACATGTTCCTCCTTCTATAAACCTTCCAAGAATCATTTACCAAGATGAATTAATCTGTCCTATTCTCCCATCATAGGATCTTGTTCATAACTCTTATGGAACTTACTCTACCATATTACCTTTTGTTTTCCCTACTAGACAGAGACTCCTTGAGGACAAGAACTGTACTTCATTAATCTTCAATTACCATTATCTAATCTAATGTCAGGTGCATTGGTAACCTCCTAAACAGGAAAAAAGAAAAAAAAAGGAGAACTTTTGGTGTTTGCAAGTTAGAAAATATCTAGCTGACTTATGCTACTGTGGTTAAAGCAGGGGAAAAAATAAGATTCAACCAATGAAGATACAAAGAACTCTCAGAATGTGATAAGCTATCTCCACAGGCCCAGATGTAAAGAAAGCCATTATTCTGTTTGACCTAGAACTATAACTATGAGACCTGAAAGGATACTCCATGATCCTCAAAGTAGTATCTTATAGAGGCTGAAAACAGACTATAGTTGATTTATCAAGTTCAAATCCTTGCTTTGCCATGGAAAAGACCATAACCTTGGGCAAGTTATTTAACTTCTCCATGCTTCAGTTCCTTCACCTATAAAATGGGAGTAATACTGGCACCTATCGCAGGGTGTTTGGTGAAGACTATTAAAATAATATATATAAAGTGTTTAACGTATTGCTATTTGGCAAGTGCTGAATAGGTATTACCTATCATTCTCATCAACACCATCATTCTCATCAATATCATCAACATCATCATCATCCTCACCTAGGAAAGTCTCTCATTTTACAAATGAACAAATTAAGTTTTATAGCAGCTTTTTCAGCATTGGTGTTAATATATTGCAGTGACTTAGACATGCAACATCAGTTACTTATTTTAATGATAAGTATTAGACTGATATCAACAATTTTTATTCACATGCATAAACCTTTTCATATGGTCCAACTTAATACTAGTTTTCAGAGGATTTACTTTTAAAAATATAAACCAGGCTACACTGAGGATTAAACCTATAATAATATCATTCTTTCATTCTTACATTTTTTATGCTAGTGGTTCTCTACCCCAGGGCCCAGGCAGTAGTATTTTTAAAGTTCCCTAGGTGATTCCAATGTGGAGATTTCTTACCTCCCTATTAAGAGAACTACCACTTTCTGCTTTCTCACATATAGTCCAGGAGGCATTATTGATTTAACCCAGCAATTGTCGACCCTGAAACCCATTAGATCTTGCTTGGGAAGGACCTGAAAAAAATTCAGACCCCAACTCAGACCATGTAAATACACGTATGTCTGTTCATAAATTGGCCCCATAAATGGAGAGCAAGGAAAGACTTAAGAAAGAGGCAGACCACTCCAGACCGATAAGTAGCATGTTTAATAAGCAAGGGAACGTGCATATGAGGCTTGCCCTGTGTGACCACAAGACAGGAAGATGTCTGCATAAGTCTATCAGAATATTAAAAGTTTATATATAGGCTTTAACTGGGTTCAATCATGTATTCAGTTCAGATGGACTCAACAACACCTTACTCTTTCAAAGCTATGTTCTTGAAACAGCTCCTAGTGTGGAAATGGTGGGTGGAACATTCAAAGGACAGGGCAGGGGGCAATAGCCCAACTGTCCAGGTCCAGCTCAAGGTCATGCCCTCTCAGTGAATTCCTCTAACAATTTATAATGAGGTATTAAGTTTGTCAACTAGCTCATTTCTAAAAGAAACAAAGTGCATTATTTACAATAGCCAGATATGAGACAAGCTTTATTTTCTCTTTGCAACAGAAATTTGAAGTACTATTGTGCTGAATTTACTAGTAAGTTTAAATCATGGTATCTTTACAAAATGTTTTTTTAACATATCTTTGAATCTCTTGAGGATAGTTGGATGGAGCATGTTCTAAATACTACTTAGGAGAAATCCTTTATTTATTCTATGTACAAGTACTAAGGGACTATACAGCATAAGGACCTAGCCCACAAATACAGGTGATAATGGACGTCTGTGAGGAGGCAGGGAAAATATAATACTATTATATTTATACAATAGTTTACATGGTTATAGTCCTTTAAAATTCGAATTTACTCATAATCCATTTTAGTATCTTATTAAACTAAATTATCACTGAGTTCTGCATAAATTTCATGTATTTCACTATTACATAGCCATTTCATAATTTAGTGTTCTTGTTTGTGGTGGTGTTGATCTCCTTGCTTAAATTGGGCTTCACTAAAGAAAATGTGCATATGAAATAATTTTTAAAGTTCTCCAGAGATCAAACTTTATCATAAACAATGTTTACCCCTCTTGGGAGCTAATCAAACCTTCATGAACTCTTCAAACAGGAGCTGACTTCTGGTACTGACAAGTGTGTGAACCACCATGAAGATGAGGAACTGATGGAAAGTGGTTTTTCATTTTCTTGCTGTCAGACAACACTTTTCTCTCTCTCTCTCTTGTTTTTTTTTTGGTTTTTTTTTTTGGTAATAGTAAGTGTCTCTAATGTAAAACTAGGGAGGGAGAAGACTTAGAAAAAAGGAGAGAGGAGGCGGTAGATTCTGGCATAGAGCATTATTAGACAGCAGCAAGTAATTTCCTTCATGTTCTTATCCCATACTCTGATTCAGTCAGAATATTGCTATTAGACTTGTTATTGATCCCACAGGCATTCAATTTTAATTGTGAAATGAAGAAAACAGATGTAACTTGTTTTTCTGTTAGCCTAAATGACATTTAGTAATTGTTTGAGTGAGACATTTGTTTTTAAGTCTTTAAACTCTGTGGTTTTAATTATTTGACCAAAACTTAGGCAATAGAAAGTAATCTCTGACTTCTTTTTGCAGGGAAAGGAATATGGCCAAAGTAGCTCTCCATATCTCTTGGGCAATTATACATACTCTATTTACTCATTTTAAAAGGTGACCTATTTTAATAGCTTTACTTGGCTTGAGAGATAGGATTTAATAAGCATGTGACTAGGAAACATTAGAGATAGGTACTAGAACTAAATGACTGCTATCAGGCAGTCCAAAAATAATCAAACTAATGTCTTGGTTCTTTAATTCAAATGCAACCTTCACTCACTGCTTTATGATTAAAATGTTCCTTTGAAATGAAATTTATTTTCCACTCTGCAAAATGGTCGATAATTAGGATTTTATTTGCAGTCTGCCAAAATTAGCTGTTTACATTCCACTGACCACTCTCTGAAATAGTGACATTTTATTAGGAAGAATTAATATATTTATTAGAAGCTCAATTTTCTATTAAGAACCAAGAGTGATGTATTATGGGCATGTAAGTCAGTAAAGGAAACAAATGACTGATGGTATGATCTAAAACAAAAACAATATTTTAAAAGATGCAGCAGGAAAATAGAGCATTCCTTTCTGACTCTTGTGTAATAAAGCCATCTCACACCCAACAAACAGTACAAGGACAACATGAACACCTATCAACATGTGCCTTTTTTCCCCCAAATTTATCCTAATTAGTTCCCATTTCCCTGTCTTACTACTTCTTACTCTGAGCTTTCCTAGCACATCACTTCCCCCATGGTCTCCCACCTCCACACGCTGTTACACATCAACCCCTTTTTTTGACTTGATACCTCAGGCCTAGTTTTCCACCCAGTGCTTTTCAACAACTATCCAGCTGAAAATCACTGAGGGTCTTTGAAACTGTACACAGGCTCCAAACTTGGGGTCAGCACACTGATGCAATAGACTCCCAGGGATTAAACTGTGTTAATATCCACTACCAGAATAATTTAAAATAGAAACCAAATGCAATGCCAATGGATTAGGATAATAAAATTTTCCCCAAGCCAAAATCAACTTCTGGCCAGTCCAGATTGTTGAGCCATTTCATGCTAAAGACATTGTTAACTAAGAATATGTGTTTCACAGCTTTATTGTACCCTCTAGGAAAAATTGAGAATTTTAAGTTTGATTATCAAATTAATTTTTAGCCTGAATATTGGCTATATGTTAGAGATCATAAAAGCCATTGGAGCAAATAAGTCTTTTACAAGCATACACTATTGTGAAAGAGTGAGGTGGTTACAAGAGAAATTATGAAACATAATGCAAATTTAAATGAATGTCGATTTCTAAATTTGTGAACTCTTTCTCATTTGCATTAAATACAAACACAAAATAAATCATTCCACTATAAAAAATAGCTGTAGTGATTAAAATAGCTAATGCTTTAAACAAACTATCTACAAAAGCTGTGCCATTAGGGCACACAGCTTGAAAATAGGAAGTCGTAAACAAGTACTCTTGCCTAGATATTAAATTATTTACATAATAAAATACAATTATTTTATCAAGTGATAATTTATCTGTGACACCTCTTAAACGGTCTGTGGAGACATTTATTCAAGGCTCAAAAAGAGTACTTTATCCAGAAAAATGCCTAAATCACCTAAGGAAGTTCTGGTTTTGTTTTAAAGATTTCTAAGGTTGGAGGTTTGTCTTGTTAATTAACAATTTCATCATCAAGAGCTTCTTCTTTCTGTTTACACAAGTTACCCCTTGTTATGTTTAATATCATTTTTCTTGTTTACACCAAGCAGGTCAAAGGTATGTACTGATACAGTACAACCATAACCAATTAACTCCAAGTTATTTCATTTTGTCCTAAAAGGATTCATCTTAGACTCAGTCTTGCTTCTCTGCATCTCTTTTGCAATGGAAGGTAGAGCTGGAAAGGACCTTTGAACCACACAGTTCAATTGTTTTCAATATGGGTTCTGAGAAGTCCTCATGATTTTCACAAACATGTCTTCTCTGTCTCCTAGCCAACAACCCAGAAAGCTGACGTTCAGTATACTAAAAACTTGAGGCCCACATTTGAAGTTCATTACATGATTATTCTCTTTTATTTAGCTCTTATTCTTTTCAATATTTTTTTCTTTTCCTCTATGGACTATTAATGCAAAAGTTTCTGAAGAAAAAAATCAAATTAAAAGATTGTAAAATTGGACATGTGGATAGTCCCCCAAAATGTATAGTTTACAAGTGAAGTGCTGACCAAAAAGTAATTACAGTAAAGTTTATTTATAATTTATGTCCCAGATGTTGCAATATGGTTATTTAGAATGCCTTGAGTAAAAAAGAACAAGAAAGAGTAAAAAGGAAGAGTATCAAAAGGAAGAAAATAACAGCTATGTTCCTTATAAGGAAAAAGATTTCACAAGAAGAATAATTCATTTTTTAAACATAAAAAATTTCTAATCGTATCCTCAGGTCCTCTGCCCATTTTTAAATCAGATCATTTGTTTGGTGTTGAGTTATGAGTTTATATATTTTGAACATTAGCCCCTTATCAGATTTATCATTTGCAAATATATTTTCCTGTTTGATAGGTTATCTTACATTTTGCTGATGTTTCCTTTGTTGTAGAGAGCTATATAGTTTGAGGTAGTCCCACTTGTTCATTTTTGCCTTAATTTCCCTTGTCTGGGGAGAAAGTAAGACTAATGCTGATGTTTGAGAGTTTACTGCCTATGTTTTCTTCTAGCAGTTTTATGGTTTCAGGTGTTATATTTAGGTATTTAACTGATTTTGAGTTTATTTTTGTGTATGATATAAGACAATGATCCAGTTTATTCATTTGCATGTAGGTGTCTAGATTTCCCAACATCATTTAATGAAAAAGACTCTCTTTTCCCCACTGTATATTCTTGCCTCCTTTGTCATAATAGGATAGACTATAAGAAGTCTAAGTTTATTTCTGAGATCTCTGTTCTGTTCCATTGATGTATGTAGCAGTTTTTGAGCTAGTACTATACTATCTTAATTACTATACATTTAATTGTTTTTATTTTGCTTATTTTAATTAATTTTAATAAATAATATGGTCACAAACTTCAAGAACCAAAAGTACGAAAATGTCTACAGTGACAGCATCCCTCCCACCCTGGTACTCTATTCATGCAGTCTCCCACCCCGTCCACAACTATAAGCAAGGTAACTGCCATTATTGTATTAGTGTGTCCTTCCAAAACATTTTTCATACAAAAATAAAATACAAATATGTATTTATCTATCCCCTTCCATTTTGCACAAATGTAAATATTCTATATACATTCTGCTCAGAAACCTTTTTCCCTTAATACACTTTGAATATTTATTGAATCTGGCACCTAATATGTGCCTGGCACCCTTACAGGAAACTATAAGACAACCATACAAATGTTCTACCTCTGATTTTTATCACAAAATTGTCCTAGAAATTGTCGTTAATAATCAGTAATTGAACCATATTTCTCCCCATGAACAACCATGTAATTGGGGGTGCATCCCTGACCAAGGGCCAACATCAAATAAATCATAGCTGCAACCAAATATATTATTAAGTCACAGAAAAGGAAACTTTAGTGTTAGTTAAAATAATTATTTCCTAAGTACCATAAATTACACACATATAAATACAAACTTCCAAATTATTATATAAGCCCAATGCATGCAATCAGCTACATACAGACTTTACTGATAAAATTTACCTGTCTAAAAATATGTTCAATACAAACACATTTAATTATATATTTCTTCTCTTCAAGTTTTTAAGAGTGGGTTTTTTTGGTATGATTTTAATGCCCAACTTCTCCTTTTTATCAAGTCACATGCTTTTTTCCCTAGGTAAATGTCTTATACCATGCAGAATTCAAAGAGTTCACTGATACCAATCTTTTGAAAAATAATCACTGAAGTATATACATATTTGAAGTCTTAATGAGGGCTGTAAGAGTTTATAGAAGACTCCCTTAAATTGATCTTTGTGTTCTTATTTTCCTTTGTTTTTATCCCCTAAATACTACCAGTGATAGCTTAATGAGTCCTTAATGAGGTTATTTAGAATGCCTTGAGTAAAAAAGAACAAGAAGTCTCAAGGAGTCCCATGAGAGTCTTCTGGGCAGAGGGTATGAAAGGGGAGGAGCGAAGCTGATGATCATCTGCTTTGGCCAAGTGCAAAGCAAGGGGAGCACGTGGGAGGGGAGTTCTGTCATTTCCTCTGTGGAAGATGTCCTTCCATTCTTTAAAACTGCCTGATTCAGGGACTCTCTTGTCCCCTCTCGGTCTGAGCCGGGAGCTCTGTCCTCTTGCTTTATCTCTAAATAAAAGCCTCTGCCTTGCTCTCCCTTACCTTGAGTGTTTGCGAAGTTCATTCTCCGACTCCACAAACAAGGAAAAGAAAAATAAACTGCCTGAATCACTGTGTAGCATCTTGACCTAGGAAGAAACCCTCAAATAAATGGATAGATATGGATGAGTCAGAAAGAATAGTCTTTGGCACAATGGGGTCACTGTTATCAACAGGAATTGCCTGTTTTAAATCTGATTCTTGGCTGCAAATTATTTACAGTTCTTAATTACTTTCACAATGTTTTTTAAAAAATAAAATATAGTTTCCAAACTCGAAACATGCCAACATTAATTTTCATTGAAGAATAACCATTTTGATCTAATGATTTTAAATGTAGCATGAGTTGTTAGTGCTGTGTAGATGTTCACCACACCAGTGGTCTTAAAGTTTCTTCATTTGACATACTCACATTTCCCTTTCTTATCTTATCCATCAGCTCTGAGACTCTGCTTCCCAAGCCTCAGTATCTTCACAGTGCTTCTGGGCCTCCCCAACTCTTTACCCAGACCATCCTCTCCCTAAAAGTTCAGAGCCTCCAAAATGGCCAGCCCATTCCCGATATCCACTCAGATCCCCCTTCTCCTAGGAGAGCGTGTGATCAGGGGGTGAGGAGTATTGTTTGGAGAACTCAGGGTAGTCAGGAATGCAGAAGGTGGAGCAAGTGGATGAGCCAAAAATGCAAATAGGATCGTACTTGTACTATTTCCACAGTTATATGCTACCACTAAGTGTAAGACACACCAATCAACTTGGTCGCAAGGCTGAGTTCCTGATAGAAAAGTTGAATGGTGTTAATGACTATGATGATAACAGTACACTTGAGTTCCTGGGACTTAACCCTCATTGGGACAGTGGCACAAAGACATTCTCATCAATGTGCCATTTCTACAAATAAGCATTGGGTATCATTTCCAGACATATAGGCTTATCTTTGGCCCCATTAACATTTCTATTATAATTCTATATATCTGTGGTTTTGGTAGACTATCCAAGGTGAATTCTATTGTTTGCAGCTAAAACCTCTAATGAAGTATTTCACAGAGTTGTGAGGCTCAAATGAGGTTCTATAAATTACTAAACTTGTGAAAGAAAGAGTATTTAGTGTATTAAACACAGCCAACTCTATAACTTATTTCACTTTTATTGTATGGCCTCTCTGAACAGCACCTTATATGATTTGTGGCTACATAGGAACAGTAAACAGTAACTAAATATATATTACATTATTGATTTTACTATGAAGATCTTGACCTAAAAGATATTTAAAACCCTTCACTAAAGCAAATTTCTAATCAAAGTAATTTTCATTGTGGACTTATTAGTACTCAGCAATCCTTGCAATGTTACCCATCTGAGTCTCTGAGACTACATAAGACTGAGGATCTTAAGAGCAGGCACCACATGTCATTCATCATTGTACCAGCACTGAGCCTGACATATAACAGATATTCAGTAAATGTTCATTCAAATAAACCAAATTATAATCAGAAGGGCCATAACCTGAACGTGTCAATTTCATTTGCTTTTAGTTGAGGCATTTCATCTATGTATGAAAAAGCTTGCACTGATCACTTTGTATTCCACTTTATTTCCTTGTAGTCATTTTACAATTGCAAATAATGAATAAATTCTCTAATTCTATACAATATAAAAACCATAGATATGATAGATATAATATTTTACTGAAAAAAATGTATTTCTTTTAAGCCAAAGAAAACTATAATTAATCCCTGTCCCTTAGGACTAATTTGGAGGTAACTGCGCATGTGTAAATGCAAAAGAACTAAAATACAAAGTCTTTATGTGTAGACCATTATTGTTTGCATCTACCTGGACAGAGGATCAAGAAGGCAGAAACGGCTCTGCAATAATTACTGAGAAATCAAGGTGATTTCTCCCTGCTTGTTTCATGGTGATTCAAATGAGAAGGCTAACAGAGTGGGAGGAGAGAGAGGAATGATGATTCCTTTGTGAAATGACCATCTCTTACATAATAATTCTTGTTCTAAGGGCCTTCTGTACAAATTTAATAGAAATGCATTTGGACAAAATTCTAACTAGGTGTTCCTTGATGATCTCAACTATGAAACCACCAAGTCATTCAGCTGAGATGCATTATGATTCTCTCTTCCTTGGTGCCCTCGTTTAGTTATGGAAACTGATGCAAAAGTAATGAGCCATCCTACAGAGATTTCGGTTAAATGCCTTACTTTACAGATTTGGTCTGAACATAAAGAAGAAAGCTTAACTTTTTTTCAAACTTGTACCTTTGGGATTTTTTTCCAAGTAGAATTACAGTTCTTAGCACGCATCTAGTATATGTAAATACTTTCTATCTTTAACATCTCAAAACAGGAAGCTTCTGGTGTTTACTCCCATAAGGCAGCCAGCAGGATGCAGAATATTTCTAACTAAACTCACCAAAAAAGGGATGAGTTATATATACTGTATATATAAGTACAGATTAGAGATTAGGAATGTTCCCTTTGAAAAGATAAAAGCTAAAAGGAGATGTGTTTGAAATGAATCGAGTCACATAAACTAACATAGACTAGTTTGCCAGATGTGACAATACTAACTGCTATAAACTGAATGTCCCCTCAAAATTTACTCATTGTGAGCCTAATCCCGATGTCATGGTACCTGGAGGTGGGCGGTTATGAGGGGGGGCGGGGGGTGACCAGATCATTAAGGCAGAGCCCTAGTAAATGGAATTAGTGTTCTTACAAAAGTCACTCCCAGAGAGCACCCTCGCCCCTTCCTTCTGCCACATGAGGTCATGGAGAGAAGACAATCATCTATGAAGCAAGAAGTAGGCACTTATGAGACAGCAAATCTGCCAGCACCTTGATCTTGGACTTCCCAGCTTCCAGACTATTAGAAATAAATTTCTGTTGTTCATAAGCCACCCAGGTTATGATATTCTATTATAGCAGACCAAACTGACTAAAATACTAATCAAGTGTCTTTTCCTTATAAACTCAGCTTTTTGGACAAATAAAGAGATATGTAACTTTAATATAGCTGAGAGATGAACAAAAGGATCTGGTGAGAACTCCCTCCTTAATAGTCACTCTTTTATCTATTCTACTAAAAATTGATTGGAGTTGGCAGGCTTCTTTTTAAAACCAGAACCAGTTCCAACAATGAATCAAAACTAAGCCTTCACACTATAGTTCAAACTACTATAATTCCTTTATTACAAGATGCTAATTCTTTCCATATTTTGAACTTTTAAAACCAGGGTCCACTTTTAGTTTGCGTAAACTTTTAATATGTGGTGTTTCTCTCCAACAGCCAGATGTTTTCAGCTGCCATCCCTTACCAATTAAATAGAACCAAGCACCAAATTCTCTCTTCCCATTGCTTGTAACTGAAGTATGGGCTCCCATGGCGCATTTGACAAATGAAGCCCAGGTGTATTCTACGTGCAAAGGAGGCTGCTGGGAATTGTAGTTCTGACTTCTAATAATAAAGTTACCTTCATAAAATGGGGATATTCCCAAATATAGGTAGACTTAGCATGCATCTAGTATATGTAAATACTTTCTATCTTTAACGTCTCAAAAAAGGAAGCTTCTGCTGTTTACTTCCATAAGGCAGTCAGCAGGATGCAGAATATTTCTAACTAAACTCACCAAAAAAGGGATGAGTTATATATACTGTATATATAAGTACAGATTAGAGATTAGGAATGTTCCCTTTGAAAAGATAAAAGCTAAAAGGAGATGTGTTTGAAATGAATCGAGTCACATAAACTAACATAGATTAGTTTGCCAGATGTGACAATACTAACTGCTATAAACTGAATGTTACCTTCATAAATTAGGGATATTCCCAAATATAGATAGACTAAATCAAAGATGTTGGGTAAGCAGAAATATGACAAATGTTCAATAAATACTGAGAAGGCAGACTCACTTTACTCATTGTTAAAGAAATTATGTGAAGTTAACTAAGATCACAGCCAGGATATGGCAAACTGCCCAGGAAATTCTTTGCCTGACTGAATGTCAAAGTATCCCAAATTAATATTCTAAAGAAAATATCCATACACTAGATAGCCAATGGACAGATTTTAACACAGGTAAAACTACTTTCAGATCCAATAACTATGCTCTAACCCAAAGGTAGGCAAAGCTCTCAGTGTCTGACGATGTCACCACAATCCCACATGATGCCATTGCAACATCTCAGCCTCTACCAAAGGCTTCAAAACAGGAAGTCTAAGGAGTTGAATAAAGGAACAATATTGAACTGAGGCCATTTGGATGTTTCAGATAGCTTGCAGCATATTTGATAATGTGGATAACCAGAATCTTGGTATTCATGTGTGTGGGAATTTTATGCACTCTACTAAAAATGAGAATTACAAATGGGCAGGAATCCCATGTTCACAGCATTCCAATGGGCAGTGGTTATAATTCTTCCTTGGCAGAGAAGAAAAAAAACAGTCTCTCCCAGCTGTCACATATTCTAAGGTCCATCTTTTTTCCCTTTGTCCCAGTTTGCAGGTCTGTTTTTGCAGAACAATTTTTAAAACTGACAACAACAAAGCATGCCAATGACCAATATGCCAAGAAAGGATCTCCATACTGCCACAGGCTTTCTTGATGCCCTGACACATGCAGGACAGGTACCTTTTGTGTACAGGCATTGAATCCTAAGATCTCAGAGGTAGAACTGTCCTCAAACAATGGAACTCAGCTATGTTCTGTCAGATAAGTAAAGCTAAGAAAATATAAAAGTAAATTTTGGTTCTCCTCTGTTCATCCAATGTGGCTTCCATTGTTCTCCAAGTGACTTAAATGGCAAATGCATTTGTTATCTACACCAGGAACCCAGAATATAAAACATAAAATTGATATATATTTATAAAATATAAAACATAAAAATTAAACTTTAAAAAATCTCTCTAAAAAAATCTTAGTGTTGGTAAAACTAGGAAAGGGTACCTTGGGGCATGTAGTAACTGAAGGGGCACAATGACTTCAAAGGACATTTATGCTGAGGTTCTAAATGCAGACATATGGGTATCTAAGTTAATTCCTCTTAATACCATAATGAAGAGTATCGGTCCATATTGTGCAGAATAGCTTTTTGTTAATCCATACTGGCTATGCCTTACTGCAGTACAATTATAATGAAACTGAACTGGAGTCTAGAAATAATCATTCAGATAACTATCTGTGATTATCAATGTCAAATCTCCTGCAAAAATTACTCCTAGTTGTATCAGCTGGTGCACTTAAAAGTATAAAAATTTTGGAGGGCAAAAAGGAAACAGACTTCCAAGATAAAAAATACAGAGTGATGTATAAGAATACTGACTTCTTGGTGCCAATTTTAATATTCTAAGTTAATCTAGAATTGTTTTTCCATGGCATTGTAAAGTGAGCAAGTATTAAAGATCCTTTAAAAAGGAAAGCATTCAATTATCTAGGGGTTACAAAACTACTAAGTTAGATTTTTTCCTGAAACTGTTAATATTAGACTTGTTGTCAAATCTAACAGACTTTTCAAAAACATAAAACTAAAAGAATTCAAAATGTTTCATATAAATTTCAAAAGTAAACTGAGTTTTCATGAAGACATTGAATTTGGCTTCTTTATTCTGACACCATGAAAAACAATTCTAGATTAAACTAGAATAAAATATTAAAATAGCCACCAAGAAGTCAATATTCTTATATATACATCACTCTGTATTTTATCTTGAAAGTCTATTTTCTTTTTGTCTTCCAATTCTGTCATTTTTCACTCTACCCTAGATTTTTATTTCATTATAGGAACCCCACTCAAAAGAATAACAGTGGCAATGATTTATTGAAAATTTCATGAAGTTCAAAAGTGAAGTAAAATAGTAGATGAGCTGGGAAAGAGTTGTCTTTATTCTACCAACAATTCAACTTAGCTTCTATTTTGTCTTTTGCTTGTTTCTAACAGAAATGGTACTAGATGTCTGGGCAAAGTCCATAAAATGTCTTTAAAATCTTTGAGAGGAATTCATCTACATCCATGCAGCCTTTCCATGAGTCCTACAGTTTGAGGCAGCACACTGGTCTTTTGCTATCACTACCTTCTTCACATTCACTAGAAGACTGAATTGTAAATGTCTTGAGGTTAGAGAACACTTTTTATTATCATTTTTTTCTTTCGGTTAAAAAAAATACCATACTTCACAAAGAATTCAGGATTTCTGGATGGGGACTTGGTTAGGAGAAAGAAATAGATTATGTCCATTATCACTGTGTTATTAAAATAGAATAACACTGAAAGCTAAGCCAAAGAAGCAAAGAGTTCCCAACCACAATTGATTTTATTTTTCTTACAGAATTTATAATATTCCTACATTTCATTTTTATGTCCTTATTTTACTTTTTGGTCATTCAAAATATTGGGCTAAACCCCACTGGTAAACCACAGTCTAGGCTTTGTGCCACTCATAGATTTAGAAGCAAGAAAGTGTCTCACTCATAGTAGAAAAGAAAATAGTCTTTACCCTTATTTATTTCTATGGAAATATCGCTAGTGACTTGTAAAGCTCTTATAACCCATAAAGAACAAATAATTGCACTAGATGAAATTCAGAACATGAATAGTGAAAGAATATACAACCAAGGAGTTAACAGTGGTTATCACTGGCTAGGGAGAATATATATTTTTACTTCCTTTTTATTAGTAGCAATTTCTAACTTTTTAACAGAAAGCGTATACTGCTTTTGTAATAGGAATAAACAATAAAAGTCATGTTTAATTTTTAAAAATAGAAAGCCATGTTTTAGTTCACAACAGAACTGTGAAGGTCTCTATTCTTTGATTCAATCCTGTGGTCTTGCAGAATGAGCAGGATATAGGAGAAACTTGTTACAAATGTAGGAAGATCAGCTGGAAGTAAACATCGTGCAGTGGCTAAAGGCATGGTTCTTGAGATGAGACACACCAACTATGGAACTGCAGCTCTGCCTCTTACTCTGTGTGTTGGGGCAAGTTTCCTAAGCTCTCTCTATTTTGGTCTCCTCCACTGTAAAACTGAATGAATGATACCTGCTTACAAAGTTCAGGGTCGCTGTGAGGATTGAATGACTAATACAGTACAAGGACTCCAACATAATGTAGGCTTAATAAAAAATATAAATAATTTAATAGTAATAACAACCACATTATCTGAAATGTACAGAATATATGGTGTGGCGGGCCCTATTCTAAGGGTGCTCATAATTTACCTCACTGAACTGTAACAACTGTATGTGAAATAGGTCATGGTATTTTCCCATTTTATACTTGAACCAATAGAGAAGCCCCAAACTCAAGTCCTGAGTTCATAACCACTGTGTTGCTCAGTGTCTCTTAAGATTATCATTTTTGGTAGTGGATAATAATTTATTATTTAGTGATCTCTTTTCATAGGAATTGTTTTGGATAATGTGTACTTTGGAAGTTCAGAAGTTTAGAAATCTTCTGGCTCTAAATTTTATGTTAATTGAAACATACTTCAAAGGCTATCAATAAGAAGTAATAAAAGAGGAAGTTAATTGGAAAATTGGAAGCTATGATTGATCCCCTAGAGTGTATGTTGGCTTTTCTTCCCAGAGCATTTGGGAGGGTGGTTTGTCCTAATTAAGGAAACTAGCACCTTAGGAGCTGTTCCACAGCCCCTTCATATGACATTTCAAGGTTCCAGCATTGTCTTAGCTGTGGCCCCTCAACAATGTTTTCTTCTCCTCAGAGTCCTGGAATGCTCTGACAGTCTCAACAGTGGTCTTCTAATAAGAGCCAGTGAGTATGATGGACATAAGCCCTTCTAGGAAAATCTGCTTTGAGATGAAATGACAAAGTTCTGTTTTCTTTCAAATGTTCACTTTTTTCTTTTCTAAGAATAAATACTCCTCACATAATATTCTAAATCATGATCCTTAAGCTTTCTCATTCAAATTCATGTGAAATATGAAAGAAAAATAATCATATCACATTAAGAAAAACTTGACTGAGATATTTTTTACTGTAAATACACAGAACTAGTTTATTTTTCTTGGACTGTATGAGGACTGCAGTCATCCTTCATGTCAAGTGGGTGCATTTATCTGCTGCTTTTCCCTTTAATAAAGAGCCTAATTTCTCATTTTCCAGAAGTATGTATAATTTGTTTCCAGGGCCTCAGGACAGTTTGTATCTACATCAGAGAGCAGCACTGATGGCAAGAAGTTCTTTTATAAATTGGGAAATACTGATGCTTTGTTTTAATTGACTCATCTCTTGGTATCTAGATGGTGATTGAATTCATAAGCTGCTTCTATCCTCTAGGCAAGTTTCATGCTGATTTATAAGGTGTGGAACTTTTAGTCAGTTCTACTCTTTAGAATATTATTAATCAAAATCTAGAAAGAGACAGCATAGACTAAGGCTAGAAACTCCTGGAATCTAGTTGTAACTCTGCCACTATCAAGGACATTAGCCTTGGAAGAGTTTACATTTCTGGGTCTCAGTTTTCTCCACCACAAAATAAAAAGATAAATAATAAAAAAATATTTGACTTCCCATGGGCCATCTCTAGTTCTAAAATTCTATTGTTTTTAAAAGATGTTTATGTATTTTAGTTCATAAAATGAGAAAATTAGAAAGCCATCCTGACTCATCAAAGGTTTGCAAACATTAAATTTTAACTGTACAGAACACAGTAGTCACACATTAACAGTAATGATTGTTTTTTTCATGCATATTGCCTAGAAAATACTGATTAGCCATATAATTGCCTTAGGACAATATATTATGTAGATGAACAAATATCAAAAATTTTATTTATGGTGTATAAATTATAAAAGGAAACCACTTATTAGCCCCTGCTTTCACAAATCTTTCATTTTTAATTAACCACATAGTCATTCATTCAGTATAAACTGAATAAGCATTTACTGGGCATTTATGTGTCATGTGATATAGTAGATATTTTACTATTTCCCTTACCCATTTAATTCTCCCAGAAATTCTGAGGGGTAGAAAACTGCATATTAGGAAAGTTTCATGTAGTTCAATGAGAAAGTTGATAAGTGGTGGGGCCAGAATTGGAACCCAGATTTGTTGGACCTGTGTCAAATCTTTTGTTTGCATCCAGGCCTATTCTCCATTCTTTTCCACCCTGTCCCCAGCCGGGAGGCTAACCTATGATGACATCACTGCACCAGTAGGGAAGCCCAGAAAAAGATACTGGGGAAAGAAGGGAGTGTGAGGACAGATGAGTCTTTACATCCTTGCCTCCTTCCCTTCCACCTTGGGCTGGATGTATCCCTCCACCACAGCTCAGTGTTCCACTCATGCTGGCCCTCCCTGCACAGTTCTTTCATCCAGGTTATAGTCATACTCCTTTCCCTAAAGGGTCTAGTAGAGGTAACATGTCCAGGCACTACACCTCACTTACGATCTCAGACATTGTGTCCTAGCCTTGGGAAACAGTTCTTTTTTATCAAGTCCTTCTTAGATTATCATAATTGAATATACCAACTCTTCCCATCTGGGACCCTGACTAATACAGTCACCAAATCTCCTTCTACCATGACATATAATTTCACAAATTGGGACATAACAACTACCTGATTTAATGAAGTATTTGAGATGAGCTATCCTTCAATAGTGACAATAAAGCTAGTATTTGAAAGACATTACCATTGTTCTGTGCCTGTATTTCTCTTACCAATTAAATCTTAAAGTAAAATGAGAAAACATAAAGGATTCAAGGATGATCAAATTGTGTTACTGCCTCAGTTTGTTTTGAATTAGAATGATTCAAACAAACAAATCTAACCCACAGTGGGATCAAATAACTGACCCACTCTCAGCTTCTGCCAGTAGAGGAAAATATTCTTGATATGCTATCCCTTCAACGGCCCGTACTTAAAGGCAGGGTCTAGGATTAAGCCTGAAAAAGAATTACAACATAGGAGGGATTATGTATATCACAAAAGCAGCACCCTAATTTTTAGTGTTGATATTTATGTTGCCTAGAGGTTGACACTGTACTATTTTGTCTCAGGCTCTCCTCCGTCTGCACAAAAAGTAGTGGGAGGAATTTCTGCTGATTCTAACAAATAGGAAGAATTCTTGGTCTATTGGCATTCTTATATCCTAGCTAAGGAAGATACCTACACACCAGTCTCCCTGTTTGAGTCAATGAGGTAATGAGCCACAAGGTACTAGAATTTATTGACATGAAGCAAGCAAGAGTTTGATTAATCTAAATGTTGGTGAGTTTAACAGAGAAGACATGCTTAAGCACTGAAAAAGTAATCTCTATAGACTATACATCCCTAGTCTGGGGTCTTTTTACCTAGTATTTTAAGTATTCATTTGTGGGACTCTTTGGAACCACTGAAATGTGTGAAAAAGTTTGTGTGCATGTGCTTTTGACTGGAGAGAGACTCCATGACATTAATCAGAGTCTCAAAGAAGTTGAAGAACTAACATTTAGAGGATACATTTGCTTCGGCTAGACCAGGAGCACAAATTAGTAGACAAGATCATTCAGACATTATTCTGATTCCATATATTCATCAGGCAACCTTCTGATTTTGTTTTAATTTCTCACATAGAGTTTTGGAAAAATACACATCTTAACATCAATTATTGATTTAGCTAAAAGTCCACTTAGTGGATTTGAAGTAGGTCCTTTACATCTTTTTTCTCCAAGGCTTGAATTTTCTTGAATAAGTTATTGATTAAATTTCCAGACCTACTGGACTGGAGTACTGAGCCCAGGAACAACAACCAAAATAAATCTCTGATGTCTTTCAGATCCTTTCAGACCATCAGCCATGACCCCACCACCACATAGCCTCTCACTACTACAGGCTTAACCTGGAGTTTTAATATGCCAATATTGAATATTGAAAAAGCTCCCATATTCTGGTACTTTTTCCTTATATGTTTAGTACATTTTTCTTAACAGGGAACCAGCAACAAGAAATTGAGTGACTATAAAGTAAACTTTTTCATTTAAAAAATAGAGGGCCTGAGGCTATAATAAAGAATAACATGTTTAAAGGGAACAAGGTAATAATGGCTCCTTTCTATACAGATCAGTAGACTTCATTTTCTGTGCTATGTGGTAGGATGAAATAATGTATTTGGTCAGCTTTGTCCCCAAAGAGTTATTGTGATTTTTAAGAAGTCATATTTTTCTATTATTATATTCACATGAAGGAGTGCTCTCTTCAAAGGAAATATTCTAGGAAGAGACCCGTTATGATGTTGTAGTGAATGTCCTTCACGAAATGCAGGATAAAGAGTTAAGGCTAGAACTCCAATTCTCTTATTCATGCTGGAAAGGATTTTGTATTTCTTGTTCCCATCAGAAAATGCTTAGGAGGACTTCCTTTTAGCACCACTTCCTTTTAGGCCCCCCAAAAGGGCCCTCCTTCTATGGTCTCTTTTATAGCCCCAAAGTTTTTTCTAAACTCTCCAAATCATCCCTCACGCCTTTCAGGGCATTGGCCACTTACTGATCTTTAGCATTCCTGAGCTGTCTTTACTACCAACACTAGCCACTCCTTTCTCCAAACACCTCCTTGGTCACTGTTTAACTGTTGAGACTATGTTCTCTTGGGCTCCTCATACTTCTCCACTCATTCTCCCTAACCTCCATTATTGACTACTCCGTGCCTCAGCCCACCTCTTAAATGTTGTGTTCTCCATGGTTCCACCCCTGGTAATTTTCTCATTGGGAAACCTCATCCAACACTTCTATGTGGCAATTTCCAGATCAGTATCCTCACGCCAGGCCACTCTGTGGAATATCTGGATCCAGTGCCTCTAAATACCAACCAGCCATCCCGATGCAGTTACTTCAGACTTACCTGCCCAAAATGGACTTCATTATCCCCACCTCCCCCCAAGCCAAACTAGTTCTTCCTCTGTAATCCCTCCATAGCTTAACATTGTCAAGAACCACCCAGGCATTCAAGTCAAAAAGGTGACTAAGACCTTTCCACAAGTAATAACATCTGAGCTTCATCCTCATGAATAAATAAAAATGTGTCAGTTTGAAAAGAGCATGAAAGAGCATTCCAAGAACAAAACAATATTTTCAAAAAGTCAATAAGCTGAGCATTTTTCTTTATGACCTTTGAAGAAACATTTTTCATTTAAAGAAAAATCAAGGACAAAGATAGAATGAAAAGTCACTGAGTCATGGAGACTGATAAGAAACTGTATTGGGCTGAATTATAGAGGGTATAGGAGAAACTGGCAATAGGTGAAATAGAAGTAACTTGGGGTCAGATTATAAAGGATCTTGTATATCACACTAAGGTTTTATATTTTATTCTAGAAACAACAGGAGGTCTCCTATGATCCTTAGAGAACTGTCTTTTTTAGCAACACCTTATGGCCTTCTCATTGGCTCTAGTGGCTTCCAAATTCTCCTCAGATCTGTTCTGAGCCACTCTAACTTACAACTCTCAAAGAGCCATTCAGTCATTTGTTGCTCAAGGTCCAGGGGGTCCACAATAGCATAGTACTACACTTAGAATCTTCTTAATTGGAATGGTAGTGAACATTTATGGTGTTCTAGAGCCATCAGCAACTTTCCCAACTTTCAGACACCAAAACTCCATTTTCCTTTGAGGATCACCTCTTTTTCCACTGAAATCTGTGTGCTTCAAGGAGAGGTGACGCTTTGTCCAGCTCCTGCATCTTTTCCCCCCCAGCTGGGCCCTTTCGTCACTCTGACCACAGTAACTCTTCAGGGATACACATTACTCAATGAAAGCAAATGACAGCATGTCCAGATATTTTGTTTGAACAATTTAGGGGGATGCTCTCTTTTCTACTGAATTTGAACTTGGAGAGATGTTAAGAGTAGAGCAACTGGAAACCAGCTCATCCCCACCAAGCACCTGAGTAGGAAGTCAACACTGGAATAAAAGCATAAGCAAAAAAGATTCATAGCTTCGCTTTGAGTCCTATGGGAGATATAATGCAGAAAACGCATAGCTCCCACCTTCAATAAGCTTAAAATATACCTGAGAAAGCATCACAACTGTAAGAATACTCAAGTAAAAGAAGCAAATTGTGAAACTACTCTTTCCTATTTACACTGCAAGGAATCATGGAAATAACACAATAGTGTTTGTCTCTTCTCTATCGAGACAAGCAGGAGAGCCTGCCAAGCCGCCCAAAATTGAGAAAGGGGAATTGAAGGAAAATAAATTAGGCATTTAAGCTTTCCTTTATCTCTCAATTTTTTTTATTTCTTTCTCCCCATCACCTCACATTCTTAAATGTGAATGAGTGAAAATATTCTTACCCTTCACCCTACCCTTGCTTTATTGTGAAATATCTTGTCGCCATGTTTTTCTGTAGAAAAGGAGAAGTGCTGGCATAGCAATTTAAAAGCAGATTGACATGCAACAAAAAGGCTGAGGAATGCTTACATGATCTGAGTTATCCAGGCATGATGATGGAAAAAAGATGCTTAAGAAATATGAAAAATCAGGAGACAGGCTGACTGAGTGTGGTTGAAGAAATAAGAACTTAAGGGAATTTGGACAAATCAGAGTTAAAAACACCCTTAGTAGAACTATCAGGCATACAGAAAGCACCTGGAGGAGAGATATTATTTATATATTTTTATCATGCTGAGTGGAATCTAAGTAAGTGGAAACATAAAATGGAAGTTCCAAAGAGAGTTGTTTTATACTGAAGCTATGGAACAGACCTGAGACCAAAGTACAGAGCTGAAGATCAGAGGACCATAACTGCTTCATCTTGTAAAAGCCCCAGCACTGTTTCTATCTGGCTCATGCTGGATCTAGTAATGAGGCCATCTGCTTGTAACGCTTGCTCTGTGTGTGGCTTATGCCCAGAAATCTCCACGCCTTCCAGCAAAGTCATTTTTACACTGTACTTGACAGACAGAGCATGTGTTTGTGCTAAAAACACTACAGGGATGGGGTACTGGGAGGAATCAGAAAAGCCTTGACCTTGGAAGAAGACAGCCATGAGCTCTAAGGAAGTAGTATTAAGAAAAACTAGGGGTAGTGGAACCTACTAGAAACAATTTGTTAGCCTCAGATCACACCATGGTAGGCAAGAACATCTGTTTGGAGTTGCTTTTGGGGAAGACAGAGCATGGTGGTCTCATTTTGTTTTTTAAATAACTTTGTTTTCTTCGGTATTTAGCCAAAGGAAGTCAAGCCAAAATGACAGAAGTCTTAGCGTGTACCTCATTGCCAACTGGAAAAAGCCTTATGATCCTTTATAACCTGACCCCAACTTACTTTGCTACCAACCCTATCTCATGCCATTTACTAATATACACACTCAAATTTTTGGTAATCCACGAATGTGGCATGCCCTTTAATGCCTCCACACTATTGAAAGTATAGTTTGCACTTCCTGAGTTTTTGCCCTTTTCCAAATGGATCAAGGAAAAGTGAATTTCCCAAGATGAAACAAATTTTGAGTGTATGACATGATAATAAGACACTAGAGATGAAAAAAGAATCAAAAGGAGTGATTATAAAGCTTGAATGGAGATGTTTAGGCAAGAGATCACACACCATCATTCCCTGTCATATTTCCTATGTGTAGAGAACTGGACTTTGGTGTGATGACATGAGCCTTTATAAGGGATATTTTAAGCAATACCTGAGTGGAATTTTTCCTTCATCCTGTTACTCTGAGGATCTCACAAAGGCCATTCTCTGTCACATTATTCAAGGTTCTACTGACAAGGATGCTCAATAGAAAGTTCTTTCTGATCTCCAGCATCAGGAATAATTGTTCTTTAGCTGGAAAGCTATATTTATTTTGCTCTATAGAAACTGAGGCACACATGAGTGTCTGTAGTTAGATCTCTGCATTAGTAACTGGAAAGGTAGAAACAAATTTAGGGCCTATCCTTTGTGAGTGTATAGAATTCTACAGCAGGAATTGGCAAGCTTTTTAAACAGATAGTGAATATTTTCATCTCTACAGACCACACTGACTCTATCACAATTAGTCAACACCACCATTGTTCTGTGAAATCAGCCAACGACAATGCACAAATCAATGTGCTCCAATAAAACTTTATTTACAAAAACAGGCACTAAACTGGATTTAAATCCTGGGCTATAGTTTGCTGACCCATGCTTTTGTAACAATATCTCAATCATGATTCTGTTTAATTCCTTTAACTTAGTTTTCTTTGTTCTTTCTTGCCCTCTCTTATTTATGTTATATGGCTATGGCCTATGTAATTGTGCTGCCTTTCTGGTATTTCCTGAAACCAAGTAAGTAATAAATACCTAAGTAAAAAATTTTAAATTAACCAGTTATAGCCTTGCTTTGTGATTATGCTCAAGGGACAAAGGGATGTTTGCCAAAATTAATAAAGCAATGAAACATTTCAGATGGAATGGATATTTTATATTAAGAAATCTAAACTTAAAGAGTAAATTTTTATTTTTAATTTTTTTCCTCTGAGTATACATCTAAAGGAGAAGGCCCACATGAAGTCAAAAGAAGAAAGGTAATGACTAGGTAAGAAAGTAGGGAGGCACTGGAGATTGACAGACCATCTTTCTTCTCATTTCTTCGTCTGAGACAGTGATATTAAGTGTATTTTTATATTTCAGAAATTATATTAGTGCTGTGTTCCACATGTTTACTCCCAGTGTGTTACTGTTTATTCATCTCTGTCCTAAACCCCTTAAAATTAAATCACTTGATACATATTAAAAATGAGTAAACATTAATATGATTAAATACCAGGTTGCTGTTCCAGGATCCATATATAAAAGTGAAGGAAAGCGACAATGTCCCTGTCCTTATGACATTTGTTTCCAAGATAGAGAGAAACAATGGATAAGTAAATAAACAAACAAATCTGATGGGGAAAGGGATACAGAGGGATAAAACCAGAGCAAGAGGATAGTGAGTGATGTAATGGCTATTGCATGTTAGCGGAAATGCTGAAGTAGATGCTGTTAAATAGATCCCTGAATGGAACATTGCAGCAAGCCTCACAGGTACCTGAGGGAAAAGAATCCTGAAGCAGGGAACAGAAGATGCAAAGTTCAAAGGCTTGTAGGTAGGAATATACCTGACATTTTAAAAAATAACAAGAAAACCAAGGTGGCTGGAGTATAGTGAACAAGGGGCAGAGTAGTAGGCAATGAAGTCTGAGAGGAAATAAGGGATTGGATCTCAGAGGGCTCAAAAGCCACTGTTAGGATTTTGGATTTTATTCTGTGAGATGTGGCAAACCAATGGAAGTTTAGAGCCAGAGAAATAACACCATCCAATTTATCCTTCAGAAAGAGCCCTAGGACTGCTATGTAGACAGTATATAGTAGAGACAGAGGTGGAAACACAAAGACTGGTCAAGACACTTGAAATTATCCAGGCATGAGAGGATGGTGGCCTGGACCAGAGTGAGAGTAGATGAGGTCATTTGTGTTTATCTGAAACAAGTGTTCTGACAGAGTTTGCTGACTAATTGGATGTAGAGATATGAGAAAAAGAAGGGAATCAATATGACTCCAAGTTTCTTGATCAGGGAAAATAGAAAAATTAATTTGCTACTTATCAAGATGCAGAATACTAGGAGAAACAGGGTTGCGAAGAAAAAATCACGTATTTATTTTGAACATAAGTTTGAGATGGCTTACCATACATCCAAGTAGAGATGTTGACTACAAAGCTAGTTATCAGAGGTCAGAGTTCAGGGAAGAGCTACAGACTAGAAAAATTAATTTGGGCATGGTCAAATACATGACACTTAAAGCCATAAACTAGACATCATCATTAGAGTGAATGCAATTTCAGAAATTAAGAAGTCTGAAAACTAAACTCTGGGGTACCCCAACTTTAGGAGGTTTGGAATGACTATGAAGAATTTAGCAAGAGAGAATTAATAGGATACACAGATGAAAAGTCTTAAGTGAGCTCTGCTTAATTTTTGTCCATAGTTATTTATTTTTTCAAACAAAAGACTGGATATAAAATTGGAAAAGCTAATACAAAACATTTCATGAAAAAAATTATTCCAAAGTAGATAAATTAAGAACTGCCTCTCAATCAACCAATATTTACTGAGTGATTCGGAACTCAGGCCTCCTGGAAAACCCGAAAGCGTAGGAAGAATCCTGCCTTCAAGTACCTTACCTGCTGATCCAGATGAAAAAACTTTCCTATCTAGCACACTGCTTCCAAATAATAGACATTGTGAGGAAATGACATTCATTATATCACTTTTTTGCTCAGCATCTTTCAGCAACTATTTTCTATCATACCAAATTCAGATGCCTTCCTTGTCCATTTAAGGCCTATCAAACTGTTCTCCTTTTCGCTCATCATTGATTGATTTTTGTACTGCTTTCTTAATTAAGCAAATCTTTTTGGTTTTACAAACACACACACACAATGCTTGCCCCCTAACTGTCCCACATGGAGGGTGCTGGGCAGTGAGGATGGGAGGAGATCTGGAAAATCTGGGGTGTGTGTGAGGTCCAAGAAGCAACCACCCCAATGTAGCTGATAGAGAACAAGGACCAACCCCCCAGCAATGGCCAGCAACAGAGCAGGAAGACTGAACAAATAGGCTTGGAAGGGATAAAGCCTTTTGCTGTGTCCACTACAAGCTCATGTTCCAAGGAACCATTAAGGCTACCCTGATTTTCAGTGGGGGACACTGCTTCTATCCTTGCCATCTCTCTAGACTCCTAGTTCTCATGTTCTCTGCCTTTGCATCTGATGCCTAGAACTCACCACCTCCAGCAAAACTCTTCACCTCCACTCTGGATATTCTGCTGTGTCCCTTGCATTTGTATCTTTGTCAGCTACTCCAAGGTGTACGTTTCTGCCTCCACAATGAGACTGTAGGCAAGTGGAGAACAATGGTATTATCCTACATAAACTTCTTACATATACTCCAATATATAATAGAACAGTTTGTGCCAAGAGAATGCCTATTGAATGTATGAATTAGAGGCATTTTAACCCCCAGCATCAATGTTAAATTACGTGTGTGAGTTGAATGGATAATGTTATTTTCTTTACCTCTTTTACTCTTGAGATATGTGATTTGTTTTCTTACATTATAACAATATCAATGTTGTGTAAAGTTGAAGGAAGTTCCCCTTGTCCTGAAGCTCCTTGATGCATTTCATAGTGAAGAACATTACTCATCTTTTCTGTTCAGTAGTTTTAAACATTTGGGTTGCATAATTCATATTTTCTGAGTAACAACTTGTTGGCTATTTGTCCAGTTTTATCATGGTCATGACGATTTATAATGTGAGGCAACTCTTTATAAAGAACTTTCAAAGAGAAAAATTGTTTGATTGTACACATTTCACATGTCCCAATTTTACATGCTTTGTAATATATTAGTAGTACGTTCAATTACAGCTTTCAAGGCATTTTTTCTTAATGAAATTTTAATTGTACGAATTCCAAATGCACAAATAATTGGGGCCAAGGGGGTGGTTGAGTTGTGACTTTATTTGTGAATTTCATTCTCATAGTCAGATTACATCTGTGTCTTCAAAGTCCCTCAAATCATCCACTCTAAAAATGCATATGCAAAAAGCTATACAGACACTCCCTGTCATTGTCAGTGTCGGTCACTGCTCTGCCCTCCAAAAGAAAATATTTATTTAACTTAGGTTAAGACACACTTAGAAGTAAAGGAATGGTAATTGCAAAATACCCTATAATGCAGATTTTTTGTTAGGTCAGGTTCATATCTGTAACCTGTGTATCTTCCTAAAGTAATGAGCTTTAACTGCATAGTTAGATGTCATTTTTGTTGTTTTACTTTATTTTAGGAGGTGCATTATTTCTAATGGCTTTTTTGAAGCCCAATTATTAGGAACCAGGGTCGGATTCTTTAATACCTTCAGAAACCTCATAATTGTTTGCTCTTCAATGCGTTGTTTATGTAGAAATAGTTTAGTTTTTTTCCCCTTTACTTCATGTATCTAGAATTTCATTCTACAAAACAAAATAATTATGATAATGACTCTTCTGTTTCTGCTTTCTTTTTTCCATTTGAAACTCCAAAATGGATGTTTTAATTTTATGTTCTTTTCCTAATCTGGACAAGTTCAAAAAAACATTTTTCATTTCATTGATTTTATTACGTGTTACTGCCATCTATGGGTGCTACTCCTAGAATAATTTTGGTTAGGGGTTTAAAAAATTTCGAATTTGGAACCTGAAAGACAATTTGATCCTTACCTCTTAGTTATAGATAAGAAAGTCAAGACTTAGTGTAAATAACTGCAATATAGCCACAACTTAGTCAATGATGGAGGCTGAATTATCATCTATATTATCATCTATATATAATATTTTCTATCTCTACAAGTGATTTTTAATTTACATTTTTTGCCACTTTTACAATTTGAACAAGCAAAAATATCTGGTTCCTAACATCTGAAAAAATATTGTTTTTTAAAGTGAAGGAAAAATTAACTTTTAAATGCATAAACATCTAACCACTTCAGGATCCCTATTTTAATTAATTTGCACATTTGTTTTGAGAGATTTTTAAAGAATAGGGCAAATTTTTTTTATTACCTTTAACTGACTAGAATAAGGCAAGATTTTTTTAAGTTTTAAATCTCATTACATTAGGAAGATATCTGCAAAACTTAGGTCAGAGTTAGTTAGAGGTTGGAGGAATAAGAATTCAATGTAATTTTTAATTTCTTTGTTGTAATTACCAAACACAAGGGGATCAGGGAGAAAACAAGCATGACTATTATTTTGGAAGTAATTGCAAAAAATATTTTGGAAGTTTAATGGCAAGAAATTCCAGTGAAAAAATAACAAATTTTATATTTCTTCCCCCAAAAGTTCAAATTTAATAAAACACACTGGAATATAAGATTTTGAGTGGGGAAGGGGGTCAATTTAACATGCCAACATTTTACTAATAATTTTTGCAACTATACACATGTGAGACTGATCTTTGATTTCCTTTTTATTCAGCCTTGAAAGATTTTAGAGTCAAGGTTATGCTAGCTTGTAAAAATGAACTGGGAAACTTTTCTCTTTTCCTATGCTGCACAAGAGTATAAATGGTATTGCAAGTATACTTCAAGTTATTCTAAAGCCTGCCCTCATTTTAGGTCATCATACTGCTTTTCCTTCACTAGCTCCTCAGGGATTTCTTGAAATTGTTACTATTCCTTAAATATGTTTCAAGTTCTATGCAAGATGTTTTTTGCTTTCTTTTGTTTTCCAGCTTCACTGAGATATAATTGATACACAGAAAGCTGTACATATTTAATGTATACAATTTGATGAGTTTGGACACATGCAGACACCTATGACATCATCACCATTACCAAGGTAATACACATATCCATCACCACCAATGTCCCTTTGGAGTTTTTCCATTTTGTTTTGTTATCCTTCTTTGTTTTTTTCTTTAGTAAGAACACTTCCCATGAGATCTACCCTCTTAACAATTTTTAAGTGCACATTCACTTTCTTCTGATATTCTTTTTCTGATCAACACTGTTTTACTATTTCCCAACTGTGTTAACTTACTGTGATGACTCTAGGATATTAGCATTTCCAAAAATCATGACCTATAATCACTACTTAGTAATGACCACTGGAAGTTAAAGTCTGTATCTTAAAAGCTGATGCTGATAGTGGATCAGCCCACATTCTCCCACCTACTGACAGATTCTCCCTGACCTGTTTTTGAATAACTCTTTAATTTCTTCATGAAACAAGACAGTTATGTGGTAGGTAACTTTATTTAGAGAATAACAACTGAGGTAAGTTGCACTGTTGAGCAAGTCATAGTAAAAAAGTACATTAATATTTTTTACAGTATGTATCTTTTCTAAGGAAATGCACAATTATTTTAATGATATTTTGCAGGATGCAGAAAGAATTAATTCATTTCAAGACATTTCTTTGCTGTGTAGACTAATCCTAAACACCCCATGGAAAAATTGGCTTAGTACAAAGAATAGGTATCCTCCCCTCAAAAAAAATAATACTTATGATGAATGCCCATTATAAATAGGAAAATAAATCATTTATCAATTCTCCCTGTGTTGAACATGCTTGTTCTCATTTACTAAATCACTTTACAAAGAAGCTAGGAAAAAATTTGAAACTGTTTCAAGTAGATGTAACTACATTCTGCCAGCACTTACTGAATATTTAATAACAAAAATAACTATAATTAATATTTATAGTATGTTTGCTATGTGCCAGAGAGTTTGACTCCTGACCTGAGTTCGATCTCTTAAAACAATATTATAAATTTACTATATTCAGATTCTGGGTAAGATGCTACAAGAATACAAGTATGAGTAATATCCACTCATGATCCCCCCAGAAAACTGTAGTCTCATGAAGGAATAACTTTGCAAATCATCGGAATACAAAGCAAAACTATGCACAAGAGAGATACAAACCAACTGTATTGGATAAAGTTCTTGTAAGAGATATCTTTCGAGAATGGATTTTAAAAGCACAGATATCATGTGAATAAAAGTTGAAGCCAGGAGTATATACCAGAAAAAAAAATAGAAGAAAGAAAAATGAATAAAAGACAAGTAAGTGGTAAATTTCAGATGTATTCAAGTAATACCAGTTTACCTGTTTTGGCAGGAGCTTCAGGTAACATTTAGTAGACAATCTCAAAAAGCTGAGTTAGAAATATACTATGAAAAGTCTTGTATATCAGAGTAAATTTGTGATGGCTCTAGACATGGGAGGTAACTAGAAAGTTTATGAGCTCTGACCTGGAAAACTTGGTGACAAATAAGAAGCTAGTGGGAGTAGAACTATTTATTACTTTAAAGTGGTTGGGATGGAATAAAGATGCAAGCCAGATGATGGTGGGAAAATGTAAATAGATAGTTGGGAAAATAAATAAGTGGATAAATATGGGAAATACTGGGATGATGGACTACCCTATGACTTAGCACTTGTTGACTGGATGTTGGAAGGAGTGAACAGTCAAACACAACACATACATTTGAGTCAGAATGACCTGAAAAATGGTTCTGCTATTAGGAATAGGAAAATCAGGAGGGACACATTCAGATGGAGAGATGACAAGTTTCTGGTTACAACAATGAATTCAAAGTGACAAACACCATTTGAATGGAAGTCCCAAGAAGGCAGATAGAAGTACAAATGTAGAGGTCAGAGCTGGAGAGGGTCATTTGAGTTATGCCCACATTGAAGAGATCATTGAAATCATAGGAGGAGTTGGAATTAGAATGGCTTAGCAGTTAGAGGCCAATGAAAGCAACTGGGAAATCCTTATTTCCATAACTGCAAGAAGAAAGATAACTGAAGAAGACATACAAACACCTTCAGATAGGTAAGAAGAGAACCAGGGCAAAATACTATAGAACAAATTGTCCGATGCTTCAGGCAAAGGGAAGACAATAAGGACTTAGAATAATTTGCAGATTATACTACAGGAGATGATCAATGATCTTTGACAGAAGATTTTTGTTAGATGGATCCAAAAATATTAATTAATTTTTACCAAAAGTGTTAGATTGTATCATTTGTTCTCAATTACTCATTTCCTCCCCACTTTTGCCATTCTTTTCAGTAGGAGGAATGCCTTTCCAACTCCACTAATTTTGGTCTTGGCCTGGTGACTTGTTTTGTCCAACAGAATATGCCATCTTCTAGCAGAGACATAGATTGTGCTCACGTGGTTAGGCTTTTCCTCTCTTGTGGTTTGCCTTCTGCCAAGAGAATAGCATAACCCACATAGGGGCTGCTCCTTAAGTCTGGGTCCTAGAATGGAAAGATGGATGGAGCTAATCCCAGAAGAACCTGGCCAGGACAGTTCAACCCACTTTCAGCCCTCTTGTAGTATAAATTAGAAATAAATGTATGCTCTTGTAAGCTATCGAGAAAGTGGGGTTGTTTGTTATACAACAAATGCTGACTAATACACCACCTTGAGAAAACAAAAAAATTGTTTAAAATTTCTAGAATCTTTGGAAATGTTGCTATCTGAAATTCCTTGAGGCATGCAAATTATAAATAATTTAGCTTTATCATTCTCATAAATCTGAATCAAAGTCTGAAATAAAAACCATGCCTATTAGCCCATGGTCATTCATTTAAGTTATTTGTAGATATATGTGAACCTTTGTAAACTACCTCTAATAATGTAATATACAAGATGTAAAGCATGCTTTCTAATAATTTGTCTCCATGGGCTCTTTAATAGCCATAGAGCCACACTCTCCCAGTACTTGGATTTCCTGTGGAAAGCATTTTTCCTCCCTGTTATTGTTGGCTAAAGCTGCATCATTCTAGTCTATTCAGAACTCAACAATCTGTACTGACAATTGTGCTATTACAATGTCTCTTAAGATTTCCTCCACTGTTCCTTTATTCTTGGTACTCTTTTGTAATTTCTGAGTTGTTTCATGGCATTGTAATGTAGCTCCTGACATATAGTTGAAACACACTAAATTACCCTGATTTAAATAAACGATTGACCATGTAAATGTATTCAAGTATTTTTAGATGTGGTGTTTTTCCCCTTGATTTGTCTTTTAAAAAATCAGTGCATAAAAGTTATAACAAAGTGCTTTAGCTTATAATGTGCATGATTTTTCCTTTGCCATTCCTATTTGTGATATTACTAGAAACTAAAATTACATGTTTTTGAATATAGTATATTGCTTTGCCACATGAGTCTCTTTCATTTATCACCAAAATATTTTCAAAATCACATGGATGCTTAGTGACCCAAATAAGAATATTGAGAAGTCAGTTATTTAATATGTTCCATATCAAATAATAAAAATACAAAAGATATGTAAATAATGAACAACTGCACACTTTTCCTTTTAAATATTATGATAGCAGCTCGGTCCGGTCAAAAGCATGTGGCTGACAATACTCTGTTACAACAGAAAAAGAATGAGATTGAACACATGCCCCCAAATGTGCCATTATCTAGAATGCAGAAGTCATGTCTGTTACCACTGTTGCCTCAAGTAGGAGGCAGAAGATGGCACAGTGCGGGCAGCTGTAAAATCCAGGAGGATACAAAGAGGCTAGTATAGAAACATTATTGAAAAGATGAAAGAGATTTTTAAAACTGAAACTCAGAAGTTTCCAAGACAAGCCAAGCAGAAGAGGGAAGGTTCTCCATGGGAAATACATCAGGACAGTGGCTTAGAGAAATACTTTTAATAAAAGTAAATTTGGATTCTTAGAAAATAGTGCCCCTCCAAGGCTCTTTTCCCTGCTTTTATTATTTAAAATGTTTAGTTCCCATTTCTCATTAAATAATAGTACTACCTAATTATATTCTCAAGAGTATATTTAGTTACAGTTTCTGTGTTCAGTGATTTATCATTTAATCAGTATACTACGACATGATGATGGTTCTTTTGGAGCACCCTCAAAAAAGCATAACCCACTCAGCCCTTGGATTTTATTCTTTTCCCCTTAGAATGTTCCCTCTGGATACATATGGGAAAACATGACAGTTCAATCCTGCTGTAATTTCTCCCGTCACCAATGTAGCCTGTAAGCTTGCCCTAAGCTATGAGCCCACTCGCTCTCTGAGCCTTCACTGAAGCAGCCCTGGGCTCTGAATCCCATATGATTCAGCAGGAGTGGTACTTCTTGAGTATCCATCTCAACTCAATATCCAAATTCAGTTTTCAGTTCTCCTGTAGAAGCTGAGGAAAACAGGACATTTTTGACCTTAGAAGTTCATTTTCTCAACTATGTCCACATATAATTAAAGCTAATAATTCTTTTCTCCTTGGTTTTCTTCTTCAGGAAACCTTAATGTCTAGAGATCATAAAAGATCAAAAGTTAGATTTCTTAATAGAAATGATGAAGTGCAATAATGCCATGTATTTTTCTCCAACAAAATTTTGGAAACCATTAACAACATCATCAAAAGTATTCATCTTATGAGATTCTCCACGGGACCTACTTTGGGAAGTAGTAAGGTGTATCTCCAGGGTTGGGGGAGGGAAATGTTCCCAGCCTGGGGCAAAAAACTTTTGAAGCCAAAATCAGTCAAAGGGAGAAATAAAGTGGAAGAAACCTGTTTATTACTTACAAGCAGTGGTCTACTTCTGCTCACCTGTGTCTCTTGCAACCCGGCTGCAAAAGGACCCCATCAAACACCTCCAGTCCAGGTGTGCGCTTGCTCCTCACCCACCTTGCAATCACCTATTGATATGGAGATGGACTAAAGTCAGGTTAGAGATTCTGGAAATATTACTACTTTACCCATATAAGGTAAATAGGAGATCAAGTTAAAGATGCCAACCTGTACCATGAGGTTAGATAAAATTGTATTCATTAATTTCAACATACCATCCTTAGTGAAAACATACTAAAAGACAAAATGTACATTTTCCCTTCTCCTTAAAGAGTTCAAATGTTTAAATTCAAGTATTGAGTACAGCCAAATTTAAATGATCAAATTATTAATACATAAAAATTAAATTGAAAAGTTTTATTTCTTTAACTGTCAGAATTATAGTAGCTTATATTCTTGTATCTTTCTGCTTCTATCCTAAGGTCCATAATTATTTTTGTTATAGGCATAACATTGGTGTTAGAAGATTTTATATAAAACAATATTGCTTCTGATTAAAGACAAATGTTATATTTTCAAGTTCTTAAAATGTTGATAAATTCTGGGCTTATTGAACATCAATATTTTAATAAACATATAAGCAAAGAAAATACTTCAGCTTAACTTAAAGTCAAGAAGTAGCTTGTGTTAGGTGTTGTCATTACCATTTTACAGATAAGAAATTATAATTCAGTAAGGTTTTTTCTTTTAATTAGTAGGTAGTAGTGCCTCCCAGGTTTGGTTCTTTTTGCCACATTACCCTTCCTCCTAGATATGATTCTGTCTAAAGATCCAGTTTCATCCCCTGGCCCTCCTACTCATTGCCTACATCACCTCTGCCCTCCAAACACATGACCACTGGGCCATATCAAACTGCTTTGCACTTCTGACCCTTTTCTCTCACTCTTCCTGGAATTTCTTACTCTGCTTATTCCCCTAAATAATTTTGCAGAAAAAATCAGAGCTCAGAAGTCACTACCTCTCAGGAGAGCTTCCGCCAACTCCCTCTTATATTTTGTACCCACTGTCTTGTAATCTGCCTTCCTCCCATTTTCTCTTTATCCCTTCTCCTCCCTGCCCCTGAACCCCCCACCCAGTCCTGTTTCCATTCTTTTTAACTCTTGTTTGCTGTTTCCTATCTCAGTTAACAGCATTTCAGCAGTCTAAACTAGAAACTTTGAAGTCACCCTAGATTCAGTTCCTCTCACCCTTCACTCCTCGCCCCCTACTGTACAGTCACTGGGTCATGCTGTTTCTCTTTAGACATTCCTCAGTTTGGCCCTCAACTGTTCATTTTCCTACCATGGTCCAGTTCAGACTGTCTCTTGCCACCACTGCCATGGCCTTTCAATGTCTAAATGACTGCCCTTCTTCCAAATAGTCCTCTCTAATGCTACCAAAATGATTTCTGAAATGCAAATCTGATCATCTTACTCTTCCACTTAGAACTCTTTCTGGTTTCTGCCATGTCCCTAAAATGAATATCCATATTCCTTTTCATGGCATGTAGTATACTTCACAATCCTGCTCCCTGCCTACCTTTCTGGTCTCTTGTCCCATGACTGCCCTGCTCAAGCCATCACACTGTGGCAGTGTGGAATGCCTTCCTTCTGATGTTTACTAACAGAACTCCTCATTACCTTTCAGGTTTTAACTAAAGGGTTACCTGCTCATGGAGGCCTACAGATCTCTATACACCTGTCACATAGTATTGCATTGCTTATTCACGTACTGATATGCTTGCTAGACTGAGAGCTGCTGGAGGCTATCATTTTGTCTTTGTCTTTGCATTCCAGTATGTACAGGTCCAGAAATGGAAGTCAAAAATTGTATTTTACTAGAGGTTTAACCACAGAGAGGAGTGGGGGAAGTGTCCTGCCTTAACAGAAGTGAGAGAGACACAGAGGAGATAGAAACTTGATGTGGTAGTAAGAGAGTTATTTTAGTGATTGTTCAGGATAGACAAGGAAGTATGTAGAAGAGAGACTGGTGGACATAAAGAAAAGAGCTGGCGAAGGGTAATGATATGTACGAATAGCTTTGATGGGAGTTAGGTGGCCTTGGTTGGAAAGGGGAGAGTTTAATAGATTTTTTCCAGAGAGTAAAGGAGCTCAAAACTTCACAAGCCAGCAGTTCCAAAGCAATCACTGAAATAGGAGGATGAAGTGGATTAGGCTGCAGGTCACACTGCAGTTGAAGACATCAAGAAACGAGGAGGCTAGGTACTGGATAGGCTGACTACTTGGACACTCAAGTCAATTCCAATGTGGGCAAGACTAAGTGTGGGGAGGAAGACCATGAGTCAAATGCCAGAATCCTTAAATAATGCACAACAATGAGCTGGACTAGGTGAGCAGATGACACTAGTTGTTACAATAACCCTAGAGACAAGTAGGGGGATGGGGTGACATAAATGTTGGCTAAAGTGGGAGAAAATTTTGTTTCTGGGTGAAAAAGAAGTGCTTTAGTAGTAGCAAGAATCATTAAGAGAAAGTATACATTGCCTCCCTTCTCTGTTATCACTGGACCACAAAAAAATAAGCTACCTTCACTCAGGGCCTACAAAATGTAACCTCCTGTCTTCTATACTATCTTCTTGAGTGTCCAGAATCAAATAGAATGATGTTGAAGTGGTAAAGGACCATGGACATTTTTCCAACTCATGTTCGTATACAGCACATCCCCTCTAAGAAAGTCTCAACACCCACAGAAGAAGATGTGCAATACAGAAATCTGTTTAACTTGCATTAACCAGAAGTTTCCCAATAATTTGATTAAAGTTTTGCCCAAGGTTATTAGTGAGGAATAAAATACAGGTCTCTGAATATGAAGCCAGGGGTCTTTCCAAGCAGCCAACAGCATTTTACATGTGTTCCTTGATCAGGTGCTGATAAGATACATCAAAGGCCACCAGATGAGAAAAAGGGAAGAACAGGCTGGTGGCACTCCAGGTATATCCCATTTTTTTCAATTGAATCAAATTTACTTTTATCTGTTTTATACATCAGCATTCCATTTGGGGTTTGAAATGTTTTAATATTTTATAATAGTCTAGTAGCCACATGCAAGTTTAAGATATGGAAAATAGTGTTTTGCTATATATAGGTAGTAAAGGATTTTGTTTGGACCAAAATCTCTAACCACCCAAATAAATTGTAGGCTTCTTGAAGGTCAGAACTTTGTCTTAAGAATCTCCTGCCTCCTACCAAGATGACCTACACAAAATAATCACCAAAAAAATATTTACTGATAACAGGTTCAACTACTGGACACTTTGTCACTCAGTGACCTTCTCCCCAAATGTCTCTATTCACAGAGAAAGGAAGAGGGGAAAAGTCTTGTACTAACCAGGAAATTTCCCTAAGGTGTGAGTACAAGCTGGGGCTCTTGAGAACAAAGCAAGTCTTAGTTATTAGAAAATGTGTTTGAGCAAGACAGGAAGTGTGAGATGGAAACTGTGGTTGGAAGGCTGGAGCTCAGCCCCTTCAGTGGCCCAGGACTAGATCTCCTGAATATAAACAGAGAAAATTTTGCTCAGAATCGCTAAGGAATTTCTCATTCATTTTTCAAAGAATCAGTATCACATGTTTGAAGGAGTACTTGCTTGAGACTAAGACAGACATGGATATAAACTCTGTTCATGACTTAATATCTATGTGATTAAGTTTTGATTAAGTTTTTTAAATTCTCTGATCCTTGGTTTATTCATCTGTAAAATGAGCACAATTCTACATGCCTTACAGAGATAATGTGTTTAGCATGCATTGAACTTTGCCTAGCATGTAGTAATCTCCCAATAATAGTGACTATAAGTAAGGGCAGCACATGAAATAGTAAAAAAAAAAGGTTGGGCTTTGGAGCCAAAAAAAAATTTAATTTCATCTCTGCCTTTAGGTGCACAATATTGATGAGTCACTTAACATCTCTGAGTCCCAGTTTCTTTATATGCTTAATAAGTTGATGATACCTAATCTTTCATCAAATGATAGCTCCTGAGAAGGACCAGAGATTAGGGATCTTCTCTTTCATTTTTTCATCTTCTTACAACATTGTGAGGCTTATCTACAAGCCACATGGTCTAGTTTATAAATGATGCAGCATTTAACAAAGCAATTCCTAAAACTAATTTCAAGCTTTATTTTCTTCTTTCAAAAACATTTACCAAAATTACCCATCACCTCATATTTTCTGGCACTCTGTAATACCTGTGAACTTCATATTCTTCTCCCTCTGAACCTTTTATGCCTCATATATATTCTCAGGTCCTGCTAACTTGCCCCCTCCACTACATCTCCCCCAGTCCTCTCAACCCAGTACATCCCTTATTGCACACAGTCTCCCAAGTTAGACAGTTGGGTCCCTGAATCTCTCAAAGCTGGAAAGGAAGAAGCCAAATAGTAATGCCTAAGGATTCTCTGTTCTTGTCATGTGGATATGAGAAAGACTATCCCCACATGGTAATGATTTTTGTACTATCACCAAGAGGTATTATCTTGTCTTCTCTACCCAGTGACTAGAATTTGGTCTTTTTGTGACTGTGAACTCAACAAAAAACCACACTTGGCTGAACAGCCCACACTCTACCCCTTAAACATAAACCATGGCATAGACTGAAAAACAGCACTTTTTTTTTTACTAATTCTTCTAATTATTGGGATATTTTTGGTAATTCTCAGAGGCATTGCTTGTATTACTCAAGAGTTCATTCTAAGAGAGTGGTTTTCAAATTCACATTAAAATCACTGAGGAATCTTTAAAAACCTTGGCTACCCATACTGAACTATATATCAATGAAATCAGAATCTCTGGGGGTAAGACTCAGACATCAGTATTTTAAAAACAAACAATAAAAAAAGCACTTTCAATGTGACTACATTGTACACCCAAATTTCAGAGGACAGTATTCCAGGGTAAAGTTTCTCAGACTTAAGCTAATAATACCTTGAAGAGATTTATAAAAATTCTGATTTTCTACACTGACTAATTATATTATAATGTGTGGGTCCCAAGCAATCAGTATATTTTAAAACTCTCTGGGTGCTTCTATGCGGGCTATTTAAGAAATACTATTCTGGGAGGGAATGAGAAGACAATTATGTGTAGGGGGGGAATATTTGCTACAGTCATACTGGATAAAGGCCAGCTATCCAAAATATATAAAGAACTCCTGTAATTCAACAACAAGAAGGAAAACAGCCCAATTAAAATTGGGCAAAAGATTTGAACAGAAACCTCACCAAAGAAGACATACAGATGGCAAATAAGCATACGAAAACATGCTCACATCACATGTCACTTAGGGAATTACAAATGAAAATGAGATACCATTATCACTAATAATGGTGAAAATCCAAACCACTGACACTACTAAATGCTGGTGAGGATGTATAGCAAGAGGAATGCTAATTCATTACTGCCAAAAATACAAAATGATATATTTTCACAATGTCTTACAAAAAGTATACACACTCTTACAAAAATATACTCTAACCATACAATCCAATATTGCCACAACTTGGTATTTACCTAAAGGAGTTGAGAACCTAGGTCCATACAAAACCTGCACATTAATTTTTATAGCAACCTCATTAATAATTGCCAAAACTTGAAAGAAACCAAGATGTCCTTCAGTGGGTGAATGGATAAATGAGCTGTGCTACACCCAGAAAAAATGGAATATTATTCAGCAGTAAAGAGAAATGAGCTACTAAGCCATAAAAAGTCACAGAAGAAATGTAAATGCATATAACTAAGTGAAAAAAGCCAATCTGAAAGGGATACACACTGAATGATTCCAACAATATGACACTCTGGAAAAGGCAAAACTATAGAGATAGTAAAAAGGTCAGCGGTTGACTAAAACTATTCTATAGGAAACTATAATGGTGGATACATGTCACTATGCATTTGTCAAAATTGTACACAGAATGTACACCACCACCAAGGTAAAACCTATGGACTTTTGGTGATAATGATGTACCAATGTAGGTTCATCAATTGTAACTGAAGTACCATTCTGGTAGGGATGGTGGTAATGGGGAAGCTATGCATGTGAGGGGCAGAGGTGTATGGGAAGTCTCTGTACTTTTTCCTCAAATTGTTATAAAAAAATTAATTCTATTTTTAAAAAAAGCCACAGCAGTACTGTTCTTGACCATCACTATTCAATGTACACATGGACGCTGTAAGCATCACCTGGAGCCTGTTCATGCAAATTCACAGATCCCACCTCAGACTTATTAAATCAGAATCTCTGGAATCGGTGTTTTAACAAGCTCTCCCCTTTGCAGGTTATTCTAATGCTCACAAAATTATGAGCAGTGCTATTCTACAGCAGTACTTCACAAACTTTAATGTACAAGAATGAGTAGGTATCTTGTTAAAATGAAGATTTCGATTCAGTAATTGTGGAGGAAACCAGAGATTCTGCATTTCTGTCAAGTTCCCAGGTGATGCCCAAATGCTGTTTGTCCAAAGACCACCAACTGAGTAGCAAAGCTAGAGCAAAGCAGTGGTATCAAGTCTTCTCTTTCTGCTCTATTCTCTCTTCTCCTGCCACCTACTCCCAAATTCAGATACACTATTGTCTTGCCAATGGGTATCTGCCTTGGGCAAGTTCACTGTGGATTCAATGTGACCAAGGAAATGACAGTAGAACATTCTTGGGGTGAAAGGATTATACCCAACATTTTTTCCATGGTGGCAGGTCAATCACTAGGATCCCATTCACTCAGAGCGAGTCTGCATGCAGCGAGCCAGTCTCTGCTTCTGGGCCTCTATACCCGCACAGCCGTCCCAGTCTCTGTCCTCAGCGCTGCCACCACTCCAGCCTCTGCTCTGCTCTCCTACAGCCTTACAGCTATGCCACCATGTCGCCCTGAGCACTAAGTGTAGCTCTTTACATAGAGTTAATAACAACATATTGCCCACACATGTATAATGAGCCATCCAACCAGAGCCAGGTCAGAATCCTGGCCATAGGAACCTTCACTTTATCCACAACTATAAAAATGCATCAAGAGCAGTGTATCACATGAGAGAGGAAAGGGAGCTGTCCACCATGGGTTCAGCCAATAAGGGGGTATCTGGAGGGAATTTAAAAAATATCAGAAACCTGACTAAAATTGGTTATCATTTTTATTACCATATATCAACAATTCCAAACAATATCAGAAATAAGATATGCCTCCCAACCAGGAGTCTGTGACTACACTACTCAATCCACTTCTCCTTGTTATACCTCCCTTCTGCACAGGACACAGAGATTTGGAGAAACAGAGCTACTCGAAGTCAGAAAGCTTCACAACTCCTAATCCCAAAGAAGTTAGATTTCTTCTTGTACCAGTTAATCCCTTACCTTTCCCCTTCCCATTTTCTCAATAACATGGCAAAAAAAAACCTATTAAGAAAATTGCTAATGTTGTGTGTTTGTCTTTGGTAAATCAGGAAATCTCAGTTCTAGCAACAGATAGTTCTCTATCCTGCTCTGAAACCAGCAATTATTTAAACTGTATGGGATCTAGAGGAAGAGAAGAAGGATGGTGGGAAGGCAGAAATCGAGGAGAAACATCCTCTAAAGACTTTGTTTGAGGCATAATGTACCACCCTTAAAGGATCAAGTGATAATATCCTTTCCAGGAAAAGATGGCCCAATATTTCTCAAAGTGTGGTCCTCACACCTGTATCACATGCAGATTCTTGGGCCCCACCTGGACTTGCTCAATCTGAATCAATAAATATGCAGTGGAGAAATCTGTATTATTAACAGGCATCCCAGAAGATTCATGCCCAAACTATGTTCATAAAACACTGATTTAGAACTGCAATGGGGTATATGGTGGGGACTTGATAATAGGGGGAGTCTAGTAACCCTAATGTTGTTCATGTAATTGTATATTAATAATAGCAAAAACAAAACAAAACAAAACACTGATTTAGGAGAAAACTGAGTTCCAGGAAGTCTCATGGTACAAAGTCATAGGTGTCTTTTCAACTACCTGGAAAAGCAAAACTCAAGTCTCTGATGGCTGAATGAGAAAGAAGCTCCAGCTTCTTGAATGGGACTCCACACACCAGTACCTTTCTCAGGACTGAAGGATTCATATCATTCAAAACTTTTTCTGAACTATACCCAGGTGAGATCCAATCAGTCTACAGTGAGAATGCCATGAGAAACACCCCTAGGACTTTTTAGCTGTCTCCTGCAATGAAGTCTTCGAAGATGATGCTGCTTTAGAAAATGTGCTCTCTTCATAAGACACTCAGTAGACCTTTCTTTCTTGTGTCATAAATAGTGGTCCATCTTCTGAACAAATACATGTTTTGTTTTTTAATTTTTTATTTAGGTATTATTGATATACACTCCTATGAAAGTTTCACATGAAAAAACAACGTGGTTACTACATTTACCCATATTAAGTCCCCACCCATACCCCAATGCAGTTACTGTCCATCAGTGTAGTAAGATGCCACAGATTCGCTGTTTGTCTTCTCTGTGCTACACTGTTTTCCCCATGACCTTGCACACCATGAGTACTAAACATAATACCCCTCAATCCCCATCTCCCTCCCTCCTGAACCACCCTCCCTCACCCCTCCCCTTTGGTAACCGCTTGTCCCTTCTTAGAGTCTGTAAGTCTGCTGCTATTTTGTTCCTTCGCTTTTGCTTCGTTGTTATACTCCACAAATGAGGGAAATCATTTGGCACTTGTCTTTCTCTACCTGGCTTATTTCACTGAGCATAATATCTTCCAACTCCATCCATGTTGTTGCAAATGGTAGGATGTTTCTTTCTTATGGCTGAATAGTATTCCATTGTGTATATGTACCACCTCTTCTTTATCCATTCATCTACTGATGGACACTTAGGTTGCTTCCATATCTTGGCTATTGTAAAAAGAGCTGCAATAAACATAGGGGTGCATATGTATTTTTGAATCTGAGAAGTTGTTCTTAGGGTAAATTCCAAGGAGTGGGATTCCTGGGTCAAATGGTATTTCTATTTTTAGTTTTTTGAGGAACCTCCATATTGCTTTCTACAATGGTTGAACTAGCTCACATTCCCAAGAGCAGTGTAGGGGGTTTTCCGTTCTCCGCATCCTCACCAGCATTGTTGCTCTTAGTCTTCTGGATGGTGGCCATCCTTACTGGTGTGAGGTGATATCTCACTGTGGTTTTAATTTGCATTTCCCTGATGATTAGTGATGTCGAGCATCTTTTCATATGTCTGTTGGCCATCTGAATTTCTTCTTTGGAGAACTGTCTCTTCATATCCTCTGCCCATTTTTTAATCGGGTTATTTGCTTTTTGGGTGTTGAGGCACGTGAGTTCTTTATATATTTTGGATGTTAACCCCTTGTCGGATATGTCATTTACAAATATATTCTCCCACACTGTAGGATGCCCAAATAGATGTTTTTTTTATCTCTGAAGTGAATTGCTTAATCATATTTGCTTCCATACATCAACCATTTAGAGTCTAATCTGAGGCTTATGACCATCAAATACCTAGGGTTTAAAAGTTTGCGTTTTTACTTAATTTCAGTCCTCTTTTTATGATCTTGTTGTTTTCTTCCCTTGCCTTTCCACCTTCCAATTTATCTTTCTATGTTGTATATCCTTACAAACTACTTTAAAATGTATCCTGGAACAAAGCCAGTTCTAAGCAGATAGATGGGAAGACAGAAAGATAAATCCTTACGGACCTCTTTTTTCTCAGTTATAAAATGAGGGATTCAGACAAGGTGATCGCATTTAGTATCTTCCAGGTTTAAATCCCAAAATCTTATCATAAGCTTTGTTACAATAATGAAATGTCCTTTTAAATATATCTTTCTGATGCGTTACTGTGACATTTTTCCAGGAAGAGCTTAGTCATAAAAGTCAAGAAATACCAATTTCAAAATCATTTTATATCTACAAAATGTAACTGCTTTTCACTCCATCTGATTTTAGGATACTGTTTATGACTTTATGAAACCAATAGAAAACAGCAAAATTATAGTATCAGTAAAAAAAAAAAGCTAAATTTTAATCAACTTTGTTTATTACTTAATCTCTCCAACCCATTTTTTTTTCAATCTTGTTGTTCCATCTTTTCCTTCTACCAGTAGACGGAGACATGAAATTCTGATTTGGAGGCACAGTTACAAAGTTTTGATTTTCAAAACATAACAACATCAAACATTGTGAATGCATTCACACTGAATTATACACTCATGAATGGTTAAATACTGAATGTATTATGCATATTTTAATTCAATTTTTTAAAAACAAGAAACACTATTAATCACAAGAGGTTGCTACCTTTAATCATGACCCTGAGCATTAATATTTCTGTACAATTCTATTTTATATGTATGAATATTGTATATATTCATAAAACTATAAAATGGCAGAGTTGATTTATAAATTCCAATGTCTTTCAATAATGTTTCTTTGTATAGAGATACATAAACAGCAGTTCACAGAATTCAGCTGCCATGGAATTATGGGGGAGATATTGCTTTTGCCTAAAGAATTTATAAAGGTTCTTTATTATCATTAACTGATTTTGATAACATTTTAGTTTTTCCCAGGGTATACTTTTGCCCCCAAATACTTTTGTGATACTTCCAATAGAGTATCAGACCTACCTAAACAGGATCTGGTTTTAGCCCCTATGTCTAAACATAAGATCTAATCGCATTCCCTAAAAAAAAGTCATATATAAGAAAGGTCATATATATATGTAGAGATACAGATGTATCTTGGAATAGTGATAGCTATAGACATAGACATGGAGATAACTGTTACTACCAGATTGAAAATCTGCATTTAGTATGGACAGGAAGCATTGAAAAGAAAATGCAAAAAGGGGGGAGAAAGTAGGAGAATTTAACCTGATCTTTATCAAGACCTTTGGTGTTTTGCAAGGTGTTTGAAATAGGTCTCCCTGAACTCGTAATCCTCCAGCCTCAAAAATACGTTAGCCTTTCAGACAGACTTGCATATCTCTTTTTCTCTCTCCCTACCTACTTTAACATTGTCTCCCTGGTTCTAAGTTCTTAGTTCCCTGACATTACTTCAGGCCCCACATTTGACCTCTCCAGATATGGCATTTGGTCCTTTCCTGTAACACAGAAACCATCACAACACAGCCTCAGTATCTGTTTCCTGCTGACACAGGAAGGGTGAATGCACTCCCAGATGCAACCACTCAGCCTGTCTCTGAGGCAGGTTTGATTCTGCGCTGTGTATGCTGACAGAAAAGGCCACTCTCACCAGTCGACAACCTCCCCTATCGGCAAAAGGAGAACCAGTCCTTTCCTGTACCTCCAACAAACCCTAGCCTGAAGGAATATCTTGGAAAACCATAGAACTAGGAGTAGTAGCCACTGGTCTCCCAGTCTACATCACAGTAAATTCAAGGGTAATGTGGAGCTGGACAGACTTGCCTTTGGTCCAGCCTAAAATGGCTCTGTACAAATGCGTGACATGAACAGAGGCTCCTTCCAGTGGGTCAGCTACACACGAAACACTCTACACAATTACCAACTCTTCCCTTGGCCTTCTGCCTCTCATGGGTGGGTCCCCATCACCAACATTGACTCAACAGTCACCATCCCTCATTTTATGCCTCAGTTGTCTCACTAGCCCAGATTGGAGATGTAAAGAATGTGGGCAGTTTTTAATACTCTCAGTCTACACTGTGAATAAATTTAACTGGCTGTTGAAATTTATTTTGTCAAGCATTACCATTAGAGCCTCAATTCATATAATGCATGGTTATTTATAAGACCTTACATTAAAGCAAACATCTAAAACAAGAGAAAGAAAAGACAATAATAAACAGATTTTAAATATATAAAGTCTGTAAGAATAGTCTCTTTTAAAGTCCCTTAAGTCTTACATTGAAATAATCATTAATCAATACAATTTAATTCACTAGCATGACAATGAAAACTTAGTACAAATAGGAAAAATGAGCCAGACACATTGTTACAAATATTTTTTATTGTCCTGTTAAAGATTTTTGAAATACAAAGCTGAACACAATAATTTCATGCCTTTTAAACTGTCACCTAAATATCATGTTCCTTTTAAAATTACAACCTCTCTTAATCTTAATGACTCATAAATCTATTACTATTAAACTCATGGCTCTGATTCTAGGCTAAAGACCATCACATAGCTGGCTTACATTTTATTATGCCCCATTAAATTGTTTGTGCTATGTTCTTTTAGATTTTTTAAAGTGTGCCTTTCATTTAATAGATACTAATTTTATGTAGTTAGAAGATGGATACAATTTTTTTTTTACAATTTATTTTGGTATCATTAACCTACAATTACATGAGCAATATTGTGGTGATTAAACTACACCCTTCATCAGGTCCCCCCCACCAACCCTATTACAGTCACTGTCCATCAGTGTAGTGAGATGAGAATCACTACTTGTCTTCTCTGAGTTGTACAGTCCTCCCCGTGCCTAACTAAAAGCTTAAGTTTTATTTCAGAATGCACAGGTTTCATCTTATTCATCTTTATAAGACTGATGCTCAGTATAGTGCCTGGCACATATGGCTAGCATCTAATAAAGTGCTGACTGAATTAAGAAAAATGTGCTTTTTTTGCACAATCAATGCCTTCATATATCTAAGCTAAAGCTGAATTGTGATCAGGACACTATTCTCTGGTTCCTGCCATGCAAAAGGACTGCTGGTCTGCTTTTTGACTTTCTTCTGGCTTGTTTGCTTCTTTATATTTTTAAGATGACATATTTCTTCAATTCTAAGGTTATCTTGATTATAAAGGAAACATCAATTTATAATAGCTTTTTGAGCAAAAGAAGAAAAAAAGAATTACCACAATGAATATATACATCAATTTATGATGCATCCCAATCTTACATTAAAATGTAAAAATTTGATGTCTTGGAAGCAAGTAGATACAGTATAATGGTAGTGACTTGTCTTGTTATTATAACCTGTCTTTGTTCTATTTTCTACATCATCAAATGAACTTAGGATACGATGTATACTTTGAGGAAGTGTGGTGGGTTTTTGTAGTGATGATGCTGTTGGGGTTAAGTCTGTGGGTAGCATTAGATTAGGGGTTATATCTTCCTTTTGGGGAAGCTTTTAGGGGCCTTTTGTTCACTGTCTATTGTACCATGGATTCCTAACAATAGGAAGGAGCAAGCACCTTATGTCACAAGGGAAAAGGTAATACTTTTTACAAAGCGTAGGTACCAAGAGTACCTTGAAATAAAGAGAATTTTGAAATGTGTACATCGAAATTTATGTAATAGATTTCATCTAAGTAATTATGAGAGGAATTAGAGTTTAAATTGTTCAGATTTCTCCTTTCTTATAACCTTGTCTGAAAGACTCTATTTTGAAATTTTCAAAGTTCAAGCAATTTTCAGGTTTACAAAGGCAGGTAAAAATAGTCTGAGAGAGTAAGAATAGTGAATGGAGAGAAGAAAAGAAAGGAGAATCAAAGGTAAAATATAGGCAAAAAAAGTTCTTGGGAACTCTAAAACTTCTAACTAAATTGTCAATTCTTACTTACCCAATGCAAAATGTCTGCATTGTATTTGTTTCTGGAATTTTTAATGCACTGAAATTAATATCTTAACAAGACACACAAAACAAAGCACAGAATTCTGTCACTGAGTCTCCTAGCCAAGATGCTTGATTATGCCCAGATGACTTTTAACTCAACTTTTAATGCTTCTCTGTCATTGAGCATGCTTCTGAGTTGTTTCTCCCTGATAAGAGTGTTCATATAGCCAGGAAATGTAAGGTAATTTTAATTCTTATTCCAAAGAAAATAAAAAAGGAAGATGAGTATGATCCTGCAAATAAAAAAATGTATTTCAAATTATCATCTAAATGATAAAACACTGCCACTATTCTTATTTGTGAATGTGAATAAGCAAAAGTTAATTATACAGTGGTTGGAAAAAACAGATTTTTTTTAATTCACATCATCTATTTATATAATGCCATTTTCATAGTTCAAGGTAATTAACTGGAATGATTTTGTTTATAGAAAATTATGTTTGTAGTAAATATAATTTTCAAATGCTTACCTTCTCTAAATAAAGAGCATCTATGTTTGAATAATGATCATAGTCCCATTAGGACAATCCTTAACTTTTTTCTTTTCATTTTATTGGAGTATAATTAATAAATAATATTATATTGGTTTCAAGTATACAACATAGCTGTGCAACACACACACATTATTAAATCCTCAGCCCCAACTAGTGCAGTTACTTCTGTCAACATAGGAGATGATGCTAAAGAACCATTGTCTATATTCTCCATGCTGTCCTACTATCCCCATGACCAATTTATATTATAATTGAGATTTTTGTGCCCCTTTATCCCACTCACCCCTATGGCAACCCCTCTCCCATGGTAACACCAGTCATTTCTTGGTGTCTACTAGTCTACTGCTCTTTTGTTCATTTTGCTTTGTTTTATTTTTAGATTCCACAAGTAAGAGAAATCATATGGTATTTTTTTTCTCCACCTGACTTATTTCACTTAGCATAATACCATCTAGATCCATCCATGTTGTTAAAAATGGAAGGATTTCTTTCTTTTTTATGGCTGAATAATATTCCATTGTGTACATGTACCACTTCTTTTTTATCCATTCATCTATTCATGGACATTTTGGTTGCTTCCATATGGTGACTGTTGTAAATGATGTGGAAATAAACATAGGGGTCCATGTATCTTTTTGAATCAGGGATTTGTATTCTTCAGGTAAATTCCTAGAAGTTGAATTACTGGATTGTATGATATTTCTATTTTTAGTTTTTTAAGGAACCTCCATACTGCCTTCCATAGTGGCTGCACCAAATTACATTTCCACCAACAATACAGGAGGATTCCCTTTTTTCCAAATCCTTGCCAATACTGTTTTCTTATACTTTAGATAGTGGCCATTCTAACTGATGTGAGGTGATAAGACATCTCAATGTAGTTTTGATTTGCATTTCCCTGATGATTTGTGCTGTGGAGCATCTTTTCATGTGCCTGTTTGCCATCTATATTTATTCTTAGGAAAAATATTCAGGACTCCACCTATTTTTAAATCATGTTGATTTTTGGGTGTTGACTCATATAAGTCCTTTATATATTTTGGATGTTAACCCCTTATCAAATAAATCATCTGTGAATATATTCTCCAATACTGTATGCTGCCTTTTGTTCTGTTGACAGTGTCCTATGCTATGTAGAAGCATTTTAGTTTGACATAGTCTCATTTGTTCACTTTTTATTTTGATTCCATTGTCTGGAGGATTGTGTCCAGAGAGAAATTGCTCATGATATTATGTTCAAGAGATTTTTACCTATGTTTTCTTCTAAGAGTTTTATGGTTTCATGTCCTATATTTAGGTCTTTAATCCATTTTGAGTTTACTCTTGTATATTGAGTTAGACAGCAATCCACTTTCATTCTCTTGCATGTAGCTGTCCAGTTTTCCTAGCATCATTTATTGAAGTGACTGTCTTTTCCCCATTGTATTTTCATGGCCCCTTTAATCATATATTAATTGGCCATATATGTGTGGGTTTATATTTGGGCTCTCTATTCTTTTCCATGGATCTGTGGGTCTTTTCTTGTGTCAGCACCATATTGTTTTGATTACTGTAACTTTGTAGTAGAACTTGAAGTCAGGGAGAGTCGTATCTGCAGCTTTGTTCTTTTTTCTCAGATTCCTTTGGCTATTTGGGGTCTTTTGTGGTTCCATGTGAATTTTAGGATAATTTGCTCTGGTTCATTAAAAAATGTTGTTGGTATTTTGATAGGGATTGCACTGAATCTGTAAAGTCCTTTGAGTAGGATGGTCCTTTTGACAATATTAATTCTTCCTATCTATAAGTATGAGCTAGATTTCCATTAAAGCATAGTCTTCTTTAATTTCTCTCATCAGTGTCATAGTTTTCAGAGTAAAGGTGTTTCACCACCTTGTTTAGATTTATTCCTAAGTATTTTATTCTTTTTGATGCAACTGTAAGTGGAATTGTTTTCCTGATTTCTCTTTCTGTGAGTTTGTTGTTAGTATATAGGAATGCAACAGATTTCTGTATATTAATTTTGTATCCTGCAACTTAGCTGAATTCAGTTATTAGTTCTAAGACTTTTTGGTGGAGTCTTTAAGGTTTTCTATATATATATCATCAAGTCATCTGCAAATAGTGACAGTTTAACTTCTTCCTTACCAATTTGAATGCCTTTTCTCTCTTTATCTAGCTTGATTGCCCTGACTAGGACCTCCAGTTCTATGTTGAAAAAAGTGGTGAGAGTGGCCATCATTGTCCTGATCCTGATCTTAGAAAAAAAGCTTTCAACTTTTAACCATTCAGTATGATGTCCACTGTCAGTTTGTCATATGTGGCCACAATTATGTTGAGGTATGTTCCCTCTACAACAATTTTGTTGAGAGTTCTTATCATGAATAGATGTTGAATTTTGTCAAATGCTTTTTCAGCATCTATTGAAATGATAGTATCGTTTTTATCCCTCTTTTTGTTAATGTGGTGTATGACATTGATTGATTTATGAATATTATGCCATCCTTGCATTTCTGGAATAAGTCCCACTTATTCATGGTCATGATAGGTGATCCTTTTGATGTATTTTTTTGCTGTTGTTTTGTTGAGAATTTTTGCATCTATATTCATCAGGGATTTTGGTCTCTAATATTTTTTTTCATAGTGTCTTTGGCTGGTTTTAGTATCAGAGGTAATACTGGACACGTAGATTGAGTTTGGAAGTATTACCTCCTTCTCTGTTTTTTGGAATACTTGAAGAAGGACAGGTATCAGCTCCTCTTTAGATGTTTTGTAGAATTCACCATGAAGCCATCTGGTCCTGCACATTTGTTTGTTTCTTTGGAGATTTTTATTACCAAATCAGTTTTGTTACTAGTAATCAGTCTGTTTAGATTTTCTGTTCTTACTGGGTCAGTCTTGGAAGACTATATGTTTCTGGGAATTTATCCATTTCTTCTAGGTTGTACAATTTATTAGCAAAAAATTTTTCATAGAATTCTTTTATAATTCTTTAAATTTCTGTGGTGTTGGTTGTAACTTCTCCTTTTCATTTCTGATTTTGTGTCCTCTTCATTTTTCTTGATAAGTCTAAGGATTTATCTTTTATTTATCTTCTTAAAGAAGCAGCTCTTGAATTCACTGATTTTTTTCTATTTTTTTTTAGTCTCTATTTTATTTATTTCTGCTCTGATCTTTATTATGCCCCTCTTTCTACTAACTTTGGTCTTTGTTTGTGCTTCTTTTTCTAGTTCTTTTAATTGTAAGGTTAGATTGTTTATTTGAGATTTTTTTTTGGTTTTTGAGGTAGGCCTGTATTGCTATAAACTTCCCTCTTAGAACCACTTTTGCTGCATCCCACATATTTTGAACAATTGTGTTTGTTTTCATTTGTCTCCATGTATTGTTTGATTTCCTCTTTGATCTGTTTATTGATCCATTGATTATTTAGAAGTTGTGGTTTGACCTCCAGATGTTTTGTGGTTTTTCCAGTTTTTTTCTTGTAGCTGATTTCTAGTTTCATACCATTATGGTCTGAGAAGATACTTGATACAATTTCAATCTTCTTAAATTTGTTTATACTTGTTTTGTGTCCCAGTATGTGATCTATTATGGAGAGCACTCCATGTTCACTTGAGAAGAATGACTGTTCTGTTGCTTTTGGGTACAATGTTCTGTATGTATCTGTTAGGCCATCTGGTCCACTGTGTCATTCAATGCCTCTATTTTTTATTTATTTTATGTATGGATGATCTATTCTATGTGAGGTGTTAAAGTCCCCTACTATGACTATTACTATTATATGTTGCTATCAATTTCCCCCTTCAGGTCTGTTAGTCTTTGGTTTATGTAGTTAGGTGCTCCTTTGTTCAGTGCACAGATATTTACAATTGTTATATCCTCCTCTTGGATGGATTCCTTTATCATCATATCTTCTTTGTTGCCTATTACTTTCTTTGTTTTGAAGTCTCTTTTGTCTGATTTAAGTTTTGGTACTTCAGCTTTTCTTTCATCCCTATTTGCATGGAGTATCCTTTTGCATCCCTTCACTTTCAGTCTGGGTGTGTCTTTAGGTCTGAAGTAAGTCTCTTGTTGGCAGCAAATAGATGGGTCTTCTTTTATCCATTCAGTCATCTTATGTCTTTTTGATTACAGCATTTAGTCCATTTAGATTTAAAGTAATTTTTGATACATATGTGCTTACTTCCATTTTGTTAAATGTTTCCTCATTGTTTTTGTTCTCTGATCCTTTCTTCTTTTCTTGCTCTCTTCTCTTTATGACTTTCTTTAGCATTATGGTTGGATCCCCTTCTCTTTATTTCTTTGTGTATCTGTTATAAGTTTTTGGTTTGTGGTTACCATGGGTTCTAATATTGAATGTCTGTTTCTTTTATAATGTCTCAGAAATAATAATGGAGTAGTACTTTCTGAAAAATCACAACAAACTCAAGCACTGACTTTAGATATATGAATAGTAGTTCTTTATAAACATTGCTTAGAGACATTATAAAAGAAGTAGACATTCAAAACTCTAGCTCTATACTATACACATATGCAAAGATATATGTTTACATTATATACACACACATATGTATATAAGTGTATACACACACACTTATACAAATATACATATTACAGGTCAAATTACCAAATATGAGGTTAATTCATTTGTTCATATATTGTGAGCATCTTCTTCATTATTTTCATATATTTTCTACTCATTTTAATAGTTAAATTTTAAATTTTGATCTATCCTCCATCTATATTATATTCTTAGATTTCATAACTGCTAAAATTCTGAAATGATTTATGAGTCACACAGGTCTGCTAACAGTTATGTTAAGGAATGGGAACACAGTACTTAGTTCACCTGACTTAAGCCACTGAGCCTTACTCAGTAATATTCTTCTCCCAGGCAGTGGCACATTGAGATGCCCAACTGTAAAAGTAATGTGATGAAAGGCTGGGACTTGGACAGAAAGCAGGAGGCTAGAGAAATGAAGTATTTTATTAGGAAATGCTCTGACAATTAGGATTATTAGCATTCCACAGAAGCACGTTTCTTGTATTCTAAATGAGGAAAAAGGAAGAAGAAAAAGAATAAGGAATGAGAGAAGAAAAAAGATGGAGTACAAAGGTAATGTATAGGAACATACAGGTATGACAAACTAGAGAGTTCATGCCCCCTCTACAGATGGTAGCTACTACTCATCTCTACCCAATTGCTGTCATAGAAAAACAGGTCCAGAGTTGCCAGGTTTTAGAATTTTTCAAGAAAAGTCAAAAAATATGGATTCTTATGTTACACCTCCTAATTTTTAAATGTGGGCAAACTAATTCAAATTTTAAAGAACAATAAGCAGAATGAACATAATAGGCCTGCAGGTGGGGCAACATTTCAAGGCTGAGACAAGTGTGAGTCAAGTGAGGCACTCACCCTGTGCATATTTAAAGAGGCACCAAAAACTTCAGTAATCAAGATAAATAATATTTTAATGAAATATTTTGAGATAGAAATTATTTCAAAATATGCATGAAGAGCAAAATATCAAAATTTTCAATAAAGACATGATCCAACCCTACACATGCACAGTTCATATACTGAGCCTCATCCTAATCCCTACTCTGCATTCACTACAGCCTCTGGGTTAAAGGCTGACCAATAGGGAGCATGGTAATGCCATAAATATAAATGGGAAACAGAAAGAAAAGCAGGCTTGGGTGTGAAGTTAATGAATTCAACAGCAGTTATTTTATCTCAGATGCTCTGTGGGCACCCAGGTGAAGGAGACGCTAAGCATTTAAGAATGAGAAGGTGATATCAGTAAGTGGGAGAAAAAATTAATACTTACTTGGTGTCTACTTTATTCTAGAAAGTCTACATATATCACATCTATGAGCACATGTAACTCCTTCATTATGAGGTTTAATCTCCACTTAAGATATTTTGTAATGGATATTAAAGTTACTGCCCCAAGATCATGCAAGTAGTCAATGGTGCAAGTAACCCTGTCTGAATTCCAGGTCTAACACCAAAATCAATTCTTTCCAGTAAACTGTGCTGCCATGAGCTAGTCACATTCATTAGCATGTCATCCATAAACTTAGAGGTTGGATGAGATTCCCAGAGTGCTTAAATGACTCTTGCTGTTCATCAAGCCTGTGTCATTATCCTGGCGACTCCCTGAGGGGTGGGGCCCTTGACAGGTCCTCTTGTCACTCTCAGGTATGGAGTCTTAAGTTGGATTTGAGTCTTTCCATCTACTAACAAACTTCCCTGCAGCCATATGGTCTTCAAGTATTATAGCCTGTTCCAAGCTCTACTCACATGTAAAGATACTTGGCTTCCTTCCTTATTTACTCACACTAGTGCAGCCTTGTTAAAACGATGACCAGTTTCCACACTTTTTAAAGCCCTGTCCAGAGTTTCTCTCAGGACTTGCATGTGTGTCCCTAAAGCATTGACACAGTTTAGTTCCAGGTCATAACTCTTCACAAGTGACCTGTTAATCAGGGCAGACCTAGCCATCACTCAAGATGACATCCCCAAACTTCATTCGGTGTTATTTCCCTAGTACTTTTTACACAGATGATTGACTAAAAAATATTTCTCAAATAAATTTGTTGTCCCCCCATCCACTCATTTCTTATAATCATTTCTTTCCCGTAGACCACCATTCTCCCTTAATTCTGCCAACATGAATCCTTGTCCATACTTCTAAGATTAGCTTACATTTCATCAGCCCAGCCTGAATCAATCACTCTATCTATGAACTATGATAGTGTTGATGCACTGAACATTCATTTACAATTTTAATCAATAGCACATTGATCTTATTTCCCTAATTAGATGTTAAGTTCCTTAAGGACAAGGGACAATGTCTAATGCTTTGTTAATATTCCCAAAACTTCAAGTACAATGTAGGGGCTCCAATAAACAGCCACTGATTGATGTGTTTCTAAAACAGAGGAACTTCAAGTTATATCTTCCTAACTATCTTTAATTTCTCTCACTGGATTTTTAAATCTATAATAGGGATTAAATTACATGAAATTCCATGGGTATTATGAAGAAGAATATAATGAGGATATTTGCTTAAATCTATTGATATATTTTCCCTTTTGGTTTCTTTCCTTGTAATCCTTAACCATTTTCTGCTCCCATTTAAGAAAGGGTACATCCACCTAAGAAAGTAGGATTTGACAGAAAGAAGCAAAACCCTTTTGACCAATGGAAAAGGAAACAAAGAGAAAAAGGGACAAGAGGTTTTTCATGAATGTACCTCTGTCTCCTGCCTTGGTTTCAGTGTACCCTCAGCACCAGGGCCAAACCTAAAGAAAAGAGGTAGGAAGTATCCACAGAGGCCACAGAAACCAAAAGCAGAAGGGGTTTGCCCTGTAATTCCCACTTGGGACTCCAGAAGGACACCACCTTGAAGAAGGTCCTGCATTACCATAGAACAAATGTAGTCGAGTTAGGATGCTGTGTTGTGGCTGATGTCAGGTATTCAGAGGATGCAGAACCCTCAGCAGGTCCCAGAGAGGATGTGAAAAGTAGCTGAGGGTTTTAGCTGGTGAGCTCACTGATAAGGTTACTGTGGAAAGAAGACAAGGGATTCGGTAGTAGAATTATAGGAGAGAACATGTAAGAAAATGAGCAAATTAGAGTCTCAGCCCGAATCAAAGACACCACTGCCAACAAGAGCTGAAGACAGGACATAGTCATCAGGGGGATGACAGGGTCATCCAGGAGAAGGAACATCACTGCATCTTGACTATGCCAAAAAACAAACCAAGAATCACACCAGATGTGGACTATCATTGGCAGATGAAAAGACAGCAAATGACAGCACACTTTGTTGCCCAGAGACCACCAGATAAATGCCTCGATGGAGAAATGACAGATGTCCTCTCAACAACAAATGATGGTCTCATTCAACACCACGTGGAAATGGGCTGGGCTCCATTGCCCAAGATGGTTCTCATCTTGGGAAGTCTGAGAAAGAGGTAGAAAAGACTTGAACTATTTGTCAATTCCCCTTTTAAAAAAATTAGCTTAAATTGGGGAGAAATGGAATTACTTTTAATTGACAAATTAAGGTTTTCTTTCCCTTTGTGAGCATCAGGGCTTGAGGACAAATGAGATCAGTTATAAAACAAAGATTGATGGTTTGACTCACACATTTGGGTTATGGTGTGCCAATTTGACATGTATTTCCTTTCACAATAAATTTACAATGAATATTTTTTATGTAATGTAAGAAAACTACTTACACAACAAAACTAAGGACTCAGCATCACTAGATATGCTTTAATCACTTGTTTTCCTGATTGCTTTAAAGCAGGTTAAGAAACAAATCTTCAACTAAGAAAAGGAGAGAAATCATTACGACATGAGACTACTAAAATTCTGCCCTATTAAATTTTTCTAAGAGGAGGAAAGTGTCAGACAAGGGGATTTTTGGAGTTATTATATTTACAAATTAGTATAATGAAAATTACCCAACTGTGGATTTCAATGGACTGTAATTTTTTTCCTAAGTACTAATAAAATAATTGTTCATTTCTTCCAAGAAATAGTTAAGGTTGCTGATTCTTTTGGACAAATCAGTATGCTCTGAACAATAAAGCTAATGGCCCAGCAAAGTCTATAAAATATAGCTGTATAGCTGTCTCTTTCCAGGGCTTTATTCCAAGAGCTAAATAGCAATTTCTATTTCTAGTTCACTACCATCTTTATCAAATTTCTTCCTTGACTCAGTGATAGCTTTTTAAGACATCTTCTCAAGGAAAGGCTTAATTTCTCAGTTTTGTTTTTTTACTTTAAGAATGTGATTTTTAAACTAATAGGATTGAACCATTATTATATTTTTTAGGGGTTTTAATAATATTGAAAACAATCATGTACATGCAAAACTAATCATACAAAATACCACTCACATTGACTATTATTCATTATAGAAACATACCTAGATCTTATTAATTTCACTAAGATTGTTATTATACTTCATAGTTATCTACAGTGTTAAGTTCTAATATTTTTAAAATATATATTTTAGTCCAAAGACAAATAATTAGTATCTAACAATCGTGCTCCTAGTCATTTAGCCTTTCCAAAAAAGAGATCTAAAAAAAGCAATTATAAGAAAGTACAGTCAAAGAAAAGTTTCTTCTGGGAATGGGGGGAAACAGTCTTAAAACTCTAGATTATTGTTACATTTATCTTATTAAAGAAAAGATGGTAATGCTAATGGATGTTCACCCCTCAGCTTTCACTGAGTAACAAAATTACAAAGTGAGGTTTTAATGAATATAGCCCACTGGTTATTTTATCTAACATCTACTTGAAATTAAAATGGCTTAAAACATTATGTAGAAAGTTTAACTCTAATAATCCAAAAACATGTTAACTAGAAAACTGTTTATATCTAATTAAACAACACTGTTACTTGTTTTTATTCTAACTCTTAAAAAGTCAGAACAAGATTTTTAATATGTGTTCTGTTGCCATAATAATTTAATGTTCTATAAAATTTAAGTCAGATTTGTTTTACTGTTCTATAAATAAGGAAATTGAACTAGATGATTTCCATGATTTCCAAGATTATCTGCTCTGTTTTACCTAATTTCTCATGCTAAAATTCAGTCATGAGGTGTAACATTTATCTTGAAAGTGCCTTAAAATACAGAATAGTCGCAATATACACCAGATTGCTTGAGCTCAAAGGAACTTATGACTTGGACTGTCCCTCTGGCATCACATTTTTTCCCATTTTAAATAGAAGTGGTTTGATAATCCCTTCAGTTACGAAACTGATTGAGGTTGGTGTAGGAGAGGCCTGCCTTAATTCTCAACCTCAGGTATAGCTCAAAGCAGTCTCTTAGGGAGAGAGCATTCATCCTAATCCAGACCCCAGAACATTCTGACCCACCTCCAAATCCATCCAGGAATCCCAAGATACAAATAGGGAACTCTCCAAAATCCAACTCCAAAGGGATATGATGAATATACTACAATTTAAGGAGGTATGTATATGTATGTGTGAGTGTGAATATATGTATATATGCACACATAAACATAATTAGGGTAAGCTATCCACTCTATTTGAATATTTAATTTTTTACCTATCAAATGAAAGAACACACTAATGATATCTAAAGTCCCTGCCAGTTCAAAAATTCTACAAGTCCTCAAGCTAGATCCCTTTCTCACCACCTTCCTTCAAAATTGTGAAGGATGAGACATAAAATTTTTCAATAAAAAGACAGTAGATTTTCAGTTTGGATGAGACACTAAAAATCTAAATGTCATATTATAAGGAAAGCAAAGTTTATGTTAGATGTAAAGTTGCAGGATTTAATAACATTAGTTGTTAAAAATGGGAAAAATCAATATGAATGCAAGGCCTTAAGTAGAAATACTTTGTTCTGCATTTCTCTCATTAGAAATAAGCTAACTCGAACTGTTTGCTCACCATCAACATTCAGGCATACCTACTTGCATCAAAAACAATAAGGAAACTGGGAAGGTAACTAACCCAAGTAAACTATCAAAACATGAATGAGATATCTTGTGGTTAAAAAGCAAGGACACTCTGGGAGGGGGATTCAAGATGGCAGCGTGAGAGGGGACACGGAGAACTCCTCCCAAAACCACAAATAGTACAAAAATACAATTAATACAACTAACAATAAAACAGCAACAAGAAAGAAGGCTGAACCAGATTCACACAGACCTCATCAACAGAGCAGACCTCACCAAAGAAGGTAAAATAAGAAACCCTTAATCTGCCAGGACCCAGGCCCTTCCCCCACCCCAGCTCACAAGGAGGGGGAAGAGAAACGGAACCGGAAGGGGTTGGAAGCCTAGGACTGCTGAGCGCCTAGCCCCGGAGATACTTTGTGAATGGAAGCCTATATTGTGTGGTGGTCTGCACTTTTGGGAGCTCAGACGGGTGGAGTGCTTGGAAGATTGACATTATGGCCATTTCTGGAGGGGGAATCCACACCCAGCACCTTGTGTGAGAATAGGGGCAGGTGGTCTGAGAGGCTTCCTAGCAGCAAGAGGGCAACTGAAGGGGCGGGGATGGTACAGAGCTAGTTGCACGGGAGAAGGGAGAGTTGGACAAGGTTGTCTGGGCGCACTCTGTCCAGGGGTTTGGGAACTTTGAGGAGCTTCAGGTTCTCAATCCCCCTGGCTGCCTACTCACCTCTGAGGCCCCACACTGTGACACGCAGCCTGCTGCACTTCCTCCTGGCCTGCCGGAACTGGTTCGCAAAGTGGCAGTCATTGTGCTGGTGTCAGGCCAGCCAGAGGGAGGCTCTGCCTACAACAGCTAGAAATACAAAGCAGAGAGGCATACACGTGTGTGCTTGGCCCACTGGCTCTGACACTGGCGACAGGCACCACAGACGGGAATCAGGAAACAGATCTTTCTTCCCCCTAGGCACCACCTCCGCTCCCCTATGACCCCCAACCACACTCTAGGGGCTGAGCAGCTCCAGAAACTGGAGTTTCTGCACTCTAGTGGGCACCACACAGAAGTATGCAATGTCGAAAGAACATGGTTCAGACCAAAATCTCACAAGCCCCAGAAAAAGGGCTAAATGAAAATAAACTCCCCAATCTTCCTAAAAGAGAGTTCAAAATAAAAATTATAAACATGCTTATGGGGGTACAGAAAAATATTCAAGAACTCAGGAACGAATTTAAGTCGGAGATTCAATTATTAAGAAATTCCAAATCTGAAATGAAACATACAAAGGAAGGATTTAAAAGCACATTAGATGTAGTAGAAGAGATGGTAAATGGAATAGAAATTAGACAAGAGGAATACAAAGAAGCTGAGGCACAGAAAGAGAAAAGGATCTCTAAGAATGAAAGAATACTGAGAGAATTGTGTGACCAATCCAAAAGGAACAATATTCGCATTACAGGGCTAAAAAAAGAAGAGAGAGAAAAAGGTATAGAAAGTGTCACTGAGGCAGTAATTGCTGAAAACTTCCCCAATCTGGGGAAGGAGATAGTTTCTCAGGCCATGAATGTGCACAGATCTCCCAACACAAGGGACCCAAGGAAGACAACACCAAGACATATAATAATTAAAATCTCAAAGATCAAGGACAAAGACAGACTTTTAAAAGCAGCTAGAGTGAGAAAAAAGATCACATACAAAGGAAAACCCATCAGGCTATCATCAGACTTCTCAAAAGAAACCTTACAGGTCAGAAGGGAATGGCATGATATATTTAATGCAATGAAGCAGAAGGGCTTTGAACCAAGAATACTCTACCTGGCAAGGTGAAAATTTAAATTTGAAGGAGGGATTAAACAATTTTCAGATAAGCAAAAGCAGAGAGAATTTACCTCCCACAAACAACCTCTAAAGTGAATTTTGGAGGGAATCCTATAGATAGAAGTATTCCTAAGGCTAAATAGATGTCACCTAAGGAATAGACAAAGAGTACAGAAAATGATTCATAACATAGAAAGAATGGGGGAGGAAGAAAAAAAGGGGGGAAAAAAAGAACCTTTAGGTTGTGTTTGTAATAGCATACGAAGTGAGTTAAATTATACCGTTAGGTAATAAGAGAATTACCATTGAACCTTTGGTAACCACGAATCCAAAGGCTGCAATGACAATAAGTACATACCAATTGATAATCACCCTAAATGTAAATGGTCAGAATGCACCAATCAAAAGAACTAGAGTTACTGAATAGATACAAAAATAAGACCCATCCATATGCTGCCTACAAGAGGCTCACTTCGAACCCAAAGACATACACAGAGTGAAAGTAAAGGGATTGAAAAAGATATTTCATGCAACTAATAGTGAGAAAAAAGCAGGAGTTGCAGTACTTGTATCAGACAAAATAGATTTCAAAACAAAGAAAGTCACAAGAGACAAAGAAGGACATTACATAATGAGAAAAGACTCAGTCTAAAAGGGGATATAACTAATATAAATATCTATGCACCTAACACAGGAACACTACATATGTGAAACAAATACTAACAGAATTAAAGGGGAAATAGAATGCAATGCATTCATTTTAGGAGACTTCAACACACCACTCACTCCAAAGGACATATCAACCGGACAGAAAATAAGTAAAGACACACAGGGACTGAACAACATATTAGAACAGATGAACCTAACGGACATCTACAGAACACTCCATCCAAAAGGAACAGGATACACATTCTTCTCAAGTGCACATGGAACATTTTCAAGGATAGATCATATACGAGGCCACAAAAAGAACCTCAGTAAATTTAAAAAGATTGGAACTGTACCAACCAGCTTCTCAGATCACAAAGGTATGAAACTAGAAATAAATTACACAAAGATAACAAAAAAGCCCACAAACACATGGAGGCTTGATAACATGCTCCTAAATAATCAATGATCAATGACCAAATAAAAACAGAGATCAAGCAATATATGCAGACAAATGACAACAATAATTCAACATCGCAAAGTCTGTGGGATGCAGTGAAGGCAGTGCTAAGAGGGGATTATATTGCAATACAGGCCAACCTCAGGAGAGAACAACAATGCCAAATAAACATTCTAAATCCACAATTAATGAAACTAGAAAAGGAAGAACAAACGAGGCCCAAGCCACTAGAAGGAGGGACATAATAAAGATTAAAGCAGTAATACATAAAATTGAGAAGAATAAAACAATAGAAAGAATCAATGAAAGCAGGAGCTGGTTCTTTGAGAAAATAAACAAAATATATAAACCCCTAGCCAGATGTATCAAGAAAAAAAGAGAGTCCATACACATGAACAGAATCAGAAATGAGAAAGGAAAAATCATTATGGACACCACAGAAATACAAAGAATTATGATGAAATACTAGGAAAAATTATATGGTAACAAACTGGATAACCTAGAAGAAATGGACAACTTTCTAGAAAAATACAATCTTCCAAGGCTGACCCAGAGAGAAACAGAAAATCTGAACAGACCAATTACCAGCAAAGAAATTGAATTGGTAATCAAAAAACTACCTAAGAACAAAACATCTGTACCAGATGCTTTCACTGCTGTATTTTATCAAACATTTAGTGAGGACCTAATACCGCTCCTCCTTGAAGTTTTCGAAAGAGTGAAAGAAGTGGGAATACTTCCAAACTCATTCTATGAGGCCAGCATCACTCTAATACCAAAACCAGGAAAAAGACACCACAAAAAAAGAAAATTACAGACCAATAACACTGATGAACATAGATGCAAAAATACTCAACCAAATATTAGAAAACTGAATTCAAAAATACATCGAAAAGACCATCCATATGATCAAGTTGGATTCATCCCAGGGATGCAAGGATGGTACAACATTTGAAAATCCATCAACATCACCTACTACATCAACAAAAAGAAGGACAAAAACCACATGATCATCTCAATAGACGCTGAAAAAGCATTCAACAAAATTCACTTTCCATTCATGATAAAAACTGTCAAAAAAATGGGTATAGAGGGCAAGTATCTCAACATAATAAAGGCCATATATGACAAACCCACAGCCAACATTATACTTAACAGCGAGAAGCTGAAAGCTCTTCCTTTAAGATTGGGAACAAGACAGGGATGCCCACTCTCCCCTCCTTTATTCAACATAGTTCTGGAGGTCCTAGCCATGGAAATTAGACAATACAAAGAAATAAAGGCATGCAGATTGGCAAGGAAAAAGTCAAACTGTCCCTGTTTGCAGATGACATGATATTGTACATTAAAAACCCTAAGGAATAAACTCCAAAACTACTAGATGTAATGTCTGAATTCAGCAAAGTTGCGGGATACAAAATTAATACATAGAAGTCTGTTGCATTCCTATACACTAACAGTGAACCAGCAGGAGGAGAGAAATCAGGATAACAATTCCATTCACAATCACATCAAAAAGAATAAAATACCTAGAAATAAGCCTAACCAAGGAAGTGAAAGACCTATACCCTGAAAAATACAAGACACTCTTAATAGAAACTAAAGAGGACACAAATAAATGGAAATTTATCCCATGCTCTTGGCTAGGAAGAATTAATATTGTCAAAATGGCCATCTTGCCTGAAGCAATCTACAGATTCAACGCAATCGCTATGAAAATACTGACAGCATTCTTCAATGAACTACAGCAAATAGTTCTAAAATTCATATGGAACCACAAAAGACCCCGAATAGCCAAAGCAATCCTGGGAAGGAAGAATAAAGCAGGGGGAATTACACTCTCTGACTTCAAGCTCTACTACAAAGCCACAGTAATCAAGACAATTTTGGTACTGGCACAAGAACAGACCCATAGGCCAGTGGAACAGAATACATAGCCCAGAAATAAACCCAAGCATATATGGTCAATTAATATACAATAAAGGAGCCATGGATATACAATGGGGAAATAACAGCCTCTTCAACAGCTGGTGTTGGCAAAACTGGACAGCTACATGTAAGAGAATGAAACAGGATTACTGTCTAACCCCATACACAAAGTAAGCTCAAAATGGATCAAAGACCTGAAAGTAAGTCATGAAACCATAAAACTCTTAGAAAAAAATATACGCAAAAATCTCTTGGACATAAACATGACCAACTTCTTCATTAACATATCTATCTCCCCAGGTAAGGGAAACAAAACTAAAAATTAACAAGTGGAACTATATCAAACTAAAAAGCTTCTGTACAGCAAAGGACACCATCAGTAGAACAAAAAGACATCCTACAGTATGGGAGAATATATTCATAAATGACATATCCGATAAGGGGTTGACATCCAAAATATAAAAAGAGCTCACACACCTCAACAAACAAAAAGCAAATAAGCCAGTTAAAAAATGGGCATAGGATCTGAATAGACACTTCTCTGAAGAAGAAATTCAGATGGCCAACAGGCACATGAAAAGAAGCTCCACATCACTAATCATCAGAGAAATGCAAATTAAAACCACAATGAGATATCACCTCACACCAGTTAGGATGGCCAACATCCAAAAGACAAACAACAACAAATGTTGGCGAGGATATGTAGAAAGGGAAATCCTCCTACACTGCTAGTGGGAATGTAAATTAGTTCAACTATTGTGGAAAGTAGTATGGAGGTTCCTCAAAAAACTCAAAATAGAAATACCATACGACCCAGGAATTCCACTCCTAGGAATTTACCCTAAGAATGCAGCAGCACAGTTTGAAAAAGACAGATGCACCCCGATGTTTATCACAGCACTATTTACAATAGCCAAGAAATGGAAGCAACCTAAGTGTCCATCAGTAGATGAATGGATAAAGAATATTTGGTACATATACACAATGGAATATTATCCAGCCATAATAAGAAAACAAATCCTACCATTTGCAACAACATGGATAGAGCTAGAGGGTATTGTGCTCCGTGAAATAAGCCAGGCAGAGAAAGACAAGTATCAAATGATTTCACTCATCTGTGGAGTATAAGAACAAAGAAAAAACTGAAGGAATAAAACAGCAGCAGACTCACAAAACCCAAGAATGAACTAACAGTTACCAAGGGAAAGGGACTGGGGGAGGATGGGTGGGAAGGGAGGGATAAGGGGGGAAAAGGGTCATTATGATTAGCCCACATAATGGAGTGGGGGGGACACGGAAAGGCAGTATTTACAGAGAAGACAAATAATGGTTCTATAGCATCTTACTACACTGATGGTCAGTGACTGTAATGGGGTATGTGGAGGTGACTTGAGAATAGGGGGTCTAGTAACCATAATGTTGTTCAAGTGATTGTACATTAACGATACCAAAAAAAAATGACTATTTTCAAGGCTTGATCATTTTTCCTTTAAATTTTTTCAATAAAAATGTGAGAATAAAAAAAAGCAAGGACACTCTGAAAATGTATGTGATATTGAAGGAACTAAAGAAACAGCTTCAGGAACTCTCACTGGCCATCTTGCAATAATTTGAGTATCCAAAGCGAAGAACTAGTCAATTGGTATAAACTGAGTGATTAAAAGTCCATTGTTACTTTTAAAAAGAAAACTAACATAAAACTACAAAATAAAAGTGATCCTAGTAGAATCACTTTGCATTAACTTTAATATGGAGAGGAATGCTACTATGTCAGTATTCCGTTCTATTAAATATAATGGGAAAGATTCATCACTAATGCTCATTTCCAATAACCAGGTGGAACAATGACCCAAAGTTAATCAGCATCACTGGCCATCCACAGCATAACTGTGTTCCAAAATAATGCATAAGTCAAATATCCTAAAAATATATTTTTATGCAGGCTTCATCCGTTGTCTCCTGTGAAATGAAACCTCAATGGCCTTACTAATTAAAATAAGGTGTTAATATATATTAAGTATAATCTTCCAGTAATTCTTGCAAAGAAGGTCAAAATATAACAATTTCAGGATAATGTATGTAACATTGTCTAAGGGGAACTTAAAGAATGTACCATTCAGAAGAAAATACCAAGGTCCAAACAACTAAAGCCTACATTAAAAAGGCATATAGTAAGCTTAAAAAGCCCCACAACATAGCAGGTTTATTTCTTTTAAAATGGGGCGCAGCACAAAGCAGGTCATCTTAGGCTGGGAAATTGCAACTGGACTCCAATAGCTAATAATTCAAAATCCCAACAGAAAAGCAGTTGTGTGACAATTCAGAACTTGTAACCTGGGAAATTTCAAGGTGAGATTCTAACCATAGGAAGGAATATATGGTAATAATATGTTCTAAGTTAATAAAGCAACAAACTTAAATCCATAGGATCAATACCTCTGTAATTCATTTAGTAGTAGTCTTATCAGAATTTTGGTATGCTTGTGTCTTTTTCCTGAATTTTATTCAAAGCTTTTCTTAAAATATGTAAGCTATTAATTTTAGTTAAATATTTAGCATAACCTGATTAAATGTTTCTGTAAAATTTTACTCAGATAAATTTATAAGATTTGATGTATAAATGATGTCTAGAAATTCACTGTCTTGTCCAATATGGTACCCACTAACTACATATGCTATTTAAATTTAAACAAACTACATACAACTGAAAATTCAGTTCCTCAATAACACTAGCGATATTTAAAGTTCTCAAAAGCCACAGGGCTGATGGCTACCATATCTGACAGCAAAGACTCAGAAGTTATATTAGTTTATTTTCAGGTGTTTTACTTAAGATATAGGCTAACCAGCTGTATTTATGAGAAGCTCAAAAATTCGGTGGTACAATCAGCTCAGTCAAGACAGAAGTTCTTACTTATCTAATAGACTAGAATTGGTGGGTCATCCCAATATAGGATTGGTAGGTAGAACGGCAAGTTCAGCCACAGGAGGTATCCAAGGACCCAGGTCCTTTTTTCTATTTTATTGTCCCTTAGGGTACTACCTTACCTGCATGACTGGAGCTGGCTCTGCAACATCTTATCAGCATGTTCCAGTCAGAAGAGGAAAAAGAGAAAATGAAGGGCAAGAAATTTCCTTTTCAGAGAATATGACCAGAATGTTCACACATCACTTCCCTTAACAATTATGTAGCTGAAACATGACTGCAGGCCATGCCTGGCTATTAGGGAGGCTGGGAAAAGTGGTCACGTTGCATGATTTTATGAAGTTATAACTTGGGCAAGGGGACTGTTGTCTCTACAAAGAATGGGAGAAAGGTTACTGAAGACCAATTAGCCCTGCCACAGAAGAATAATGTTTAGTGGATTTGTGGGGGGAGAAAAGTGGAGGTTAACACTTTTCTTTTATTAATGTATGTACAATAAAATGCAGAAGTCTTAGAGCGTGAAATTAAACAATATTTAAACAATAAGAGATATTCTTCTCCTCACTTAATAGTCCTTGGAAGGTAAAATTCCACTGGTTATATAAATTCTACTACTAATACATTTTGTTCTGGATGAAGTGGTATAAACCAGTAATATAAATTTATAGTTTCCTTAAAAAAACTCACTAAAAAGAAAATTTTATTTTCTTCGTGTTTTTAAAATAAATATTAGCACTCATTTTTAACTCACTTCTTAATAGGGAAAAAATTCTTTAAAGTATTACCCATAAAATCTGTAAAATAATATACTCAAGTTAACACTGCATAATTATTAAGTCATAAAATACCTGAGCCAAAAACAATAATATATATAATAAATTTAATAACACTGGAGGCATACTTTGTAGATTAAGCTTAAGTTATAAAGCAAATGCTTTATTTACTATTCGATTTTATGCATATTATTAAAATATATTAAACTTCATTTTTCTTTCATAAAAGACGATTTGCTATTGAGCATTAAGCCTAGTCATTTTTACCTGTCAATGAAAATGGTATATAATAAGGGTTTATCTACTTACCTTCCACTTACAAAAAATTGTTTCTCAAAATCATATTTAGTATATTAAACATTTAAATTATATATTTTAGACAATAGAAATTACTAAAAGGATGATCAAAATTACAGTATCACAATTATCTTTTAGCAATTGCATCTAGAAATGCAAAAGTGCTTCATAATTGCTGACAATTATCTCTTTAGATAAGCTTTTGTTCAGATGAAAACGTATGAAAAATTTATAAGTGTTGTTTTTAAAATAAGAATAAATTTCAACTGTTGGCTGAAATATTTTAAAAATCAAAACTGATCATTTTGCATTAGTAATAAATTTTTAGGGACCACTGTACTAACAAGTCAATGTTCATCAACAGTATTTACAAGGCAGCTGTGTACAATTTTTCTTTTATTAAATTGATCTTAAATAACATGTTAAATGCATTATTTCCAAAGAAAATTAATTCTATCCTACTGTCTTAAGTCATTAAATTTAAGCAGGGAGTTTGTGAAATCACTTTCAATAGCAATCAAAATATTTTTCCTTCTTAGATCCTCTTATCAACATCTAAGAGGGAATGGCAAAACATGAGGGGCAGCATCTTATTAAAGGAATTCCCTCATTTGTTAGTTAATTAGTTTTCAAATATTCTCCACTCTGGCCCATGGACATTTTTAATCTGTTAACAATTTCCATCCCATTTAAAAAATAATACAAAGCAAGGGACAATGACATTTTATATGATTATCTTAAACCTACATCTAAACAAAAATAAAATATTTCACTTCTTTTTCCACAATATCAGGCATCAGATGCCATGCAAAATTTCATAGTATGGAATACTTTAAAAAGCTGGATTCAGTTGGCGGGGGAGGGGGAAAGGGCAGAAAGAAAAGAAAGAAACTCCTTAACCTCATAGAACTGACAAAAAACTGAGAACAATCCTCAGAGACCAAAAATGATAAGCAGAATCCAGAGAGAGAATAAAACACTGGTGTTAGTATCTGTCATGGGAACATCTGCTGGTCCCAAGAGGCCTATAGCGCCATGCTTACCAGGCTGCATGACTAAAGAACAGGATAAACCTAAGGACTACACCAAGTGGGAAGCTGGATCAGACTCTCACAAAAAATTAAATCCCTGAGAGCTGACACCTTAATGAAAGTATGAACTTGAATTTTTAATACACACAAGGAAAAGATAAATATACTTGCCTGTTTTATTTCTGTTAGCTCTGGGGGAAGGAATGATCATCTCTTCTGAAATTTTCTAACCAGAAGCCTAATCCCAAATGGACTGGAGCTGAAATCATATTGCGTCTGCAACTCCCCATAAGCCTACAGCCAATAATTTAAAGCCCTCATGAATTAGTAGTAAGCCTTGGCACCAAGCAGCAGCAAACTCAAATACTCTAGAACCAAAACACCTTAAAACCAAAACCATAAAGAATTTCCATAGACAAATTCCCAAGGAACATGAACTCACAACCAAAACACTTCAAAAGCACATGAGGACTCGACCCTCTGTGAGCAAAGGTCAGTAGAAATAACAAGATCAGATCCACTTAGATGACAGATATTAGGATGATCAAATAAATAATTTAAATAAATATACATTCTTTATTACATAATAAATACTCTAAAGATTTTAAAAAGCTGATATAGAATGTATCTAGAGAGATTATAAATTTTTAAAAACTGCTAAAAATCAATAAAAAAAGACAACCTCATTTATAAAAAATAGACAAGACTTATACAGGTACTTCACATACAAAAAAGGAAACACAAATGGCCAATGAAAACATCAAAACGTGTTCAATCTTACTAGTACACAGGGAAGTAAAAAGTAAAATTAGAATAAGACCCCATTCACTATACACCAAAAGACATTGACAATTTCCAAGTCTAATTATGTCAGATTTGGCAAGCATATAGATCAAGGGTGTTCTCGTCTTCTCATATACAGCTGGCAAGAGAATAAACTGCTATATACATTTTGGAAAAATTTGATGTTACCTATTAGAATGGAAAGCACCCCCTACCTTATGAGCCAAGAATTCTGCTAAATAGCCTAGAGAAACTCAGGCTTGTGCATACTTGTACGCTGTACAAGCATGGTTGCAGCGGTACTGCTTATAATACAAAAACAAAAAAACTGGAAACTAAATGTCCATGTATAGCTGACAAACGGAGTGAACAAACTGCAACCACATGCAAAACCGCAGAAGAATCTCATGACATAAGCAAAAGAACAAAAACGAACACTATATATAAAGTCAGAAACATGTAAAACTAAACTCTATTATTTAGGGATGCATTTATAAGAGGAAAACTATACATTTAAAGAAATGGTTATCATAAAAGGATAATGGTTTTAGAATGGGAAGATTATGAGGAGGAGAGGCAAATGGTATGCTTTGGACTGCTAATGTTCTTAACCAGAGTGATGGTTATAATGGAAGAATTTTTTATAATCATTTATTAAGCTGCATATATAATTTTATTTTGCTAATAAGTTTATAGGCAATATAAATTTATAAGTTAACACAAAAATTTAAAACCTAAAGGTTTCAGAGATCATTATTATTCACTGATTTTTTCACGTGTTTCTGTACATTTCAGTCTCCTTTGAAATTAGGTGACAGAAATAATAATTTTCTGACTAATGGGCTACTAGCAGAAGTCATATGCGACCCTTCTGGTCTAAAGCAGTTAAAAACAGGCATGAGTTCTCCCCTTGCTGTGGCAAGGCTTGAATCCCCATGTTGAAATAGTGAAGCCGCAAAATATAAACAAATTGGATTCTGGTATCCCAGAACAGAAGGGAATTGTTCTGAAGAACTACTAGACCCTCAGAGCACTTTGAATGAATAAGAAGTAAACTTCATGTTCAAAGCCACTAAGAGTTTGGAATTTAAATATTTCTGCAGCATTGCCTAGCCAACTGACCAACACAAGTGGATTAAGGACAGATAAAAATAACTAGGGCTAAAAATATTAAACAATACGCTAATCAGAATTTTTTTAAGGAAAATGTGCAACAGAAGTAAAGTGACATGGAGAATAAAATGAGAGGGTCTAGTGTACACTTAATTACAGCTCCAGAAGAAATTTCTCCACAGAGCATAAAGGGACAGGTAAAATTCATAGAGATATTGTCTCTGGATCTTTCAGAATTATTTAAAGAGAACATTCTAAAAATTCAGGAAATCATATAATCCCAAAATGAAGAAAAAGAAATCTACACCTATGCGTCATATGGAAGTGCAGAATATGAAAGACAAAGAAAAGATATAAAAAGTAACTAAAGAGAAAGTCGTATCACCTATAAAGGAAAAACTTTAATCTGTCAGCTGATTTACAAGCCAAAATGACATCCAAAAGACAGTACAATAATGTCTTCAGAAAAACTATGAGTAACTAGTTGCCAAAGAATATAATTCTATACTCAGTGAAATTATCTTCAAGAACCAGAGTAGAATAAAGAAATTTCAGACTTTCAAAAACAGATAATTTACTGCTAAAATATTTTAGTAGGCCTCCAATCTTCATAGGTGAGACTGCTTAAGAGGAGCCTAGCAATACCTTCACAATATGAGTCATCTTTACTCTGGACCACGAATCCCACTTCTAGGAAAGTGCCCTATAGATTCTCCTACATGCTCCACAGAGACATGTGAACGCTGCTATTCACTGCAGTACTGCTTGTAACAGCAAAAAGACTGAGATACTCCACTGTCCCTCTATAGGAAACTAGTTAAATTAAGTTAGTTTTAACATCCATCAGGGAATATTCTGTGTTTGCAAAACAGATGTGTTAAGATTCCTAGGGGAGATTCAAAATGACAGCGTGAGAGTTAAGACAGAGAACTCCTCCCAAAACCACAGATAGTGCGAAAATATACTTAATACAACTAACCCTAAAACAGCAACAGGAAATAAGGCTGCACCAGACAGCATACAGACTTCACAAACAGAGCAGACCTCATGAAACATGATAACATACAAAAGCCTTGATCTGGCAGGACTCAGGCCTTCCCCTATCCCAGCTCACCAGCAGGAGGAAGAGAAATGGAGTGGGGAGGGGGTGAAAGCCTGGGACTGCTGAACACCTAGCCCTGGAGATCTGCTTTGCAAGCAGAAACCTACATTTTGTGGTAATCTGGAGGAAGGGGAGCTGGGACAGGCAGAGTGCATGACAGACAGATTCCAGCTGTTTGTGGAGGACGGGATCTACATACGGCCACTCTGGGACAAAGGAAAGGCAAGCGGCCTGAGAGATTTTCCAGCAGCCAGAGGGCGGCTTGAAGGAGTAGGGTTCACACAGACCTTGCTATGGGGGACAACGGATAGGGGGACAAGGCTGTCTGGGCATGCCCTGCCCAGCAGATTGGGAATTTTGAGGAGCTTCAGGTACTCCAACACTCTGGCTGGCTACTCAGCTCCGAAGCCTCCCACTGTGATACACAGCCTACTGAGACATACTCCTGGCCTGACAGCACCGGCTCGGAAACTGCCAGTTACTCCGCTGGCGTCACGCCAGTCAAAGGGAGGCCCCGCCTACAACAGCAAGAGACGCAAAGCACAGAGGTTTACACCTGTGTGCATGGCACACTGGCTCTGATACGGGAGACAGGTATGGCAGACAAGAATCAGGAAACAGATCTTTCCTCCCCAAAGGCACCAGCTCTGCTCCCCTACAATCCCCAACCTCACTCTAGGGGCTCAGAAACTCCAGAGATTGGAGCTTCAGCCACTAGAGGGCACCACACTGAAATATGAAATGTCAGAGGAACAAGGCTCAGAACAAAATCTCACAAACCCCACAAAAAGGACCAAATGAAACTGAACTCACCAATATTCCTGAAAGAGAGTTCAAAATAAAAATCATAAACAAGCTTATGGAGGTACAAGAAAATAGGCAAGACTCAGGAATGAATTTAAGATGGAGATTCAATCATTAAGAAATTGAAAAGAAACAAACAATGGAGGTATTTAAAGGCAGATTAGACACAGTAGAAGAGACGGTAAATCGAATCGAAATTAGAGAAGAGGAATACAAAGAATCTGAGGCACAGAGAGAAAAAAGAATCTCTAAGAATGAAAGAATATTGAGAGAACTGTGTGACCAATCCAAACGGAATAATATTCACATAATAGGGGTTCCAGGAGGAAAAGAGAGAGAAAAAGGGATAGGATGTGTCACTGAGGAGGTGATTGCTGAAAAATTCCCCAATCTGGGGAAGGAGATAATTTCTCAAGCCATGAAGGTGCACAGATCGCCCAACACAAAGGACCCAAAAAAGACAACATCAAGACATATAATAATTAAAATGGCAAACAACAGGAATAAAGACAGACTTTTAAAAGGAGCTAGATGGAGAAAAAATGATCACATACAAAGGAAAACCCATCAGGCTATCATCAGATTTCTCAACAGAAAACTTACAGGCCAAAAGGGAGTGGCATGATATATTCAATGCAATGAAGCAGAAGGGCCTCCAACCAAGAATACTCTACTTGGCAAGGTTATCATTTAAATTTGAAGGAGGGATTAAACAATTTACAGATAAGCAAAAGCTGAGAGAATTTACCTCCCACAAACCACCTCTACAGTGCATTTTGGAGGGACTCCTATAGATGGAAGTATTCCTAAGGCTAAATAGATATCACCCAAGGGAAGACAAAGAGTACAGAATATGATTCATAACATACAAAGAATGGAGGAGTAACAAAAAGGGGGGGGAAAAAAGAATCTTTAGGTTTTGTTGGTAATACCATATAAAGTGAGTTAAATTAGACTGTCAGATAGTAAGGGAATTACCCTTGAACCTTTGGTAATGACGAATCTAAAGCTTGCAATACAAATAGGTACATACCTATCAATAATCACCCTAAATGTAAATGGTCTGAATGGACCAATTAAAAGACAGAGACTCTCTGAATGGACTGACAAAAAAACAAGACACATCTATATGCTTCCAACAAGAGACTCACATCAAACCAAAAGACGTACAAATACAGAAAGTAAAGGGATGGTAGAAGATATTTCATGCAACCAAAATGGAGAAAAAAGCAGAGTTGCACTACTTGTAGCACAAAAAATATTTTCAAAACAAAGAAAGTCACAAGACACAAAGAAGGAAATTACACAATGATAAAGGGGTCTGTCCAACAAGAGGTTTTACTATTATAAATATCTATGTACCCAACATAGGATCACCTACATATGTGAAACAAATAATAACAGAATTAAAGGGGGAAATAGACTGCAAGGCATTCATTTTGGGAGACTTCAACACACCACTCACCCTGAAGGACAGATCAACCAGACAGAAAATAAGTAAGAAGACAGAGGCAATAGAAGACAACACAATAGAACACATGGACCTAACAAACATCTACAGAACTCTACACCCAAAAGCAACAGGATCACATTCTTCTAATTGCACATGGAACATTTTCAATAACAGATCATATGCTAAGCCACAAAAAGACCACAGTAAATTCAGAAAAATTGAAATTGTACCAACCAGCTTCTCAGATCACAAACGTATGAAACTAGAAATAAATTACTCAAAGAAAATTAAAAAGCCCACAAACACATGCAGGCTTAATAACATGCTCCTAAATAATCAATGGATCAACGACCAAATAAAAACAGACATCAAGCAATATATGGACACAAGTGACAACAATAAGTCAACACTGCAAATTCTGTGGGAGGCAGCAAAGGCCATGCTAAGAGGGAAATATACTGCAATACAGTCCTAAATCAGGAAAGAAGAACAATCCCATATGAGCAATCTAAACTCACAATTAAACAAACTAGAAAAGGAAGAACAAACGAGGCCCAAAGTCAGTAGAAGGAGAGACATAATAAAGATTAGGGCAGAAATAAACAAAATTGAAAGAATAAAACAACAGAAAAAATCAATGAAAGCAGGAGCTAGTTCTTTGAGAAAATAAACAAAATAGATGAACCCCTAGCCAGACATATCAAGAAAAAAAGAGTCTACACATATAAACAGAATCAGGAATGAAAAAAGAAAAATCACTATGGACACCAAAGAAATACAAAGAATTATGAGAGAATACTAGGAAAAATTACACGGTAATAAACTGGATAACCTAGAAGAAATGGACAACTTTCTAGAAAAACACAAACTACCAAGACCCAGAAAGAAACAGAAAATCTGAACAGACCAATTACCAGCAAAGAATTTGAATTGGTAATCAAAAACCTACCAAAGAATAAAACTCCTGTACCAGATGGCTTCACCGCTGAATTTTACCAAACATTTACTGAAGGCCTAATACCCCTCCCTCCTTAAAGTTTTCGAAAGAGTAGAAGAAGTGGGAATACTTCCAAACTCATTCTATGACGCCAGCATCACTCTAATACCAAAACCAGAAAAAAGACACCACAAAAAAAGAAAATTACAGGCCAATAACCCTTATGAACATAGATGCAAAAATACTCAACCAAATATTAGAAAACTGAATTCAAAAATACATTGAAAAGACCATCCATCATGATCAAGTGGGATTCACCCCAGGGATACAAGGATGGTACGACATTCGAAAATCCATCAACATTATCCACCACATCAACAAAAAGAAGGACAACAACCACATGATCATCGCCATAGATGCTGAAAAAGCATTTGACAAAATTCAACATCCATTCATGATAAAAACTCTCAACAAAATGGGTATAAAGGGCAAGTATCTCAACATAATAAAGGCCATATATGACAAACCCACAGTCAACATTATACTTAACAGCAAGAAGCTGAAAGCTTTTCTTTAGGATCGGAAACAACACAAGGATGCCCTCTCTCCCCACTTCTATTCAACATAGTACTGGAGGTTCTAGCCACAGCAATCAGACAACACATAGAAATAAAGGCATCCAGATTGGTAAGGAAGAAGTTAAACTGTCCCTGTTTGCAAATGACATGATATTGTACGTAAAAAACCCTAAAGAATCCACTCAAAAACTACCATATCTAATATTCAGCAAAGTTGCGGGATACAAAATTAATACGCAGAAATCTGTGCCATGGCTATACACTAACAATGAAATAGCAGAGAGAGAAATCGGGAAAACAATTCAATTCACAGTTGCATCAAAAGCATACAATACCTAGGAATAAACCTAACAAAGGAAGTGAAATATACCATACTATGAAAACTACAAGACACTCGTGAGAGAAATTAAATAAGATACCAATAAATGGAAACACATCCCGTGCTCATGGATAGGAGAAGCAATATTGTCAAAATGGCCATCCTGCCTAAAGCAATCTACAGATTCAATGCAATCCCTATCAGAATACCTACAGCAGACTTCCAGGAAGATGGCAGCATGAGCAGCATGGCAGAGATCTCCTTCCAAAATTATATGTATTTATGAAAATATAACAAGCACAACTATTCCTAAAAAAGACACCAGAAGATACAGGACAGCACATAGTGTGCAGCTACACCCGAGAGGACTCAGCACCCTGCGAGGCGGGTAAGATACAGAGCTGTGACTCAGTGGAACCGGAGCGCTCCCCCACCCCAGCACACCAGCGGGAGGAGAGGATTGTGGAAGTACAGGCCTCCGAAACAACCAGCTGCGGTGATCTGCGCCAGCAGTGCTGACACACACATCACGTGGTGTAGCGGAAATTGGAGTGACAGAGGGTGCACGATCTGAGCGGGGAACGCGCCCGGGTCCTTGCAGCCGGCTCCCAGGAAGAAAAAAACAAAAAAAAAGAAAAGCATGTGCTTTTTTCAGCAGTCGTAAAGTGACAGGAGCCCAGCGGAGGACCGGATACTCCTGGCACACTCAGCCCAGCAGGCTGGGAGTCCTGGGGAGTTTCAGACCCCTTAGCTGGCGTGTGGGAAATGGTCGCCGCACTTAGACTTCCCACAAAGATCAACGAACACGCATTCGTTCCCACCCCAGGCAGAGCTTTAAAGGGCCCTGCGGAGCAGCGTGTACGCGGCACAGTGCAGCAACAATGCCACCTATGGTATCCCCACAAAATCTACTCCCGGTGGGCATTTTTTTAAATTTGTTTGCTTTGGTTTTTTTGTTTTGTTTTGTTCTGTTTTTTGTTTTTCCTTCTCTTTCTTTTCTCTTTTTTCTTTTTTTCTTTTTAAAGTCTTGAAGAGCCCAGCTGACATACGTGGCACCTACCAGAGAACACTTCTATCGCCATGAAAAAACAGAGGAATATGGTCCAGACTAAGATCAACCAGACAGCCCCAGAGAAGGAGCCTGAAGGGATGGAAATGCACAATCTTCCGGAAAAAGAATTCAGAATAAAAGTCATAACCATAATGATGGATCTACAGAGAAATGTGCAAGAGCTGAGGGAAGAAGTGAGGGAAGTGAGGAAAGACAATGCAGAAATCAGACAAGCGATCGACGGGCTTAACAGCAGACTGGATGAGATGCAAGAGACTGTTAATGGAAAAGAAATCAGAGAACAGGAATACAGAGAAGCTGAGGCAGAGAGAGATAAAAGGATCTCAGGGAATGAAAGAATATTAAGACAACTGTGGACCAATCAAATGGAACAATATTCACATTATAAGACTACCAGAGGAAGAAGAGAGAGAAAAAGGGATAAAAAGTGTCTTTGAAGAAATAATTGCTGAAAACTTTCCCAAGCTGGGAAAGGAAATAGTCTCGCAGTCCACAGAAGCCCACAGATCTCCCAACACAAGGGACCCAAGGAAGACAACACCAAAATACATAATAATTAAAATGGCAAAGATCAAAGATAAAGACAGAGTATTAAAGGCAGCTAGAGAGAGAAAAAATATCACCTACAAAGGAAAACCCATCAGACTATCACCAGACTTCTCAACAGAAACCTTACAGGCCAGAAGAGAATGGCATGATATATTTGACCTAATGAAACAGAAGGACCTCGAACCAAGAATGTTGTATCCAGCACGATTAGCATTTAAATATGACGGAGGAATTAAACAATTCCAAGACAAAGGAAAGTTGAAACAGTTTGCCTCTCATAAACCACCACTACAGGATATCTTAAATGGACTGCTCTAGAGGGAAAAACCCCTAAGGCTAAAAAGATGTCACCAGAGAAAATAAAATCATAGCAAAGAAAGCAGACCATCCAAATACTAACTAAAGGCAAAGAATAAAATACCTGGTATATAAAGAATGGAGGAGGAAGGATAAGAAGGCAGAAAAATAAAGAAACATCAGATGGTGTTTACAAAAACTTAACAAGAAAGTTAAATTAGATTGTTAGATAGTAAATAAGCAACCCTTGAACCTTTGGTAACTACGAATCTAAAGCCAGCAATGGCAATAAGTACATATCTATCGATAATCACCCTAAATGTAAATGGACTGAATGCACCAATCAAAAGACACAGAGTAACAGAATGTATAAAAATGCAAGACCCATCTATATGCTGCTTACAAGAGACTAACCTCAAACCCAAAGGTATACACAGACTAAAAGTGAAGGGATGGAAAAAGATATTTCATGCAAACAACAAAGAGAAAACAACAGGAGTTGCAGTACTTGTATCAGACAAAATAGACTTCAAAATGAAGAAAGTAGCAAGAGATAAAGAAGGACATTACATAATGATAAAGGGGTCCGCCCAACAGGAAGAAATAACCATTATAAATATATATGCACCCAACACAGGAGCGCCAGCATATGTGAAACAAATACTAACAGAATTGAAGGAGGAAATAGACAGCAATGCATTCATTTTAGGAGACTGTCAACACACCACTCACTCCAAAGGACAGATCAACCAGACAGAGAATAAGTAAAGACACAAAGGCACTGAACAGCACACTAGAACAGATGGACCTAACAAACATCTACAGAACTCTACACCCAAAAGGAGCAGGATACACATTCTTCTCAAGTGCACATGGAACATTTTCCAGAAGAGACCACATGCTAGGCCACAAAAAGAACCTCAGTAAAATCAAAAGTACTGAAATCCTACCAACCAACTTCTCAGATCACAAAGGTATAAAACTAGAAATAAATGTTAGAAAGAAATCAAAAGGGCTCACAAATACATGGAGACTTAACAACATTCTCCTAATTAATCAATGGGTTAACGACCAAATCAAAACAGAAATCAAAGAATATATGGAGACTAATGACAACAACACAAAGACCCAACTTCTGTGGGATGCAGCAAAGGCAGTACTAAGAGGAAAGTATATTGCAATCCAGGCCTATTTAAAGAAAGAAGAACAATCCCAAATGAATAGTCTAAAGACACAATTACTGAAATTGGAAAAAGAAGAACAAATGAGGCCCAAAGTCACCAGAAGGAGGGACATAATAAAGATCAGAGAAGAAATAAATAAAATAGAGAAGGATAAAACAATAGAAAAAATCAATGAAACCAAGAGCTGGTTCTTTGAAACAGTAAACAAAATAGATAAAACCCTAGCCAGACTCATTAAGAGAAAAAGAGAATCTACACACATAAACAGAATCACAAATGAGAAAGGAAAAATAATGATGAACCCCACAGAAATACAAAGAATTATAAGAGAATATTATGAGAATCTCTATGCTAACAAGCTGCAAAACATAGAAGAAATGGACTTCTTAGAAAAATACAACCTTCCAAGACTGACTGAGCAAGAAACAGAAAAACTAAACAGAAAAATCACCAGCAATGAAATTGAAGCAGTAATCAAAAAACTACCCAAGAACAAAACCCCCGAGACAGATGGATTCACCTCTGAATTCTACCAGACATATAGAGAAGAAATAACACTCATTCTCCTTAAAGTTTTTCAAAAAATAGAAGAGGAGGGAATACTTCCAAACTCATTCTATGAATCCAGCATCACTCTAATACCAAAATATGGCAAAGACCCCACCAAAAAAGAAAACTACAGACCAATATCCCTGATGAACGTAGATGCAAAAATACTCAACAAAATATTAGCAAACCAAATTCAAAAACACGTCAAGAGGATCATACACCATGATCAAGTGGGATTCATCCCAGGGATGCAAGGATGGTACAACATTCGAAAATCCATCAACATCATCCACCACATCAACAAAAAGACCAACAAAAACCACATGATCATCTCCATAGATGCTGAAAAAGCATTTGACAAAATTCAGCATCCATACATGATAAAAACTCTCAACAAAATGGGTATAGACGGCAAGTACCTCAACATCATAAAGGCCATATATGACAAACCCAAGGCCAACATCATACTTAACAGCGAGAAGCTGAAAGCTTTTCACGTGAGATTGGGAACAAGACAGGGATGCCCACTCTCTCCACTGTTATTCAACATAGTACTGGAGGTCCTAGCCACGGCAATCAGACAAAACAAAGACATACAAGGCATCCAGATTGGTAAAGAAGAAGTCAAATTGTCACTATTTGCAGATGACATGATACTGTACATAAAAAACCCTAAAGACGCCACTCCAAAACTACTAGAACTAATATCTGAATCAGCAAAGTTGCAGGATACAAAATTAACACACAGAAATCTGTTGCTTTCCTAAAGAGAAATCAGAAAAACAATTCCATTCACAATTGCATCAAAAAGAATAAAATACCTAGGAATAAACCTAACAAAGGAATTGAAAGACCTTAACTCTGAAAACTACAAGACACTCCTAAGAGAAATTAAAGAGGACACTAACAAATGGAAATGCATCCCATGCTCTTGGCTAGGAAGAATAAATATTGTCAAAATGGCTACTACCTAAAGCAATCTACAGATTCAACGCAATCCCTATCAAACGACCAACAACTTTCTTCAATGAACTGGAACAAATAATTCTAATATTCATATGGAACCACAAAAGACCTTGAATAGCCAAAGCAATCGTGAGAAGGAGGAATAAAACAGGGGGAATGACGCTCCCTGCCTTCAAGGTCTACTACAAAGACACATTAATCAAGATAATTTGGTATTGGCACAAAAATAGACCCACAGACCAGTGGAACAGAATAGAAAATCCAAACATTAACCCAAACATATACAGTCAATTAATATTTGATAAAGGAGCCTTGGATATACAATGGGGAGATAACAGCCTCTTCAGCAGCTGGTGTTGGAAAAACTGGACAGCTACATGTAAGAGAATGAAACTGGACTACTGTCTAACCCCATACACAAAAGTAAACTCAAAATGATCAAAGACCTGAATGTAAGTCATGAAACCGTAAAACTTAGAAAAAAATATAGGCAAAAATCTGTTGGACATAAACATGAGCAACTTCTTCATGAACATATCTCCCCTGGTAAGGGAAACAGAAGCAGAAATGAACAAGTTGGACTATATCTAAATAAAAAGCTTCTGTACAGCAAAGGACACCACCCATAGAACAAAAAGACATCCTACGGTATGGGAGAATATATTCATAAATGACATATCCAATAAGGGGTTGACATCCAAATTATATAAAGAGCTCACGCACCTCAGTAAACAAAAAGCAAATAAGCCAATTAAAAAATGGGCAGAGGAGCTGAACAGACACTTCTCCAAAGAAAAATTTCAGATGACCAACAGGCACATGAAAAGATGCTCCACATCCCTAATCATCAGAGAAATGCAAATTAAAACCACAATGCAATATCACCTCCCACAAGTTAGGATGGCCACCACCTAAAAGACATAAAACAAATGTTGGTGAGGATGTGGAGAAAGGGGAACCCTCCTACACTGCTGGTGGAAATGTAAATTACCTCAATCATTGTGGAAACCAGTATGGAGGTTCCTCAAAAAACTCAAAATAGAAATACCACTTGACCCAGGAATTCCACTCCTAGGAATTAACCTTAAGAATGCAGCAGCCCAGTTTGAAAAGGACATATGCACCCCTTTGTTTATCACAGCACTATTTACAATAGCCGAGATATGGGAGCAACCTAAGTGTCCATCAGTAGATGAATGGATAAAGAAGATTTGGTACATATACACAATGGAATATTATTCAACCATAAGAAGAAAACAAATCCTACCATTTACAACATCATGGTGGAGCTAGAGGGTATTATGCTCAGTGAAATAAGCCAGGCAGAAAAAGACAAGTATCAGATGATTTCACTCATCTGTGGAGTATATGAACGAAGAAAAAACTGAAGGAACAAAACAGTAGCAGACTCACAGAACCCAAGAATGGACTAACAGTTACCAAAGGAAAGGGACTGGGGAGGATGGGTGGGAAGGGAGGGATAAGGGGTAAAAAGGGATATTACAATTAGCACACATAATGTAGCAGGGTGGGGGGATAAGGGGTAGGCAGTATAACACAGAGAAAACAAGTAGTGAGTCTATAGCATCTTCCTATGCTGTTGGATAGTGACTATAATGGGGTATGTTCTGGGGACTTGATAATAGGGGGAGTCTCGTAACCATAATGTTGCTCATGTAATTCTACATTAATAATACCAAAATAAAAAATAAAAAATAAAATAAAATAAAGATTCCTAGGGTCCATAGTTTAGTACAAGAATCAAAATGACTATATAATAGGCTCTACAATGGTGACCTACTGTGTAACAAAGAGGAATATGAGTACCTATAGTTGAATATTTTTGTATTTACATTCATTAAAAAACCTGGCAACAACTTAAAAGAAGTGTTGTCTGGGGGTAGAAATAACAAGATGCAGAGAGATGGAAAGAGACCCAGTAAGATGTGCATAGCTTTTTATATTATCTTTATTTTTGAACCATGTGAACTAGCACCTATGCAAAAATATACATGTATATTAATTTTTAATGGGTCCTTACTAAAAGATCCGTATTAAAAGGCTCTACTTTAGTACAAAGGAAATGATACTAGAAGAAAGCCTTAGATGCAAGAAGAAATTGTGGCCAATACAAATGGTAAATATTTGAGTACACATAAATATTTATTGATGACACAGAATAGAAATAACAACAATAATGACAATAATAGTAAAATCTGTGGTGTTAAAAGATTAAAAAATTTTAACAAAAAGTCTATGACATAAAAGAGTATAATAAAGATAATAAATTTTAGAGTTTAATATACATGTTAAGATCTCTAAGCTATTCATAAAAATAATAGGAATATTACAAACATAAAACCAGTGTGCCTCTGTGGGAAAAAAAAACATATCTTGTCACTTCTGTTCTCAAAACCTTCCTACCTCAGAGCATTAGCACTTGATGGATGTTGTATATGGATCAGTCTTACCCTACATACTCATAGCTCAATCCTTCATTTTTTTCAAATTTTTCCTCAGATAACACATTCTCAGGGAGGCTTCCTGACCACTCCATTTAAATTTGAAAAACTCACCATGAAATTGCAAGGCTCCTCATCTCTCTTATCTTGTTCTGTTTTCATTTTTTATAGCACCATCACCTTCCAATATACTATATAATGTATCTATTATAATGTGATGATCTCTCTTCCCACACTAGAGTAAAACTTCCACAAAAGCAGGGATTTTTGTTAGACTTGTTCTTTGGTGTATCCCCACTTCTTAGAATGACACCTGGCATGTTGAAGATGCTCAATGAATATTACCTGAACTACTTATTAAAACAGAACACAGAACTAATTAGCAGGTTGAAATGGGAAAAAAAAAAGGCAAGAAAAGAAAAAAGAAACAAATAGTAAGACAAAGAAAAACCACAAAAGATGGACAAATAAATGCAAACATATTGGTAATTGCAATAAATATAAATGGACCAGGAATGTCAATGTCAGTTGGTCTATTAGTCTGGGTTTTCCAGAGAAAGAGAACCAATAGAATAAAGATAAATATTAGATAAAGATAGATGATGATATACAGATACATCTCCTAAGATATAAAGAACATCTATATATAAATAGATAGATAGATAGATAGATAGATAGATAGATAGATAGATAGATAGATAGATA
>JAQQAC010020896.1:34079578-34227740 GCA_029783875.1 Phataginus tricuspis
ATAGATAGATAGATAGATAGATAGATAGATAGATAGATAGATAGATACAGGATATTTTTATATGTATATAAGGAGATTTGCTACATGGAATTGGTTCACATAATTATGGAGGTTTAGAAGTCAAGATCTAGAGTCAGCAAAGTGGAAGCCCAGGAAAGCTGATGGTACAGTTCTAGTCCAAGTCTGAATCCCAAAGCAGGAGAAAACCATTGTCCTAGCTTGAAGACAGGCAGAGAGGAAGAATTCTCTTTCTTACTCAGCTTTTTACTCTGTTCAGGCCTTCAATGGATTGGATGAGGACAACCCACATGGAGAAAGGTGATTGATCTGCTTCACTCAGTCTACCAATTCAAATGTTAATCGCATCCAGAAACATCCTCCCAGACTTAGCCAGAAATAATGTTTAACCAAATATCTGGGCATACCAAGGCCCAGTCAAGTTTACACATAAAATTAACCACCTGTTTAGTAGAAAGACTATTATAAGGTAAGTATACACCAAAATTAAACTAATAAAATGCAAAAAGATACTCAGGAAAATATAAACCAGATAGAGGGATTTAGGAAAAAATGTATTATTAAATGAAGTAGGTCACTATATGTGATAACAAATTTGATTCACCAGAAAGACAACAGCTCTAAATCTGCAGGCACATAATAACATTGCATCTCAATATGTAAAAAAATAATAATAATCATAAATATAGCCAGGGATTTTCATATACCTTTTTCAGTAATTTTTAAAGCTGACAAAAAATAAGCATGAAGATTGTAAAAGTGATCAAATCTTTCATTCCATCTATAAACAGGCAGAATCTACTTCCTATCTTTAGGTCAAGTCTGGTCATGTGACTGGCTTTGCTTAATGAGACATTAGCAAGCATAATACAAGCAGAAGCTTGAAAAGTACTTCCTCACTGGAGCCTTCCTGCTCACTGTTCCTGAAATCCTGCAACTGCTATATGAGCAATCCTAGGCTAGATTGCTGGAGAATGGGAGGCCTTTCTGGAAAGAGGCCATCATAAATCAGGCAGCTCAGTTTACCCAAAAGCCAACTAGATACATGAAGGGGTCCAACCCAGATCAGATGAGCCTGGCCTATACTAGGCAAGTGCCCCCAAGCTGAGCCTAACCCAAACTGCCAGTCATAGAATGGGGAACACAATAAATGGTTGCTTACTTAACAGTAAGTTTTGAAATGTTTTGTCACATAGTAAACAGTAACTGATAAATATGTAAGGATAAATACTGGAGCAACAGTTTAAAAGGTTGAGCTAACAAACATATATAAACCTTGCACATAAAATTGACTGACCAAACTTTAAATTAGTACTATATACACAATGCTTGCTAATCACAAGTCAATGATGGGGGAAAATTCTCCATACTTTCGGAGATTTAAAAATAGCTTCAAATTAATTATAGCTGGCTTATTTTTGTTTTCAGACTATTCTCCTTCACTACTCCCTAGAAACTGCCAACTTCATATCTCATACCACCAGTTTACATCACTCACCATCCTCCATGTTACTTTCATCTAAAAACTCCAGTTATTCCCCAACACTACTTGATGATTTGGATTCCTGTCACTCTTTCATTCTCTCCAATATTACAGCTGTACCAGCAATTCTATCCTCTCTTTTGTACATCACCAGCATTCAAACACACTATTAATATTCTCAAGTTTAAAATTAATAAAAAGCTGTTCTCATCTCTGCTTCTCCCATTAGAGCTTGCATCATTTTTTTCACTTTACAACAGATATTGAAACAACTATCTATTCTTGAGTCTGAATTTCCTCTTCTTCAGTTATTTATTAAACTCACATCAATCTGACTTCTACCTCTAACTCCCACTGAAATGTTCTCTTGTTAAACAATATTTCCTTCATTGTTAAATTCAACATCCAGTTGTCACTCCTCATCTTATATGACCACCCAAAGATATTTAGTACAGTTGATCCTTGAAATACTTCTTTACTTGACTTCCAAGACACCCTAATCTGCTCCTCTGAGTATTCCTGCTAAGTGGACTTTGAGGATTCTTCCTCCTCTCCTCAATCTCCTCATACTGTAGTGACCAAATACTCAGACCCCTCCTCTCAAGTGAACCACTTTATCTACCATCTGAATTAATGCAATGGCCTCTAAACAGATCTCTATGATCCACCTTTGGCCCTTTAGAGAACATTCTCACTGCAGCAGCCCCAGTGCTCCTTTTAAAACTCACAGCCAATCATGTCACTTCTCTTCCCAAATCCCTCCAGTGGCTCCAATTCTCACTCAGAGTAAAAACAAAAATGCATAGAATGGTTGTGGGGAAAATGGAAGTTCCTATGGCCAGGATCTTCACCTGACCCTAAACTTCTTGATGACGTAATTGTCCTACTGCTAAGCCTAATGCTTCCACACCCTTAGGCAATAAGCTATTATTGACTAAATCACTACATAAAGAGATCTTCCCAGAGGTCTGGGTGGAGGCAGAGATGGAGATGGATTACAGACCTTCAGACTGCTGGACACAGATGTGATTCTAGTGCTCAACCTACCACTGGGAGATGGAAGCTGGGTATAAACCCTTTTACCCCAGAAACATTCTGTTGTCATTCCCCAGTCTTACTGAATCCATAGTGAACTTGCCTGGGGCTGAAACCCTCAGGCAAGACAATGGCAAGAGACCTAACATGAACTCGTTCTCCTACCTTTTAAACTTCTTTTCTTACTAATTTCCATATTGCTCATTCAGCCACAGAGGTCCTTGCTGTTCATCAGACATATAAAGCACATTCTCCCCCCTTAGGTCTATACATAGACTGGTACCTCTAGCTGGAATGCTCCTCCCCTACACAACCACATGGCTAAATTTTCTATTCCCTTAGTCTTTGCTCAAATACTACCTTCTTAGTGAAGTCTACCCAGACCACCAAGTATGAAATTGCAAACTCTCACCTGGTGCTCCAAATACTCTTTACCCTGCTCTATTTTGTTTCCATAGCATTTATAATCTTTAAAGTACTGTATAAATATAATATTTATTTTATCTATTGTTTATTGTCTTCCCCACCAGAATGTAACCTTAGTTTGTTTCAAGCAGAACCTAAAATAAAGATGTAAATGCAAGTAGTTTATTTGAAAGGCAATATCAGAAAGCACACTGACAAGTTGGGAAGTGCAAGAGGAAAGGAGAAGAAAGCCAATATAGTGTGTGATCCTGAACACCACTGAAGAAACAGATATGATCCCCTTGGGACCCTTGGAAAGATTGGGTGGCATATGCTTCTGAATCATCCCACACTTCACTAGTTGAGTATCACTCCTGAGCACTAACTCTACAGCATGTCTATACATGGCCAATTTTGCTTCTGTGACTAAAGAACATACTCAGGTGGAGAACTGTAGGAAGACATTAGCATACACGAGAATGCCTGCAAGAGACCTCAAAGATAAAAGAAGTATGGGCAGGTACCAACTGTTTTACTATCACAGATATCTTTGTCTATATATTTATTTCAGTTGCTATATTCCAAAGGTCTAGAAAAACTTTGGCACATAGTAAGAATGAAAAAAATCTGTGTTGAATGTTGTTGAATAAAGGGTCAAAAAAATTACATGAAACTAGAAAATACTTACCCCTAAACAAAAAATACACACAAATCATAATTTGTGGGATACAGCTAAAATTTTATCTTGAGATAGTCAGAAATACATTACTGAACAAGAAAGGCTGAAAATTTAGTCTAAGAATTCAATTTAAGTCATTAGAAAAAGAACAATAAAATAAGCTCAAAGAAATCTGAATAAAGAAGTTAAGACAATAACAAAAAATTAATTTAAATAAACAACAAAGGTATAACAAGGAAAACTAAGTAAGTCAAAAGTTGGTTTTAAAAAAGGAATATTAAACTGACTATGTTAATACTAATCAAGAAAAAAAGAGAGAAAGAAAAGTACAAACTAAAATGTGATTAAAATAAGAACACGACGACAGATACAACAGAGAATGAAAAGGATAAAAAACATATTATGGGTACCAACCTGAAAATACCTTTAGCAAAATGAATTTAATGAATAATTAACCATCTTCATACAAAGAAAATACCAGATTCATTTGGCTTTACAGGCAAGTTTCCACCAAATGTTCAAAGAATGAATCATTCCAATTTTGTGCAAACTTTTCCAAAGACTAAAAAATGAGAGGCTTGTTTAAAGAGGCTGTTCAGTTAGCTATTGCTGCAATAATACTATTTTACAACCACAAGTGGTTGTGTAATATTGATGCAGGAAGAGAGAAACAGATCCGTATAATTGAACGGAGAGACCATGAACAGAACTATGCACATACACAAACACCACACATGATGCAGATACAGGAACAGGAAGGACCACGCAGTAAGTTGTGCTGGAGCAAATGATTTTTCACGTGGAAAAAAATGAAATTGAAGGACATAAATCAAAAGAGGAAAAGTTGAAAACATTTTAGAGAAGAAAATTTAGGAATTTCTTTATGAACTTCAGACAAAAAATAATTTTTTAACAAGACAAAGCAGCACAAACCATGAAGGAAAAGATTGGTAAATTCAACTACTTTAAAATTAAGAGCTGGGAAGAGTCATTTGCAACACATATAAGGCATCAAAGAGTTAAAAAAGAAAACCTACAACTAATAAGAAAAGGAAAACCTATTACAAAAATGAGAAGAAGCCAGAAAACATTTCATAGAAGTAGAAACACAAAGCTAAAATATGCAAAGGCACTCTACTCTCATTAGAAATCAGAAAAATGTAAACCAGACCATGAGGTTTCATTTTAAATGTATGAAATTGATAAAAATTAAATAACCAAACAATAAGAAGTGCTGACACAAAGGGAATTTTTATGCCTATTGATGAGAAGATAAATTAATGACTACTTTGGAAAACAATTTATCATTATCTAGCAAAATGTAAATTTACATACACAAGACACATCAGTTTCCGCTCCAAAGGTTATACTCTACAGAAAATTTTGCATATATTTACCAGGAGACATGTACAAACATATTTGAAACCTCAGGAAGGAAAGAGAAACTAGAAACAACTCAATTTTTTACCAAGAGGAAAAAGGAATGAACTACCAAATGTTCAAAGAGTAAATAAATGAACTATAGCTACAAGCATTAACATGAGTAAATGTAATAAAAATGAACAAAGCACGTCTCAAATACATAAAATATGTTTCATTTCATCCAATGTCAAAAACATATGAATTTAAGCAATATATTATGAGAACACATAAGGTAAGGCTATAAATAAAAATAAGGAAATTCTAAATACAAAATTCAAGATTGTAGTTACCCCTGGGAATGAGGAGGAAGGATACAATTGGAAAGAGGCAGACTGGGTACTTCATAGGTACTGGAATATCTATGGATACCATTACTACCTTAACTGTTGTTAATTTTAAAAATTCAACTCTCACAAATAATTTCAACATATCAATACTCAAAACAGCAGTTATGATCCTGGAACTTGCCTAAAATCACATGCAATTGCCCAGTAGCAACAAACAAAGGAAAGAAGAGGATACAGGAGAAAGAAAACCCTGTCCTCCCACAGTTCTCAGTATATAGTGTGCGCTCAGTTCACACTGAGTTCTCACCATTGACAACAACCCCATGAAATTCTAGGTATTATAGTATATGGAAACCTCCACTGGCTGGACCCTTCCTGACTGTTACATTCAAGATAAAGAGACCTAGAACAGCATCCTACAGAATTATGTCTTCATATTAACCAGACATATGCTCTATAGAAAGGCAACTTATTAAATAGGCACATCAAAAAAGTATTAACAGTGTTTTCCTGTATTTGAATTAAAATTTAAGGCTATTATGTAATACTATATCAATTAGATTAAGTCCATGTCTAGAAACTCATATCAGAAGTTATTAAACTAGAAAAAAGGCTGGCTGTACTATGAAGTTGGGCAGTTCTCACATTAGTATAGAATAAAAAGGCAATAGGTTTGTCAGTTTCTTTTAAAGTTAAGTTTAGCAGTTACTTATAGAGATAAGTATTCAACTACCCTATGACACAGCAGTTCCACACCTACGTATTTACCTAAGAGAAATGAAAACATATGTCCACAAAAAATATGTGCATATGCCCACAAAGAGTCTTGCTCAAGCAGCTCTTTACATAATAACCAAAAACTGAAAACAATCCAAACATCCATCAACAGAAAACTGGATAAACAAATGCTGGTGTATTTATATAATGAAATACTATTCAAATTTTTTAATTAACTGCTGGCACACATCACAACGTGAATGACTCTTAAAATTTTATATTTAACAAAGGAAGCCAGATACAGAGTATACATTTTATGTCATTGCAATTATATGAAGTTCAAAAGAATTCAAATTTAATCTATAGTGATAAGAATGAGAGCAGTAGTAGCCTATGGGTTTGGGAATTAATTAGAAATGAGCCCAGGGATCCTTCTGGAGTGACAAAAATGTTCAGCATCTTGATTGCCATTGCGGTCATATGGAAGTATACATTTATCAAAACTTTTGAATCATACACTGAAGGTATGTTCATTTCTCCATGTATAAATTTTACCTCAAAAGAACATAAGCTTTGTTATATATGAGGTGAAATGTTTTATTCTGGTAAATGAACATTGTTCAGTCTTTAATTGCTAATGAAAAAAAATTTCTGCTGCATTTGGCTTGAAAAATACTTTTCAGACACCCTTTTAAAAGAGAATACACCTGGGAAAATCACATACTGATGCACTATGACCTATTTGAAAAGGCACACTAGTGGTTTTGTAGATACATTAAAGTTTAAAATAAATAATAGATTCAAAAGTATTTCCTTGTTGGAGTAAGTTACTGGAAATGATCTGCTGTTATCAAAGTTTTCAGCTAGTCCCCAGTTTGAAAAAGACAGATGCACCCCTATGTTTATCGCAGCATTATTTACAATAGCCAAGAAATGGAAGGAACCTAAGTGTCCATCAGCAGATGAATGGATAAAGAAGATGTGGTACATATACACAATGGAATATTATTCAGCCATAAGAAGAAAACAAATCCTACCATTTGCAACAACATGGATGGAGCTAGAGGGTATTATGCTCAGTGAAATAAGCCAAGCCGAAAAAGACAAGTATCAAATGATTTCACTCATATGTGGAGTATAAGAACAAAGAAAAAAACTGAAGGAACAAAAGAGAGGTAGACACAGAACCCAAGAATGGACTAACAGTTAACAAAGGGAAAGGAACTGAGGAGGATGGGTGGGAAGGGAGAGACAAGGGGGAAAAAGGGACATTAGGATTAGCAGACATAATGTAGGGGGGAACACGAGGAGGGCTGTACAACACAGAGAAGACAAGTAGTGATTCTATAGCATCTCACTATGCTGATGGACAGTGACTGTAATGGGGTTGGTGGGAGGGACCTGATGAAGGGGGTACTTTAATAACCATAATATTGCACATGTAATTGTAGACTAATGATACCAAAATAAATTATTTAAAAAAAAAGTTTTAGGCAGAATGTGTGGCCTGATTAAATTGACAGGTTGGAAAAAGAAAAAGTTTTCAGCTAGTCATGAAACTGAAATGCATAGGCAAACTATAATCTCTAAGATAAGTGTTTACTTAAGTGAAAGTTGGAAGGAACATAGAATAAAATCAACATAAAAGAGGAAAACTAAAACTAAAAACCTTTAGCTTTATAGAATAGTTGAAAAAATTGTTTCCCAAGGTAAAAATAATTAATAAAATATAATAAAGACAATATAGTAGGCAGAGTTCATTATAAGCATTGTGTTCAAGAGATAAATAACAGTCTACACAGTTATAAGAACAAAACCTAAAGCAAAATACAAAATATGAGGTAGTTCAACATGTGACCCTTTTTGAAGTAAATCACTCTAAATTGGAAGCTGGCCTCTTCCAATCTTCCCCTCAGCTCCAACACATATATACACATGCACAGAGTTTATAAAGCCTTTCTATATCCAGACAGGATCTGGTGACTGCCAGTTAACAAATGAAAATACGTATAAAAGACCCCAGGATTTTTAACAAAAGAAATAAAATTAAGCCCCACAGTGTACTTTGAAGCTGTTATTTCACTGCAGTCAAAAAGTACTTTGAATATTACCTGTGAGTGATGACTTGTATCTGTTGTGAAGCACCTGGTTGACGTTATTTTTCAAAAATCATCACTTGTTGTCATTGACAACAGATATGGAAAAGGGAATAGGCCTCACAAAAGACAATTAGGGCCAGTGGACAGAAGTTAAGGACCACTGATATCAGTGCAAGATGAGGAAGACGATTCTCATACTCATAGAGAATGACTGTCCTAGACAGCCATCAGTTCGCAAGTCAATCCTAACTCCGACAACTTGCAAGATAATTGTGGAGTCAAGAAGTATATTGGTTAAGACCATGTTCTTTGGAACGACAGGGTCCTGTGTTTAACAAAGACTAATTCCATCATCTACTAGCTTTTGAATTTGGCCAAGAAGTGGAATTTTATAACTCCAAGTCTTGTCCTCATCCTTGCAGGATGCTGGTGTGGACTAAATAATATGGTTTGTGTAAAGAATTTACCAAAATGCATGACATTCAGTAAGTAGCCAGCAGTGTTATAATCAGAAGGAATGCATTCCTTGCCTGAAGAGGGGACCAGGAGAGAAATGAGGCTACACATCTGGTAAAATCTAGTCCAACTGCAAGAATATATGAGTCTGTGTGAAACAATGCCTTGCAGATGAAATACATATTTTACAGAGTGATGAGAAAATGGAGTTATTTATCTTAGGGTTTATTAATAACATTTTATACATCAAAAAAATAGAGATGTGGTTATTTTACTTAAGAAAAGAATTCTGTGCTATCATTGTTTTATATATGCACTAATCTCTCTTCACCTTGTTCTCAGTTTGCTGTTCTAAGCTTTGGATTCTCCATGAGACAACTGACAAGACCACTTCATTTGCTTAAGGATATATTTCATACAATACAAGCTAATGTCCTTAGATTTCATCTTCCTCTCCATGCAAGATCCATTTTTCTTTTTTTGGAGCAGTTACTATGTCTTATAACAAAATTAATGTTGTCTTTTTTTTGTTGTTGTTGTGGCAAAATAGTGATCTCCGGTTCAACCAGGGAGACAGAACTGGCAAGATCAGATTACCTTTATGTTCCTCACTGCAATTTTCCTCTAGAGGAACAGAAATATTTCTAGAGACACTTCGCAGATAAACATGCAGACCATAAAACCTTAAGATTTCAAGTTCATGTTTGTACTATCCTTTCTACTCTTTCTCCCTTAGAAGAGGCTATGCATGTTTATGTTTTGAATCAAGATCCCTCTCAAGTGTCAACTCAACCAGACCTATTGTCATTTAAAATATATTGTTTCTCATTATGTAATAAGAGGCTGGATTTTGGGTAAGGGAATATGGACCACTTGGGAAAGGTGCTGATGTCTGTGTTGCTGCTTTTATCATAGGTAGGATATGGAGATTTAAATCCCTCAGCTTTCCTTAAAAAAAAAAAAAATGACACTATCCCTAGGCTGACCCTGAACATTGTTGCTATGGTCATTTTTCAAGAAGTTATGGGTCCCAAGTTAAAAGGGGAAAAAAAGGTTTAGTTCTTCTCCACATCCCTCTTCCTCCCCACCCAGGCCCACATTCATTTTCCCTAGGAAATGAATATAAGCCCCTGTTGACAACTGCTTCCAAGAGTTTCTTTTTTTTTTTTTTTTGGAATGTGGTGAATTTTTTTTTCATGTATTACTCTTCATTTATCCACAAATTCCAATACATATATGCTCACTTATATTATCAATAATAACTACAACTGTCAAACATCCTTCAACAACTATTTATCAAATTAAGTTTCACTCAATTTTCAGATATTGAGTCTGATTTATAAAGAGTTACATTGGTTTGATAGTAGCCACTTTTCTTTTCTTATTTTTTCTAATTTGGCTATTATTAATATACAATTACTTGAACACCATTATGATTACTAGACTCCCCCTATTATCAAGTCCCCACCACATACTCCATTGCAGTCACTGTCCATCAGCGTAGTAGGATGTTATAGAATCACTACTTGTCTTCTCTGCATTATACTGCCTTCCCCGTATCCCCCCACCCCACCATGACCCCCACTACATTACATATGCTAATTGTAACAGCCCTTTTTCCCCCTAATCCCTCCCTTCTCACTCCTCTTCCCCAGTCCCTTTCCCTTTGGTAACTGTTAGTCCATTCTTGGGTTCTGTGAGTCTGCTGCTGTAGGAGGGTTCTCTTTTCTCCACATTCTTGCAAATATTTGTTTTTGTTTGTTTTTTGGATGGTAGGCATCCTTAATGGTGTGAGGTGATATCTCATTGTGGTTTTAATTTGCATTTCTCTGATTACTAGGGATGTGCAACATCTTTTCATGTGCCTGTTGGCCATCTGAATTTCTTCTTTGGAGAAGTAAGTATCTGTTCAGCTCTTCTGCCCATTTTTTAATTGACTTATTTGCTTTTGGTTTGTTGAGGTGCGTGAACTCTTTATATAATTTGGATGTCAACCCCTTATCAGATATGTCATTTATGAATATATTCTCCCATACAGTACGATGTCTTTTATTCTACTGATGGTATCCTCTGCTGTACAGAAACTTTTTAGTTTGATATACTCCCACTTGTTAATTTTTGCTTTTGTTTCCCTTGCATGGGGAGATATGTTCATGAAGAAGTTGCTCATATTTACAGCCAAGAGATTTTTGCCTATGTTTTTTTCTAAGAGCTTTATGGTTTCATGACTTACATTCAGGTCTTTGATCCATTTTTAGTTTACTTTTGTGTATGGGGTTAGACAGTAATCCAGTTTTATTCTCTTACATGTAGCTGTCCAGTTTTGCCAAAACCAGCTGTTGAAGAGGCTGTCATTTCCTCATTGTATATCCATGGCTCCTTTATCGTATATTAATTGACCTTATATGCTTGGGTTTATATTTGGGCTCTCTAGTCTGTTCCTCTGCTCTGTGGGTCTGTTCTTGTGCCAGTACCAAATTGTCTTGATTACTGTAACTTTGTAGTAGAGCTTGAAGTCAGGGAGTGTAATTCCCCCTGCTTTATTCTTCCTTCTCAGGATTGCTTTGGCTATTTGGGGTCTTTTGTGGTTCCATATGAATTTTAGAACTATTTGTTCTAGTTCATTAAAGAATGCTGTAGGTATTTTGCTAGGGATTGCATTGAATATGTAGATTGCTTTAGGCAGGATGGCCATTTTGACAATATTAATTCTTCCTAGCCAAGAGCATGGGATGAATTTCCATTTATTAGTGTCCTCTAATGTCTCTTAAGAGTGTCTTGTAGTTTTCAGGGTATAGGTCTTTCACTTCCTTGGTTAGGCTAATTCCTAGGTATTTTATATGTTTGGATGCGATTGTGAATGGAATTGTTATCCTGATTTCTCTTACTGCTAGTTCATCATTAGTGTATAGGAATGCAACAGATTTCTGTGTATTAATTTTGTATCTCACAACTTTGCTGAATCCAGATATTAGATCTAGAAGTTTTGGAGTGGATTCTTTAGGGTTTTTTATGTACAATATCATGTCATCTGCAAACAGGGACAGTTTGATTTGTTCCTTGCCAATCTGGATTTCTTTTATTTCTTTGTGATGTCTGACTGCCATGGCTAGGACCTCCAGAACTATGTTGAATAAAAGTGGGGAGATTGGGTTTCCTTGCCTTGTGCCCGATCTTAAAGGAAAAGGTTTCAGCTTTTCACTGTTAAGTATAATGTTGGCTGTGCGTTTGTCATATATGGCCTTTATTATGTTCAGATACTTGCCCTCTATACCCATTTTGTTGAGAGTTTTTATCATGAATGGATGTTGAATTTTGTCAAATGCTTTTTCAGCATCTATTGAGATGATCATGTGGTTTTTTGTTGATGTAGTGGATGATATTGATGGATTTTCGAATGTTGTACCATCCTTGCATCTCTGGGATGAATCCCACTTAATCATGATGGATGATCTTTTTGATGTATTTTTGAATTCGGTTTGCTATTATTTTGTTGAGTATTTTTGCTTCTATGTTCATCAGGGATATTGGTCTGTAATTTTCTTTTTTTGTGGTGTTTTTGCCTGGTTTTGGTATTAGAGTGATGTTGGTCTTGTAGAATGAGTTTGGGAGAATTCCCTCCTCTTCTACTCTTTGATAAATTTTAATGAGGATGGGTATTAGGGCTTCACTAAATGTTTGATAAAATTCAGCAGTGAAACCATCTGGTCCAGGGATATTGTTCTTACATAGTTTTTTTGATTACCAATTAAATTTCTTTGCTGGTAATTGGTCTATTCAGATTTTCTATTTCTTCCTGGGTCAGCCTTGGAAGGTTCTATTTTTCTAGAAAGTTTTCCATTTCTTCTAGGTTATCCAGTTTGTTACCATATAATTTTTCATAGTATTCTCTCATAATTCTTTGTATTTCCTTGGTGTCTGTAGTGATTTTTCCTTTCTCATATCTGCTTCTGTTTATGTGTGTAGACTCTCTTTTTTTCTTGATAAGTCCAGCTAGGGGTTTATCTATTTTGCTTATTTTCTCAAAGAAGCAGCTCCTGCTTTCATTGATTCTTTCTATTGTTTTATTCTTCTCAATTTTATTTATTTATGCTTTAATCTTTATTATGTCCCTCCTTCTACTGACTTTGGGCCTCATTTGTTCTTCCTTTTCTAGTTTCATTAATTGTGAGTTTATAGACTGTTCATTTGGGATTTATCTTCTTTCCTGAGGTAGGCCTGTATTGCAGTATATTTCCCTCTTAGCACAGCCTTCGCTGCATCCCACAGATTTTGTGGTGTTGAATTATTGTTGTCATTAGTCTCCATATATTGCTTGATCTCTGTTTTTATTTGGTCATTGATCCATTGATTATTTAGGAGCATGTTATTAAGCCTCCAGGTGTTTGGGGGCTTTTTCATTGTCTTTGTGTAATTTATTTCTAGTTTCATACCTTTGTGATCTGAGAAGCTGGTTGGTACGATTTCAATGTTTTTGAATTTAATGAGGTTCTTTCTGTGGTCTAGTTGAAAATTTTCCATGTGTACTTGAGAAGAATGTGTATTCTGTTGCTTTTGGATGGAGTGTTCTGTAGATCTCCATTAGGTCCATCTGTTCTAATATGTTGTTCAGTGCTTCTGTCTCTTTACTTATTTTCTCTTGGGTTGATATGTTCTTTGGAGTGAGTGGTGTGTTGAAGTCTCCTAAAATGAATGCATTGCATTCTATTTCCCCCTTTAATTCTGTTAGTATTTGTTTCACACATGTATGTGATCCTGTATTGGGTGCATAGATATTTATAATAGTTATATCCTCTTGTTGGACTGGCCCTTTTATCATTATGTAATGTCCTTCTTTGTTTCTTGTGACTTACTTTGTATTGATGTCTATTTTGTCTGATACAAGTACTGCAACTCCTGCTTTTTTCTCACTATTAGTTGCATGAAATATCATTTTCCATCCCTTCACTTTCAGTCTATGTATGTCTTTGGGTTTGAAGTGAGTCTCTTGTAGGCAGCATATAGATGGGTCTTGTTTTTTATCCATTCAGTAACTCTAGGTCTTTTGATTGGTGCATTCAGACCATTTACATTCAGGGTGATTATTGATTCGTATGTACTTATTGTCATTGCAGGCTTTAGATTCGTGGTTACCAAAGGTTCAAGGGTAATTCCCTTACTATCTAACAGTCTAATTTAACTTATTTCGTATACTATTACAAACACAACCTAAAGGTTCTTTTTTTTTCTTCCTTTTTCTTCCTCCTCCACTCTTTGTACATTATGAATCATATTCTGTACTCTTTGCCTTCCCTTGGGTGACATCGTTTTAGCCTTAGGAATACTTCCATTTCCAGGAGTCCCTCCAAAATGCACTGTAGACGTGGTTTGTGCGAGGTAAATTCTCTCAGCTTTTGCTTATCTGTAAATTGTTTAATCCCTCCTTCAAATTTAAATGATAACCTTGCCGGGTAGAGTATTCTTGGTTCAAGGCCCTTCTGCTTCTTTGTATTAAATATATCATTGCCTCTCCCTTCTGGCCTGTAAGGTTACTGTTGAAAAGTCTGATGATAGCCTGATGAGTTTTCCTTTTTATGTGATTTTTTTTCTCTCTCTAGCTGCTTTTAAAAGTCTGTCTTTATCCTTGATTTTTTCCATTTTAATTATTATATGTCTTGATGTTGTCTTTTTTGGGTCCCTTGTGTTGGGAGATCTGTGCACCTCCATGGCTTGAAAGACTATCTCCTTCCCCAGATTGGGGAAGTTTTCAGCAATTACCTTCTCAAAAACACTTTCTATCCCTTTTTCTCTCTTCTTCTTCTGGTACACCTATAATGCAAATATTGTTGCGTTTGGATTGGTCACACAGTTCTTTCAATATTCTTTCCTTCTTAGAGATCCTTTTCTCTTTCTGTACCTCAACTTCTGTGTATTCCTCTTCTATAATTTCTGTTCTATTTACCGTCTCTTCTACTACATCTAATCTGCCTTTAAATCCCTCCATTGTATGTTGCATTTCAGATATGAAATTTCTTAGTCATTGAATCTCCAACTTAAATTCTTTTCTGAGTTCTTGAATATTTTTCTGTACCCCATAAGCATGTTTATAATTTTTATTTTGAACTCTCTTTCAGGAAGATTAGGGAGTTTGGTTTCTATTGGCCTTCTTTCTGTGGTTTGGGAGATTTTGGTCTGAACCATGTTCTTCTGTCGTTTCATATTTCTGTGTGGTGCCCACTAGTGTGCAGAAACTCCAGTCTCTGGAGCTGCTCAGTCCCTAGAGTGAGGTTGGGGGTCATAGGGGAACATGTTCCCAGCATCTAAGGGCCCTGGTATCTGGGTATCTGGTCCCTGGGGGGAGGAAAGATCTGTTTCCTGATTCCCGTCTGCGGTGCCTGTCTCCAGTGTCAGAGCCAGTGGGCCAAGCACACCGTGTAAACCTCTGTGCTTTGCGTCTCTAGCTGTTGTAGGCGGGGCCTCCCTCTGGTTGGCCTGACACCTGCGCGGTGACTGCCTGGTTGCACGAACGTGTCTCCAGCCAGTAGGAAGGTTTGGCAGGCTGTGTGTCACAGTGGGGGGCCTTGGAGCTGAGTAGGCAGGCAGCAGGATGGAGCACCTGAACCTCCCCAACGTTCCCAACCAGCTGTGCAGAGCGCGCCCAGGCAACCTTGTCCTGCTCTCCCTTCTCCTGCACCGCAAGCTCCGTGCAAACCCTACCCCTTCAGGAGCCCTCTGGGTGGTAGGAAGCCTCTCAGACTGCCTGCCTTTCCTCTGACACAGAGCGGCCTGATGTGGATCCCCTCCTCCTCAAATGGCCAGAATGTCAACGTCTCAAGCTCCGCCTGTCTGAGCTCCCCAACGTCCAGAGCACCTCACACTATAGGATTCTGCTCACAAAGCAGATCTCCAGGGCTAGGTGTTCAGCAGTCCCAGGATTCCACCCCCTTCCCTGCTCCGTTTCTCTTCCTCCTGCCAGTGAGCTGGGGTGGGGGAAGGACTTGGGTCCCACCAGATTAAGGCTTTCCTACGTTACCCTGTTTCGTGAGGCCTGCTCTGTTCATGAGGTCTGTTTGCAGTCTGGTTCAGCCTTCTTTGTTGTTGCTGTTTTAAGGTTAGTTGTATTAATTAACTATATTTTTGTACAGTATGTGGTTTTGGGAGGAGCTCTATGTCTCACTTCTCATGCTGCCATCTTGCAAGTACAAATGCCAAGAGTTTTTTTATGTTTTAGAAGCAAGATTTTCTTGCAAAAGTAACTCTCCTGGTCCCCATTTTTTCCCCCTGGTTTAATTGATTCCACTGCTCATCTCCCCTAGGGCCCTTAGATGCTGGGAACATGTTCCCAATACTCTGTCCCTTGCTCCGGCCTTCTCAGCCTAAGTCTCCCCTACACACTCCCGTCCTACTGTCACATGACCACCAAGAGCTGACTTCCAAGCAACTGGCCCAAAGCATCGGCTGACTCAATTCTTTCAAAGCACCAGAAAGCCAGAAACAATAGGAGAGTTGCTAAGAAAAGAGAGGGACCCAGAGTTTACTTTATCCTAAAACAATAATCCCCCAAGCCTTGTCCACAGTGACTCAGGTAGCCCAGAAGTCTGCTGATGACTTTTAAAAGAGGGCATTCATTCTAATCATCTCTCCTTTTTCTTTTTGTCAACATTAGAAGCTTTTATTAGTATATCCTTTCTGAAAGACTGGATCAGTTTTTGTACCACCTGCACCAACCAAGCTTGTGAAAATTATGACTAACCTTATTAATAAAGTTTCTTATTTAGAATATTAATAAATGGTTAACTCACAGATGGGTTATTAACTTGTCAACCCTTTTAAGTAACAGATTTGTGTTTACCACATTGAAAATAACTAAATAAAATCATAAGCATTTAAAACTACTTGCTTTCTTAGAAAATCGTACCTTTCTACAAATATTGAATCATTACATAGTGATACCTGAAACTAATAGAATGTGATATGTCAATTATACTTCAATTTAAGAAAGAAGAAGAAAAGAAAATAGAGCATTCAGGTAAGTTAAACTGGAAATAGAATTCTCCTTATGTCAAGTAAGTACAGACAGGGCTCCAAATTACTGTGGTATTTATGTAGCAAGAGGACAGCATGCTGGACAGCTTGTCAGTAATCGCCTATGAAGATGAAATTTACCAGTGACATTTCGGAAGATTAGCTATTTAAAACATTTTAAAATATTTAATTTGAAGAAATTTAAAGAAAAAAAATGTAGCCATCTTATCGGTGGGCTGCTTTCATTTAAAAGTGCAGTATAATAGGGAATTCAACCAAGTAAAATTTTAAATTCTCTCTTCAACATTCAGACCCACAAAGTTCAGACGTGTCCTACCCAGAAAGATACACTCATTGCAAATGGATTGAAATAGTCCAGCTTCCATACCGTGTCCTACACAGAGACCTACCACATATCGGGCCTCTCAGAAAGGAAAGGTCTGTGTTATCTGTTGCTGGCATAAGATGTTTTGGACCTCAATACTATCTCTTCATATACTCTGTGTTCCAATGCTGTTTCAGTATTTCTGATTATGTTAGGGATCAAATCTTAGCACTATCTAATTTCACTGTTATCAAGGAAGTTGTAACCTGAGCTAAACTGATATAAGGAACCTAAAATGATAGCTTAGAGTAAAGGTAGTAAAACCTATAAGAACGCACATGGAAAATCCTGTACTCTCAAATTTAAGAGTGTTTGGAAAAGATGGCGGGAGGTAGGGGGAAGGAGATTGTTTAAGGACTGAGCAGTTGGGATCAGTTCATTCACTCATACAATAAAGTTCTGTTTAGTGTCTAAGTGCTATGAAACCAGGTACTCTTCTAGGCAATTGGGACCTTAGTGAGTCCAAGATCCCCCACCTCATGTAGCTTACATTGTATCTGAAGAAAACAGATGATAAATAATAAGCATAACAAACAATTAAGCCACATAGAATTTAATGTAACAAGGTGCTCTGTGCCTTGAGGGAGAAAAGCAAAACAGGGTGATGGGGATCAGGACTGTCAGATGCGGTAAGGATACGAATAGTGATCAGGGTGGAGCCCGTTGAGAAGGGGACTGTTAAACAAAGGCTTGACGAACATTTCGGCCCTTAGTAGTAAATCATCCATTCAATAGCCAAAAAGAGACAAAACTTTTAATATAGGTGTTTTGTCATAAGAATTGTGCCTATAAATACATGTCTACAATTTTTTTTTCTCTCAATAGACACAAAGCCTTTTGCTGAAATCATTTTTATCTAAATGTTATGTCAGGGGTCATATTTTTAACCTGATGTTTTCAACCTGACCTTTCATTAAAAGATATTTGTTACATCATGGATTGACCTGAAAATATGAAATTTTAATCAGTTATTAACATTCGATTCTTAGAAAATGTAGATATTGTGGATATAGTGACTTTAAACACACCATGACCTCAAAGAGTTTGCAGTCTGGTGCTGTTAACTGCTGATGCTTATTAATGTGCCACATTTATTACTGTACCAGGCATTGATCCAAGTGCTCTACACATATTAACTCACCTAGCCTTCATGACAAGATTAGGAAGTGGATCTTATTATTACTCCCTTTATTTAGATAAGGAAACTGCGGCCCTGAGTAGTTCAGTGATTTTCTTGAGGTAATTTTAGAGCTAGTTAACTGAGAGCCACGATTTGAACCCAGTGTAACTCTAGAGCTTGCTCTCCACCACTCCTCTAAGAGGATATAAATCAGTAAACAAATACATTCAATATGAAGTTAGAAAACCTTTGCAGATAATGCATAAATCTGCCTAAAATGGGGCAGGTGTCAGCATCCTTTTTTGAGTTCATGTGCAAGTGTTCAGTAGAAGCCTGGAAAGCAGTATGTTATTTAGCACTGGCCCTGCAGCATAGTGGTAATAGATGGGAAGAACTTCGGGCATCCTAATGCAGAAATAAGGAACGTGGCTCAGATGGCATCAGAGCTGAACAGATGCTCTAGGCATGGTTCAAACGAGCCAGACCCAAGTCAACACTAGCGCCCTCCATTCTACCATAAGCAAATTCACCCCAGAAAGAGCCGTCTGCCATTGACTGTATTTAAGGTGAAATTATGTTTTGCTGAGTAACATGACTTTTGCTTTCTTTGCACACTTAACATGGCTTTTACCTTGCTTTTCAAAAATGTTTTCAATTAAAATTCTCAATATTATGAGTACTTTATGTGTTCAATGAACTATCTCACATAAAGTTGCGAATTTTTCCCCAGTAATATTGTTTCTGTATTTTTAATGAGAACCAGTAAAGTGGCTATAAAGTTCAAACAGGTTTAAATGAAAAAAAAAACATTATAATTCGTATTCTAAGATTAACATATAAACACTATTGATCTACTTAACAAATAATAAATGAGTACTTTTTTATAATGGCAGAGCAGACCATGATTAAACACTATTAAGCCTCGGATAAGGAATTTACAGAAATAATAAATTAAAGCAATCTATTCTGCTGACATTATCCTGTTCTTTTTTGCAATTTAAACCGTGTTTAATTTGAAAGTCTGCTATTTAAACTGTTATCAGGTTGCTACTCCATAGAAGAAAACCTCATTTGAGGACAGATTCCAAGGTGCCACATTTGTCATACATATTTGTGTGTTATTTAACATTTGCCATGAGATTGATGTGATATAAAATTGAAAGTAATATATTTTAAATAAACTCCACGGGCTCTTTTAAGGGTGTATTACTTACATTCTCATAGTAATATCAAATATGTTTATAAATCAGACTTCCAACAACCTGAACCATCCAGGATGTATCAACTTCAGTTAGGGAGGCTGTCATAGACCATGCACTTTGCTTCTTAGGTGAGCTGTGTCCCTCAAACAACTTTCTTGGTGGAGGAAAAAGAAGGATTAGAAGTCAAGGTACTGAGGAGGCAAAAAAAAACTGAAGAGAAAGGAGAAGAAAATAAATTTTAAAAGGCTAGCAGTGTAGAATCACATGAGATAGGTGCCAACACCTCTAATATTTAAGGACCTCACAATACAATAATTAACATTCATAATAATAAAACCATCATCATCATAGTAACCATCAAGAAGTGGTTAAATTGTACTCATTATTCATTGGTTACCAAAGGGTGTTACAATCTCTAATTGAATGGTTGGAAAAGTTTAGAAACTGGGGACCTTCAAAGTGTCAATGCTACTGAGTTTATATGGATCATTTCCCCCCAAGAACCTACACAATCGCGATGGAGTTTTTTTATGGCATCAGTGTTAACTGGTGAGGATGCTAATAAAGAAACAGATGCCTTGGATTCTAGTTTCTGCCGCTTATTTTGGGCAGATCTCATAACCTCCCAGAGGCCCTTGCTTGTCATCTGCCAAGAGTCGAGATGTTTATAAGGATTAAAAGAGTTTTTTTACATGAGAGCACAGCTTCCTCAATACAACACATAATTACTAAATGATTTATCCAAATATTTTTCATTAGGTCAACCTAATGATGTTCTTCAAAATAAAAATGATAAGCCTCATCTCTATTTGAAGACCAGATGGCTGGTAGTGTTCTTGAGTAACACCGATCTAGCCAATGGTGACACAACACAAAGCTGGCTCCAGCATTGCCCACACCTTTATAGAATTTATTAAAAGGTGTTTGCTTGACCCCATATTTGAAGTTGGACAAATAAAATTATTGTCCTTTGTTCTCATAAACCCAGAGTGAATTAATCATGAACTTTCCATCATTTAATACCAGCAGCTGCAAGTTAATCCACCTGCTTTAGCATTTTAAGATGAAAATTAAAAAGGAAAAGGAACTCCTCCTGCAACCTCAGTTCACTTCCTCAAATTTCCTGACCTTGATTTAATATCCCTTTTTGACAACAAAAGATCTCAGGTTGAGTGTGCCGGAAGTGCTGTCATTCCTACTGGGTAGAAGGTTCTGTAGGGAGGCTCGGGACACTGAGGGCAGCTGAGGGATTGTCAACCCATCCTCATGTTAGAACTCTTGAAGAGTTCTGAGGACAGAGCAGGTAAAGACAAGTTTAAGAGGCTATATTTGTATCAGTTTTCTATGGCTATCATAACAAATTACAACAAATGTAATGGCAAAAAACACATTTATAACCTTACAGTTCTGTAGGTCATGAGTCCAACACAGACCTCACCAGGCTAAAATGAAGGTGTCATGCTTCCTTCTGTAAACCCTAAGCTCCACTTCTCGCTTTCTCCAGCTCCACATCCATTGACTCAGGGCCCCTTCCTCCATCCTCAAAGCCAGCAAAGTGCTTCAAAGTGCTTCAAGTGCTTCTCACATTACATCACTGTGACCTTCTCATCTGCTTCCCTCTTGCATGTTTTAGGACTCTTATGATTAGATTAGGTCCACCCAGATAATCCAGGATAATCTCCCCATCTCAATTTTAATCACACCTGCAAAGTCCCTTTTGTCACATAACATATTCACCAGGTTGCAAGGATTAGGACTTGGATACTTCCGGGGTATGAGAAAACACTGTTCCACCTACCATAGTGCTAACCCACCACAGGTAAGAGAGATTTTGGCAAGAAGTTATCATTGATTTCTTCCACCCTTGCTCCCCTCAGGCAGCTTTCCATACAGCTGTAAAAGAGCTTGAAAACACTGATCTGTCATGGCTGTCTCCTGCTCACATTCCTGCAGTAGCTTCTTGACCTTCTGATTAAAACCCACACTCCTTATCACAGCCTACGTGGGTCTGCACAATTTAGCTCAATGTATTTAAAACTTTTTGCACTGGTATTCATAGTAAGAAATTAATTTTTAAATCATAATCTAGCATGTACACATATGCATGTACATATGTCTAGTAAACCAATACTCATACTTACTATATACTGTGCACTCTGATACTTTCAATTCTGATCTGTCCTTTTTTAAAATTTATTTTTATTGCTGCTTGCAAACCACTACTGAACTGTGACTCTTGGTTTGGAAAACATGGATCTGTCCCTGCCTTTCTCACAAACACCAACCCCTAGCATTTTATCATACTCACCTATGTTGTAATTTGTAGGAGAGTGTAATTCAAATGGAAATATTTTCCCTGGAACTTATCAGAGCCTGCTCTCCCATCTCAACTGGGTTTCTGCTCAGTGGTCCATTTACCAAGAAGGCCTTTCTGGCCAACCCAGGTCTAACAACCCTCCTCCCTATACCCAGCATTATTTTCTACCATTTATCTTGCTTAGTTTTTCTTCACAAAACTTATTACTGCTTTGCATATTATTTCTTTGTTTCTTCTCTCTCACTAGGATGAAAGGTCAACCAAGACTGCCTTGTTTACTAATGTAATCCTAGTGCTGGAAAAGGGACTCCTAAAACACAGGAAAAACTCAAAAACGAGTTATAGAATGAATGAATAAAATGTGAGTCAATGAATAAATGGATTGATAGAGTTGAGGCTATATGGGTAACCAGAAGAAATTATTAGTAAGTATTGTTACATTATAATTTATGTAACTAAACATGGATAATTTTCATTTACTGATTACCTATCCCTTGCTAGACACCATACAGGGCATCTTAAATATGCTATTTCTAGTTGTTGCAATAGCTCTCTGAGGTAGATATTTTTACAAATGGGGAAACTGAAGCTCAGATAGGTTAGGTTTCAGGTCCAGGGTTAAAATGATCTGTAACAATAGTCAATTTTTTGTAGTACTTAACATTTGTTGTCAGGCACTATTCTAAGTCTTTTATGTGGGGACACTGTTACTATTCCCATTTTACAGATTGGGAAATTCAGGCATAGGACTTGCTCAAAGTCAAACAGCTAGTAAGTGGTAGCACCAGAAATCCAACTCAGACGGTCTGGGCCAGAGCCATGCTCACAGCCTACACACTCTTGCCGCTCAAAGTAGGGTCCCAGTGCCAGCAGCTGTGGCAATTCCCGAGGTCACCAGAAATGCAGAATTTCATGCTCCACCCCAGCCCCATATGCCAAACCCCCACGGGGTTTGTATACACAACAAAGTTGAAGAGCTCTGCTCTAAACCATATTGTTTCTCAGGCAGACAAGCAAAGATGGACAGAAATAATTTTACAACAGTAGGACTATAATATAAATAATATTTTAACTGGTAGTATTACACGTAATTTGACAGGAATTTAACAGAACTAAAATGACCTGAAATAAAAATAAAGGATATTTCTGACCTTCAGATGACTGTTCACCCCAAAATACTATATTCCATTAAGTAAGAAAAAGGTTATGAAGTAGATTAGGAGTTCTTAATCATTTTATATTCCTTATCCTTCACCTCACATTTCAGCTTGAGATCATATCAACCGACTCCCGGCTGTGAAAGACGAGACGTCAGAATTGCCTCCTCCTCTTTTCCCTACCTCCACGTTTATCTTGGTATTTTATGTTTTTCTTCACTAAGATACATAACACTTCCATTCTATCGCACAACTGTAATCTTCTAGTTATTTAGTCTTAATTCAGTACTTCTTTGGATTCAATTGGTCCCACACGAGCCATAACCACATTCCATTTCTGAGCTCAATATTTTGACTCATCCTTTGACTGACTGCGTTCTTTTGCTTGTTTTGTTTGTCAAGCAGTGCTTGTGAGAAAGGATTACAGGTATCATATTCCATAAATTCTTTCATGTTTAAGAATGTTTACCTACTGCCTTCACAAATGAATGAAAACCTGACCAACTGTGTTATTTGGGGGTCACGTTCCTTCAGAAGGCCGTAGACCCTGCTCCCTCATCTCCCAGCGTTGAATGCTGGGAAGGAGTCTGAAGTCATTTTAAAGAATTGACCTTTCACAGGTGCATTACTTGTTCTGCCCAGAAGTACTTCGATTTTTCAATCTTTGACAACTTTGATATAAGGTTTAATTGAAGCAGAATGTGTCTTCACATAGATAGCCATCTATATTTTTTTCACTGGTATGTGCTGTCTTTTCAACTTGCTCATTTAATTGTTTTTTTTTTTCTTTTTTTCAGGAGCATCTTCTTGAATTATTGTTCAAAATGCTTTTTCTCTTCCATTTGATGGTTTCTCTATTTTAGGGGTATAATCTTTGTCTACCGTAAAGAGCACCTTTTCTCTAATTGTTTTACTTTTTTTCCTATCATCATATCCATTGAAACAAACTTAAACTTCTCCTTCATGCTAGCGATTTGATTTGAAGCTTTGTCACTTGCTATTTAGGGTTTATTTGTTATCTGTGATGGAACTGTGCTGGCACTGCAATTACTCCTTCCCTCTAGTTCTACTGTTTTACCAAAATATCTCGGGACTCCTGTTTTATCAAATTCATTTCCTTATTGGATATTTCCAGAGTGCGAAGCACACTTACAGCATATACTACTTCTCCTTGTGTTATGTTTAATTTCAGATTCTCTTCAGCTGTCTCTTACATGTCATGTTCTGGTTTGTTTCCTTTTGTCTATTTTATAATGGCATAGTTGTCCCGCCATTTCTTTTCCTCTGCCTAAACCTCCAATAATTCAACGTAGAAATCTCATTGACTCCCATCCCATCACACCTAGAACCTGATTTTCTCCCCCTCTCTGAGGTACAATTTAAGGGCCAGGTGTTTATAATATTTATTCCTCTGCTGGACGCACAGGAGTTGAGGAGTGGGATAGTGAACTCAGGCTGAATACAGTCCTTAATGGAGGACCACACTGAGCTTCTGAGAAAGTCTTTACAAGAGTGACTCAGGTGTGGTGGGGACTTGATAATGGGGGAGTCTAGTAACCATAATGTTGCTCATGTAATTGTATATTAATGATACCGAAATAAAAAAGACTGACTCAGGGATGAGTCCATGAAACTTTAGACTACTGATGGTTTCTGTACCCCACTTTGTCATGCAACAGCCAGCTTCCCTAGCCTCACTGGATTGAATTGGAGAGCAAGGAATTAGAAACCCATTCATTTTCAAGGTGTTTTCAGAGAAAGCTGCCAGTGCAGGCACACAGGCAGCAAAATAACCCAATCTCATCATCTCTCTGAAGAAGTATAAAAAGTGATTGCTAAAACTCAAACTGATGCTCTCATATCAATATGTCTCCTTGTCTGTGAAGCCCAGGCTGTACCCCAGGTTTAATTCTGGATGCTACGGTATACTTCCCTGTATGCTTATTCCCATTGTTAAGAACAAGAACTTTGGAGTCATAATCTCCTGAGTTCCAATCTCAGCTTAACTGCTTACTCTCTCTATCGCTGCAAGCAAGTGAAAGTCTTCCTAGATCTGAATTCTCTTGTCCATATTCCTGGTTTGATGATGCCTAATAGATTTAGTATAGAGAATATACAAAAGAGCACATAGAAAACTCTTGGCTTACACCTCTTCAGTGTATTTACAACTATTATTCTTCCTACACATATTTAAGGAATCATAGAGGTACAGAGGAGGGGCATCTTATAAAAATTCTGTTAGGGGCACCATGTAAAAAGAGATTATTTCTGGAAGAGGTGACACCTAACTACATAATACTGGTAAGAGAAGAATAAAGCATGGAAGGAGAAAGGAATTTCAGATAGAGGAGACAGACTCCATTCATTCATTTATTTATTCCAAGTACGTATTACACACCTACTCTATGCCAGGCCTTATTCTAGGAACTGGGGGATGCAATAGTGAGCAAGGGAGACAGACATACGTTCTGCTGGTAGAGATAAACAATGAATAAATCAATGCACACTATAATGGCAGATGCTGGAAAGCATTAAGAAGGAAATATAAGGTAAAGGGAGAGAATAATGGAAAGAAAGGGCCATTTAGATAGGGTGGTTTGGGATGACCTTTCTGAGAAAGCAACATTTAAGCAGAGGCCAAAATGAAAAATGAGTATAGCCTTGAGGTAAAATATGACATGAGAAAAAAAATTTTTAAACCTCAGAGTTTCAGGAAACCACAATCATTCAGTGTTACTGGATTGTGAGGCAGGGGTGGGTACCAGCTATGATAAGCTCTTTGACCTTTACCCTGTGCTAACCAGGAGTCACTGAAAAGTTTTAAGCAAAGGAATAATACAGCCCTGCTTGTGCTTTAAACTGATCACTCTAGAAACTATGCAGTGTAGATTTGAGATGTTCACTGCCGGTGTTTAAAAAGCCAATTGGGAGGCTGGAGAAGTCATGAAGAATTAAAAAGTTATTTACAAGCAAAACAAGGAGTAGGTACATGGATTAGCACAGAGCATCTGGATCCTAGCTCTGAGAGCCACACTATTTAGGTTGGGATCTGGCAATTCCCAAAGAAGAGACTTGGTAGAACATGAAGGTCGCAGGAGCTCGTTCTAGGTATGACTGACAGGAGGAAAATAACATGGGGACCAAACAGTAATAAGTAGACCATAAGACTGCAAGTCAAGAAAAATTTAATTTCAAACCCTGCCAGAAGACAAATCAAAATTATTAATATAAAGGCTGCTCTCTAGTTCTGTCCAGAGCTGCAATAAGTCTTAGTTTGTTTCTAAGGACTATTATTTGATTTTGTTTACATGAAATGGGAAAGGAAGAGGTAGGGAGAAATGAGAAAAAATGCAGAATATGACAAACAGCTTCCTTCAGGTCCCTTAAAAAATATATCCCTTAATTGGCATCTAATTTTTACATGCAATATGACATCTTGCCATTTACCATTGAGACTTAATGGTAGACTTTATTCTTCCCAAGAGGTTCTCCAACTTTTTTCTGGACAATATACTAGTGAAAAGAATGTGAGCTCTGGGGCAGAAGACCTGACTTCCAGTTGTGGCTCTGCCATAGATTAGTCGTGTGACCTAGAGTCCATGCCATTTCTCCCCTCTACATCTCTCTTTCCTCGCTAGGAAAATACAAACTCAGCATGGTTTCTGAGGATTAACTGAGGTAATAAATGTTATTGTACCTAGTACCGACCCTGCACATAGTAGGTGCTCTATGAATATTTGTTCAATTTAGCTTGAGCTTGGGATATATGTAGAATAGGGGATGGATGGGAGATAAGAAAGGATCACACAAAATGTGTATGTCAAACTAAGGTGTTAATGGAGAGTCATTTAAGAATTTTAGGAAGGAAAAAAATGGATTTGCTTGCAGGAGCCAAGCTTGAGCAAGGCAATAAATTAGGAAATATATGTGATAATCCAAGTAAGAAATAATGAACTCCGGCAGTGCAGTGGTAGCAAGACTAAAACGAAAGGATGGTTTCTTGAGACATGTAGGAAGATGACTGCTTAGCAAGGGAAAGGAAGGAGAAAGAGGAGATGAAGATGACTCCCAATTTCATCTGACTGAATCCACAGTCCTATTCAAAAGACAAGGAACACAGGTTTGAGCTCTATTCAGTAGCAAATAGTCAAAAAAAGTACATTCCCCTAGAGCTACACTGTCCAATGTAGAAGCCACTACATACATGTAGCTACATAAATTTAAATGTAAAATAACTGAAATTAAATAAAATTAAAATTGAAATTCAATTCCTCAGTTGCATTAACATATTTCAAGTATTCAACAGCTATATATGGCTAATGGCTACTACATGGGACAGTGCAGATTTATAGACATTTCCAGCACCACAGAAAGTTCTTTCAGGCTGTGCTTCCCTAGAGAATTCAATCTTCCTTGGGTAGGCCTCTTAGACAATGCTCCAGTGTGACACTGAAAGGACTTGTCACCATCCTTTTATCTTATTTCCAAGTTTTGGATAATCTTTTTTGACAGTAGAAATACTGATAATAACAATTATAGACACCCTGATAATTTGGACTCTTGAATTTGTTTCTGCTTTTTCCAGGTTCTCAATTTTATACCACCCTCACTGTAGGTACTACCTCAAGCTGAGAAATTAATGTGACCACAGGTCGGTAGTATTAAATGGGGTCTGGAAGAAGCCACATCATTTTTTTTTTGAATTTTATTTTTTAAACCATTTTATTGAGGTATTATTAACATACAAAGGGCTGTACATATCTAATGTATACAACTTGATGAGACTGGGGTGTTAACTCTACACCTGCGAAACAATCATCACAATCTAAATACACCCATCACCTCCAAAACTTTCCTCCCACCCTTTTTATTTATTGTCATTATTTGTGCATATGAGAATACTTTACAAAAGAGCTACCCTCTTGGCAAATTTTTAAGTATACAAAATTGTTTTCTTACTTTAAAATTTCATGTGCACCACCTTATTCCTTATTTTATTCTCTAGTCCAGGGACATAGCGAAAATCTAATAAAGTTCTTGTGCTACTCTTTGGCATAAATTATATTATCTGAAAATTTATTACTAAAATACTATGAATTTTTCCATAAAGTTTCCAGGAAGCGCAAGGTCTTCCAGACAACATACAAAATTAATGATAATACCTAACATTAGTTACATGATTTATAGTTTACAAAAAAATGCTTTTAGAAACAAGAGATGGAGCTATTGTCTCATCTGGGAAAGCCCTGATCATCTAGCATCGGCTCCTTAGGAAGGTCACACTCCTCCACATGTTGCCTCCCAGGAGAATTGTCCAACAAATGACTAAGTCAACTACACCTCCTTCCCTTGGATTTCTTGTACAGATTAGCCATTCCATCTGTGCTCTTCAGAGCCCCAATGCGTGTAACTCTGTGCAAGTTTACCAACCCTCAATTTCTTAATCTGTAAAACTGAGAATAGAAATGTTTCTCTTAGGACTGCTCTGAGGGTCAAACAACAAAGATTTGTTTATTCTTGTGTGGATTTTATTATGTTTTTTGCCCTCCTTAGCATCCCTGACCCTACCCATTATTCAAAAACAGAAAAGCCCTTCCATGGGATCACCATTTTGGGTTTAAGCACATTATTTTTCAGTTTCCATATAAATAGAGTTGTTGCTTTTGAGGACTTCTAAATTACTATTTTGGTATCTTGTTGTTATTAGTACCTAATTTTATCATATTATGGTCAGACAACATCTGTATGATAGCCATTCTTTGGAATATATTAAGACTTCACTTTTGATTTAGTATGTGGTTAGTATTTATAAAAATTTCATCTATCCTGGGAAAGAATATTTAGTCTCTATATTTTTTAAAGGCAGGGATATAGCTGTATCTCTATCTCTTTATATATATATATATCTATTAGATCAAGCTTGTTAAATGTGTTGTTCAACTCTTCTATACCGTAAATCTTTTTTATTTATCTCATCTATTAAATCACCCCCATCACTGTGGACTTCATCAATTTATACTTAACATCCATCAGTTTTTAGTGTATACATTTTGAAACTGTATTATTAAATTCACCCAATAATACAGTTCATTTCCTATGCCACTATTTGGGATAGCCTCCCAGTAAACAGTCTTTTTTATCCACAGTTATCCTTTTTATACCTAATATTGTTCTATGACTTAAAATCTATTTGGTTTGAAATTAACATTGTTATACCAGTTTTCTTTCAGTTCCTGTTTGTCTGATAACTGCTTTTTCCATCTCCTTACTTTCTTTCATTTTTAGCTATATCACTTATAAATAGGAAAAAATAGTTTCCTTTCCATCCAAGATTTTATGTATTTTATGAGACAAATTCAATCTATTACACTTATTATGATTCTTGATCCTCTTGAATTTATTTCTTTCAACTGATTTTGCCTTCTCCACAATTTGGATTGGATCTTAAGTGTAAAAAGTTGAATTAATGCCATTTTCCTTCTTATAGCAAATTATCACCAGTTGTACACACTTAATTGCTGTATTTTTGCCTACTTTCCTCCTTCATCTAACACCCATCTCACGTGATTGGAATGTATCCTTAATATGCCTAATGTAATTATAAAATATGTAGTTGGGCTTTAAATGTGTTTTCTTCAATTTACATGAATAACTAAATCTCATTCTGTTGCATGCATTTTCACCCAATATTAAGACCTATCTACATACATCTAGTTTGTTTATCCTAAGTATTAGGTATTATTTCATAATATTCAACCATTGCATTGTACTTAGCCTTTCAAGACTGGAGACTCCAGGTGTCCTCTACTTTTCACTTCCACAAACACTGCAAAGAACATTTTCAAATGTGTCCTCTTGTAGATCAGAGTAAAGATTTCTCTGAGTGGCATTCCTGGGTAATAGAGTATTTGTGCATTTAATCACTAAGAACTGACTGTGAATTATTTTCCTGAATGGCTGGAAACTTTGAACTTTCACCACTAGCCCAGGAGAGCTTCTGTCTCTCCATGTGCTTGCTAACACTGTAAGTTAGCCACCAGGTTAGTCTCTTCAATTTGATTGATGTAAAACAATAGACATTGCATTACCATCTTCAATTATAATTCTCTGGTCATTAGTGATTTTGAGCATTCTTTCTTCATATATTTATTTTTATGTATCTTTTATTGAAGTATAGTTGATAAAAATATTATATTGGTTTCAATTATAAAACATAGTGATTCAACAATTATATACATTTCTTCATATATTTATAGTCTTTCAGGATTCTCCTGTGAGTGGCTTATCCATGTATTTTGCCTATTTGTCTATTGAATCTGAAAATGTCTCTATTTTACCACTTTTCTTGTATATTACAGTTTAACTTTGTATAGAATATTCTAAGTTAACAGTTATTTTCCCTCAAAACTTCCAACCTATTCTTCCATTTTCCTGTGTAGTCTACTGTTGACGGCAATTAGCCTTTTCTCTCTGGTTGCTTTTATAGTTTATCTATGCCTTAAATGGTTCTGCAGTTTTCACTATAGGATGTCTTTATGTAAATACATTCTTTAGAACCTGTGTATTTCTTCACTGAGGGGACTGATATATTCCTTCAAATCTGAAAAAAATATATAGGCCTTATATCTTAAATTACTACCCCTGATCCCTCTTTTTATTTTCACTAAGTTGTATGTTGGGCCTTCTCAGTTTCTCCATGTTTCTTAGACATTCTTCCATACTTACTATCTTTTTATCTCTTGGGTCAGCACAGTAGGTGATTTCCTCAGGTCCATCTTCCACTTTAATTATCTCTTTGTTGTATAAAATGTTACTTAAGCCATGTATTAAGTTTATAATTTCAATAACTATTTTTGTTTTTAGAAGTTCTACTTAACTTTTTTCAAATTGACATGGTCTTTTCCTATACCATCAGTTCATTTGTTATGGTTTCTATTCTTTCATTATGCTCTATAAGCCCTTTAAATAACTTACTGTATAAATCTTTCAGATTGTTCTATTTTCCCCATTAAGTGGAGCACTAATTCTGCTATATCTTGTGTCAGCTAATTTTCTCTCATGATGCATAATTTTCTCATATAATTTATAATTTTCATTATGAGCTCATTTTCGGTAAGGGTAATATTTTCTAAGATGTCTCAGGAGCTGTGTTTTATGAAAGTATCCATATAGAGTGGTTTAACATTTGTTTCTCTGAGGACTTCAAAAGTATCTGAACCAATTTTGTTAATTTCTCAATTAGTGGCTTCATACTGTAACACTGAAATAAGTTAAATTCAGGGATTTCATTTTTTTGTAACTGACTTTTTTACCTCACAGCCCCTGGAACCCAGCAAACTTCCTTGCTGCTTCCTTAGTTTTCCCCAGGCTCCTTTCCAGGGACGGGATAGCTGTCAGATAGATCCCCCACACTCTATGCAAGAGACCCCCTTCAAACTCTCTGCAGCCTGCGTCCATATTTCCTGGTTGTCTGTGCTCTGGCTTTGAGTTCCCTCGCTATTTTGCACTTAGTTCTTTCATTTTTGCGAACTCAGCTTTTATTATGTTGTTGATGTTTTTAACCATATGGATCTATGTTTGTAACATTAGAGGTAACAATTTATATGAGTCTGATCCATTTCACTGCTAGAAGTTTCAATTTGGGTGCCCTGTTATATACAGCAGTTAAGATTCTTTCATAATTCTCTTGTCCTGACCTTTAGTCCTCAAACCCAGTTTTGATTTAAATTTCCCACTCAGTTATTCCCAGCATTTACTTACCCAATTAACAGACTATTCTCCAATTTGAATAAAAGCAAAGCCAAGTAGTTGAAAATTTTTTGAATCTGAATTTGTATATACTCTTCAGATCCTAATTTTTTCATTCTTTAAAAAATAAAGGTCATACAGAAGGAGTAAATGCTTCTTATTCAGAAATATATCTTCCTTAGCTCACTCAGTAATACCATTATTAGGTCTTCTGCACAGTTATTGGATATTTCCATTTCCTTTTCCTGAGGTTGCCTGCCTGAGTGCACCTTGATACCTAGAACACAGGTAATGAGCTTCACAGAGGGGCCAATTAAATGTCTGTTCTTGGTGTTTCATTAAAAATACCATCAGAAATAAAAATAAAGATCTTATTTTATGTGCAAAAGGATGTTCTACTGTTTTTAATATTCCTCTAATGTATGATGCCCTTTGGTCAATACAACATTTTATGCAAACATATATTTAAAGTATTTGCAACTCAACACAGACCCCTCTTCGGTAAAAAACAACAAAAAAAGCCTTTGTTAATATCTAATACATGAGAAATAACTTTATATTACTTATACTATATATCATATACGCATATACATACAAAATATATATGTATATATTTTATATATATATAAAATACCTCATTTTGAAAGCTGTAGTGCATTCTATATACAAAGACAAAAGTTAGTTGGGCTGTGAACCAAGCTATCTATGTATGAAAAAGATCAGTATGAAATAAATCACTCTACAAATCCAGGTCCATTACTCTTAGGATGGTAGTGGAAGCTGCATGTCAATAAAACATTCGTTGGCTTCGTCAGTTATTTAATTATTTGCTCATCTTTGACATTCCAGGTATTTTAGTGAGGTCATTTTTTTTTAACAAAACAAATGGAGGTTCATTTCCTCCAAATAAAAAATCGCTATGTATTGTGGTTAAGACCAAATATTATATTTATTTGTGAATAACCTCTTTTCTTTAAAAAAATTCAGATGTCTTTTTGTATTCTTTAGCATTATTTACCTCCTGCTTTCACTAATCACTATAGAAAGTACAGGTTACACAGGAACTCTCAAGCTTCCTTATTTTCTAAGTAATTACTGAATCTCAATAGGACTGCCCCCACTCGCATATCCTTCTACCTGCCCACCTTTTATTAAGAATGTCAAGTGCCTACTCAGCTGTATAGAGTAATAATGTACTCTTATTATTGCCATCAGAGTTTTCTAAGATCAACCCTTAGCCTGTGTTTTATCCTGGACAAAGAAGAAAAGGGATTAAATTTAAAGGCATAGTCACATATGTTCTCTGGGGTGAAATGGAAAAAGGAGAAAATCAGATACCTCTCTATTCCTTCACTCCAGCTACCTCTCCACTCCATTTCTATATGACTCTGCGTCTTTCTATTCTCTTCTGGGATGCAGATCGATTAACAGTGACTGAAATAATTAAAAATAGATTGACTTTTGGCTCTCTACATGTACTTTATTTATAAACTTTCAATGTTTACAAAGAAAAATCAGATTCTTGCACTTAACACACCAAAAAATAAATTGCTCCAATCCAACCCAGTTGTTCAATTATTCAATTCCTATGATCTTTCCAAGAGTAGCTCCTCATATATATTTTCTAGTGGCAAAGAAATTCTCACTGTGATTTGGCAGGTGAAAAGGATGATAGCTATTATGAATAATACAGAAGTCTTATATCTTGGATCAACATCCAAAGTAATACAAACTCCTCATTTAAGCAACATGCCAGAACTCAACATCCAAAAGACTTTTTATCTCCTTCAAAGCAGTCAGTTTGGAAAGTATCTTCACTACCCTCACAGGCAATGCTAGTTTTTCTCAGAACATTTTTGGAGCTCCTCTTACAGAATTGTCTTCAGAGCCTGGTGCACACTGCTTTGAACAGCCTCTGTGGTAGCAAGTCACTGTCATGGAAAAGTTGGTCATATTTCATTTTGTTTTTAAGATACAGCCATTATTTAGAGCCAATTGAAGTAGGTGTTCAAGTTGGATAATATATTTGGGTTTCCCCAATACCAGGTACTGAGACGGTAAGATAACGGGGGTATTTTCCTAGTTTACCTTATATAAACTGATTCTGAAGCTATAATGAATTTCAAAATGAATTGAGAGAGTTCCGGGAAGATGGCGGCGTGAACGGAACGACAGAATTTTCCTCCCAACATTATATTTACCCAGGAAAACACAGAAAACACAACTGTTCCTAAAAGAGAGACCAGAACAAACAGGAAAGCGCACACAATGCAGAAACACGTGAGAGGACTCGGCAGCGGGCGAGGCGGGTAAGAAATGGAACCATGAAGCGACCCGGCAGAACCCGAGCACTTCCCCACCCCAGCGCACCAGCAGGAGGAGAGGATTCAGAGCCGGGAGGGAGTGGAAGTGCAGGTCCAGGAGATAACCAGCCCCGGACCGGCCCCGGGAACACGGGCGCACAAAGAGCGGAGTGGCGGAGATTGGAGAGATGGAGGGCACACGGTCGCAGCAGGAATATGCCTGCTTGCTCTCGGCTGGCTCAGGGAAGGAGAAGAGAGAAAAAAAAAAAAAGGAGAAAAGCACGCGCTTTGCTTTTCAGAGGTCTTAAAGAGACAGGAGTACAGCAGAGAACCTCCATTCAGTCTCACCCTGGCCACAGCTTTAAAGGGCCGTGTAGAGCGACACGACCACAGCTCTGGAATAGTGGATCAACAGCGCCACCTACAGCATTCACACAGAAACCACCTCCGGAGGGCATTTTTTTTTTCTTTTTCTTTAAGGTGTTGCTGCTTTTTCTTTTTCTTTCCTTTCTTTTCCTTCTTCTCTATCTCTTTTTACTTTTTTATTAGTAGTAGAATTTTTTTAATTTTTTTTCTCTCCTTTCTTCTCTTTCCTTTTTAAAGTCATAAAGATCCCAGTTGACATACATTACAACTACCAACAACCAATTCTATAGTCATGAGAAGACAGAAGAATATGATACAGACAAAGCTTCAGACAAACACCACCCCAGAGAGAGAATCTGAAGGAATGGATATGCACAGTCTTCCTGAAAAAGAATTCAAAATAAAAGTCATAGCCATGCTGACGGATCTACACAAAAATGTGCAAGAGCTGAGGGAGGAAGTGAGGGAAGTGAGGAAAGACTATGCAGAAATGAGACAAATCATCGACGGGCTCAACAGCAGATTGAATCAGGTTCAAGACACGATCAAGAAATTACAAGACAGGGAACAGGAATACAAAGAAGCTGAGGCAGAGAGAGATAAAAGGATCTCTAAGAATGAAAGAATATTAAGAGAACTGTGTGACCAATCCAAACAGAGCAATATTCGCATTATAGGAGTACCAGAGGAAGAAGAGAGAGAAAAAGGGATAGAGTCTTTGAAGAAATAATTGCTGAAAAATTTCCCACGCTGGGGAAGGAAATAGTCTCATAGTCCACGGAAGCCCACAGATCTCCCAACACAAGGGACCCAAGGAAGACAACACCAAGACACCTAATAATTAAGATGGCAAAGATCAAAGATAAAGAGAGAGTATTAAAGGCAGCTACAGAGAGAAAAAAGATCACCTACAAAGGAAAACCCATCAGACTGTCATCAGACTTCTCAACAGAAACCTTACAGGACAGAAGAGAATACCATGATATATTTAACATAATGAAACAGAAGGGCCTCGAACCAAGAATATTGTATCCAGCACGATTATCATTTAAATATGACGGAGGAATTAAACAATTTCAAGACAAAAGAAAGTTGAGAGAGTTTACCTCCCATAAACCACCACTACAGGATATCTTAAACTGACTGCTCTACAGGGAAACACCCCTAAGGCTAAAAAGATGTCACTGGAGAAAATAAAATCATAGCAAGGAAAGCAGACCATCCAAATACTAACTAAAGGCAAAGAATAAAACACCTAATATATAAAGAAAGGAGGAGGAAGAATAGGAAGGGAGAGATAAAGAAACATCAGACGGCATTCACAATAACTTAACAGGAAAGTTAAGTTAGATTCTCAGATAGTAAAGAAGCAACCCTTGAACCTTTGGTAACCACGAATCTAAAGCCAGCAATGGCAATAAGTACATATCTATCAATAAACACCCTAAATGTAAATGGACTGAATGCACCAATCAAAAGACACAGAGTAACAGAGTGGATAAAAAAGCAAGACCCATCTATATGCTGCTTACAAGAGACTCACCTCAAACCCAAAGATATACACAGACTAAAAGTGAAGGGATGGAAAAAGATATTTCATGCAAACAACAGAGAAAAAAGCAGGTGTTGCAGTACTTGTATCAGATAAAATAGACTTCAAAACGAAAAAAGTAGAAAGAGAAAAAGAAGGACATTACATAATGATAAAGGGGTCAGTCCAACAAGAAGATATAACCATTATAAATATATATGCACCCAACACAGGAGCGTCAGCATATGTGAAACAAACACTAACAGAAGTGAAGGAGGAAATAGACAGCAATGCAATTATTTTAGGAGACTTTAACGCACCACTCACTCCAAAGGATAGATCAACCAGGCAGAGGATAAGTAAAGACACAGAGGCACTGAACAACACACTAGAACAGATGGACCTAACAGATATCAACAGAACTCTGTACCCAAAAGCAGCAGGATACACATTCTTTTCAAGTGCACATGGAACATTTTCCAGAATAGACCACATTCTAGGCCACAAAAAGAACATCAGTAAATTCAAAAATATTCAAATCCTACCAACCAACTTCTCAGATCACAAAGGTATAAAATTAGAAATAAATTTCAGAAAGAAATCAAAAAGGCTCACAAATACATGGAGACTTAACAACAGTCTCCTAATGAATCAATGGGTTAACGACCAAATCAAAACAGAAATCAAAGAATATATGGAGACTAATGACAACAACAACACAAAGCCACAACTTCTGTGGGACGCAGCGAAGGCAGTCTTAAGAGGAAAGTACATTCCAATCCAGGCCCATTTAAAGAAGGAAGAACATTCCCAAATGAACAGTCTAAGGACACAATTATTGAAATTGGAAAAAGAAGAACAAATGAGGCCCAAAGTTACCAGAAGGAGAGACATAATAAAGATCAGAGAAGAAATAAATAAAATTGAGAAGAATAAAACAATAGAAAAAATCAATGAAACCAAAAGTTGGTTCTTTGAAAAAATAAACAAAATAGATAAACCCCTAGCCAGACTCATTAAGAGAAAAAGAGAATCTACACACATAAACAGAATCACAAATGAGAAAGGAAAAATAACGACGGACCCCACAGAAATACAAAGAATTATAAGAGAATATAACGAGCATCTATATGCCAACAAGCTGCAAAACCTAGAAGAAATGGACAACTTCTTAGAAAAATACAGCCTTCCAAGACTCACCAAGCAGGAAACAGAAAAACTAAACAGACCAATCACCAGCAACGAAATTGAATCGGTAATCAAAAATCTACCCAAGAACAAAACCCCCAGACATGATGGATTCACCTCCGAATTCTACCAGACATATAGAGAAGAAATAACACCCATTCTCCTTAAAGTATTCCAAAAAATAGAAGAGGAGGGAATACTTCCAAACTCTTTCTATGAAGCCAGCATCACTCTAACACCAAAACCGGGCAAAGACCTCTCCAAAAAAGAAAATTACACACCTATATCCCTGATGAACGTAGATGCAAAAATACTCAACAAAATATTAGCAAACCGAATTCAAAAATACATCAAGAGGATCATACACCATGATCAAGTGGGATTCATCCCAGGGATGCAAGGATGGTACAACATTCGAAATTCCATCAACATTATCCACTACATCAACAAAAAGAAGGACAACAACCACATGATCATCTCCATAGATGCTGAAAAAGCATTGAACAAAATTCAGCATCCATTCATGATTAAAACTCTCAACAGAATGGGTATAGATGGCAAGTACTTCAACATCATAAAGGCTATATATCACAAACCCACAGCTAACATCATACTTAATAGCGAGAAGCTGAAAGCTTTTCATCTAAGATCGGGAACAAGACAGGGATGCCCACTCTCTCCACTCTTATTCAACATAGTACTGGAGGTCCTAGCCACGGCAATCAGACAAAGCAAAGACATACAAGGCATCCAGATTGGTAAAGGAGAAGTCAAATTCTCACTATTTGCAGATGACATGATACTGTACATAAAAAACCCTAAAGACTCCACTCCAAAACTACTAGAACTAATATCTGAATTCAGCAAAGTTGCAGGACATAAAATTAACACACAGAAATCTGTTGCTTTCCTATACACTAATGATGAACTAACAGAAAGAGAAATCAGAAAAACAATTCCATTCACAATTGCATCAAAAACAATAAAATACCTAGGAATAAACCTAACCAAGGAAGTGAAAGACCTGTACTCTGAAAACTACAAGACACTCCTAGGAGAAATTAAGGAAGACACTAACAAATGGAAATGAATCCCATGCTCTTGGCTAGGAAGAATAAATATTGTCAAAATGGCTATACTACCTAAAGAAATCTACAGATTCAATGCAATCCCCATCAAACTACCAACAGCTTTCTTCAATGAACTGGAACAAAGAATTCTAAAATTCATATGGAACCAGAAAAGACCCCGAATAGCCAAAGCAATCCTGAGAAGGAGGAATAAAACAGGCGGAATTACGCTCCCTGACTTCAAGCTCTACTACAAAGTCACAGTAATCAAGACAATTTGGTACTGGCACAAAAACAGACCCATAGACCAGTGGAACAGAATAGAAAATCCAAGCATTAACCCAAACACCTACAGTCAATTAATATTTGATAAAGGAGCCCTGGATATACAATGGGGAGATGACAGCCTCTTCAGCAGCTGGTGTTGGAAAAACTGGACAGCTACATGTAAGAGAATGAAACTGGACTACTGTCTAACCCCATACACAAAGGTAAACTCAAAATGGATCAAAGACCTGAATGTAAGTCATGAAACCATAAAACTCTTAGAAAAAAACATAGGGAAAAATCTCTTGGACATAAACATGAATGACTTCTTCATGAACATATCCCCCCTGGAAAGGGAAACAAAAGCAAAAATGAACAAATGGGACTATATCAAGTTGAAAAGCTTCTGTACAGCAAAGGACACCATCAGTAGAACAAAAAGACATCCTACAGTATGGGAAAATATATTCATAAATGATGTATCTGATAAGGGGTGGACATCCAAAATATACAAAGAATTCATGCACCTTAACAAACAAAAAGCAAATAATCCATTAAAAAATGGGCAGAGGACATGAATAGACACTTCTCTAAAGAAGAAATTCAGATGGCCAACAGGCACATGAAAAGATGCTCCACATCGCTAATCATCAGAGAAATGCAGAATAAAACCACAATGAGATATTACCTCACACCAGTGAGGATGGCCAACATCCAAAACACAAACAACAACAAATGCTGGCGAGGATGTGGAGAAAAGGGAACCCTCCTACACTGCTTGTGGGAATGCAAATTAGTTCAACCATTGTGGAAAGCAGTATGGAGGTTCCTCAAAAAACTCAAAATAGAAATACCATATGACCCAGGAATCCCACTCCTAGGAATTTACCCCAAGAATGCAGCAGCCCAGTTTGAGAAAGACAGATGCACCCCTATGTTTATTGCAGCACTATTTACAATAGCCAAGAAATGGAAGCAACCTAAGTGTCCATCAGTAGATGAATGGATTAAGAAGATGTGGTACATATACACAATGGAATATTACGCAGCCATAAGAAAAAAACAAATCCTAGCATTTGTAACAACATGGATGGAGCTGGAGGGTATTATGCTCAGTGAAATAAGCCAGGCCGAAAAAGACAAGTACCAAATGATCTCACTCATATGTGGAGTATAAGAACAAAGAAAAAAAAAAAATGAAGGAACAAAACAGCAGCAGACTCACAGAACCCAACAATGGACTAACAGTTACCAAAGGGAAAGGGACTGGGGAGATGGGTGGGAAGGGAGGGATAAGAGGGTAAAAGGGGCATTACGATTGGCAGGCATAGGGTGGGGGGGCACGGGGGGGACTGTACAGCTCAGAGAAGACAAGTAGTGATTCTCATCTCACTACACTGATGGACAGTGACTGTAATAGGGTTGGTGAGGGGGACCTGATGAAGGGGGTAGTTTAATCATCACAATATTGCTCATGTAATTGTAGGTTAATGATACTAAAATAAAATAAATTGTAAAAAAAAAAAAAGAAAAGAAAGAAATACCATTTGACCCAGGAATCCCACTCCTAGGAATTTACCCTAAGAATGCAGCAGCCCAGTTTGAGAAAGACAGATGCACCCCTATGTTTATTGCAGCACTATTTACAATAGCCAAGAAATGGAAGCAACCTAAGTGTCCATCAGTAAGATGAATGGATTAAGAAGAGGTGGTACATATACACAATGGAATATTATTCAGCCATAAGAAGAAAACAAATCCTACCATTTGCAACAACATGGATGGAGTTAGAGGGTATTATGCTCAGTGAAATAAGCCAAGCCGAAAAAGACAAATATCAAATGATTTCACTCATATGTGGAGTATAAGAACAAAGAAAAAAACTGAAGGAACAAAATAGCAGCAGACTCACAGAACCCAAGAACAGACTAATAGCTACCAAAGGGAAAGGGACTGGGGAAGAAGGGTGGGAAGGGAGGGATAAGAGGGTAAAAGGGGTATTACGATTAGCAGACGTAAGGTAGGGGGGGCATGGGGAGGGCTATACAACTCAGAGAAGACAAGTAGTGATTCTCATCTCACTACGCTGATGGACAGTGACTGTAATGGGGTTGGTAGGGGGGGACCTGATGAAGGGGGTAGTTTAATCACCATAATATTGCACATGTAATTGTAGGTTAAAGATACCAAAATAAATTGTAAAAAAAAACCAATACATGACGATTAGCACACATAATGTAGGGGGGGCATGGGGAAGGCAGTATAGCAACCACAGTGTTGTTCGTATAAGTGTATATTAATGATACCAAATATATATGTAAATAAATAACAACAACAAAAAAAATGAATTGAGAAAACAACAGCTTCATAGCAACAAAAACAAATCCCTCCATAGAAACCCCTTTGGAGGGGTTTAACAGTTTAAGTACTGTTGAATATCTTATGTAAAATTACTTTTTATTTGTGACTTATATATTCATTCTCTTTAAAAATATTTAAAGAAATTTGTTGAAGATATTTTTATGTTCAAGTTGTATAGGATGTTTTTTAAGACTTGTTTTCAATATATGCTTGGGCACTATGCAAGTTCTAGGATAAATGCTAGGATGTAATCACTGGAGTTTTATTCACTCCAGAATTAGTTTCCTTGGTCGCATAAAGCATGCAAACATTTGTGCAATGTTCCCTTTCCTGGGACAGAGAGGTAGAGTGAAGTAACAGGAGATGCCGTGGACTTTTAATTAAGGGGTGTCAGTCTTGGCTGATCTTTTAGTTAAGTGTCTTAACAAATATCAGTCTGTTTTTCCATCAGTGATGTTTATCAGCCTCTGAGGATTTGGGGAATTAAGTAAAGTGACTATTGAAAGCTCTATGGAATCAAGTTGTAGCAGGAGACAGATTTCTAGAACTCTGAATGGTGAAATCCAAAAATACTATCATGAACTGGTAATTACAGTTTAGCTCCATTTTAGCCTCTGACCGATTCACTGCACTCACAGCCTTTTGGAAAATGCTGAAATGCTGCCTTAGCACTAAGATTGCAGGAGCACCTGACTCAAATGGTCACAGCTGAAAACCTGGAAATACCAAGGGTTTCTGGAATTGTGATTATAATCAGTGATCATAATAAACATTGCCACAAGAGACACCAGCTACTAAGTGGAGAGAGAATATATATGTGACATAGTGTTGTAGCTTAATTTATCTACATGCATTTTTTAAGATCTAGAAAGATATATATGTAACTTTATACATGTAATAGAATATTTTTGCTTATCTGTATGTTCTAATTAATTTTTCTAAAATAAACACATAGCAATATAAATAACTTCAATTCTCATAAAAATAATACACTCATTGTAAGTGGGCCCACTGTGCAGAAGTGACACCAAAACATTGGTATCTCACTACTCTCTTCTTGCCCTTCATGCATTTTACAAAATTGTCAGGCACATGTGGTCCTAGGCAGCACACTATGGATTATCTTAGCAAAATTTTCAAATCAGTCAATTGTCCATATAAAATTCAGGGTCATTTATCCTGGTGAAAAAACAATGCAAATAAAATACACAGTCTGCATGGTTATCTCATCATTTGTATTGGTTTGAGTTCATTAAAAATAGATTTTTTTCCATTGTTTTGTACCAAGAAAAATTAAGGTTCTAGTTGGTTTTCTTTGTACTACCAAGAAGTAGCATGCAATTTGAAGGTTGTCAACCTTAAAATACAATGCATTTAAATCTTGGAAATGGGAAATACATTTAGTTTCTTATTTTTCCATCTTTATTATCACTATTCAATGTCAAAATGTTCTTTGGAGAGTACACAGAATGAAAGACAACATCCGTTTCCAATAACTTACAGGAGAGTATGACTCTCAATGAGCTTTTTGCAAAGGGCACAGTGGAAGAGAGATACTCTTGAGTGAATTACTATGAAAAAATTGCAATATGTGAGAACTTCTGTTTGACAGTTTTTGACTGAAAAATTACAAGGTATCCATGTTATTTCCCAAAGTATTAATTTTCTTCAAATTAGACATTGGTTCAAATACTCTTTTTAAATGGCATTGCTTGGAGGTATGCTTTTTCTGGAAAAAAGAAAAAACCCTAAAGTATAGTCTGGCATTATCACTGGCCTAATGGACTCCATTAGCTTTACACTCCAGAATTTAATGAAAAGGATTTTAGAAAACTTTCAAATCAACATGGTGAGAGAGGAGGTGGGAAGGTGGGTGGAAGACGGGGATGATGAATGATGCATGCTGCTTTTGGATATTATTTTAGCATATTTTCCAAAAGAAATTATTCCAACTCATTCTTAGCTTTCAAGTCATTTTTTGGGAAATATATGCTGCCTTTGAATGGAACACATCAAGTCAGACTAATATATAACTCCTATTAGAGCAAAAGAAAATAGCATGGTTTCTACAAATATCACATATTTATGAAACATGTTTTTTAGGTCATGAAGTTCATGAGATCTTGCCCAAGGTCACTGTGGTAAACAGAACTTTGGACCCATGACCTTGGCTCCCTGGTGTTACTCCTGTGAATATATTATCTGCATTGTTACATAATTACATAGCAGATGCACTTAAGGTTACTAATCAGTTGACCTTAAACAGGAGAGATAATCCTGGAGTATCCATTGAGCCTAAGCTAATCAGATGAGCCCTTAAAAGCAGAAATCTTCTCTGGCTGATAGCAGAAGGAGTCAAAGATTCAAAGAATGAGAAGATTTGATGGCCCTTTGTATTTGAAAATGAAGAGGGCCACATGATAAGTAAATAAGGACTTCAATCCTACAGTGACAAGGAATTGAATTCAACTAACATCCTGAATGGGCTTGGAACTGGAATCTTCCCCAGAGCCTGCAGGTAAGAGCCCAGCCCAGACAACAGCTTGATTTCAGTCTTGTGAGGCCCTGAGCAGGGGATGCTTCTGAGCCACACTTTACCTCAACTTCTGACCCACGGAACTGTGAGATAACAAATGATGTTATTCTAAACCAGTAAGTTTATAGGAATCTTTTGCAGCATCAATGGAAAACAGACATGGTCACACAGTGAACAAGAGGTCAAGTCAGTTGCATGGATCAGCCCTAGGCTGTCCACCTCTGTCCTACACTCTTAGACATTGTACTACATTACAGCCTTAAGTACCCTTCCCACCAGATGGGTCAGCACCCACCACCACGCCTGTCACTACTCCCAGGTGCCTCTCTCAGCCAGGACCACTGCCCCTATTACATAGCCAAGGGCACCAGTGCAGCTGACTGCTCAGGAAGGTCCACAGAATCCCACACGCAGGGCACAGCCACATGCTCGTGAGCATCCATTTCACTGTCTTAGACCACCCTGACAGCCCAGTGCCCTGGAGATCAAACTGCACCATCAGTGCCTTTAGAGAGTGACTTCCATTGCAGATGGGGGATTATTCTGGGTTCTCCTCCAGCCCCAAAGTTGACACTGTAGCTTCTCCAGGATTAGGCAATATTTCAGTCCATATAACATAGCAGAAAGAATATGAGCTCCAACATCCTGCTGCCAAGGTTCAAATTTGGACTCCATACTGTACTATGTACGTGCTTGGGCAAGTTACCTGACATCTCCGAACCTGTGTTCCCATCCGTAAAAGGGAAGTAAAAATGGTTCTGCCTCAAAGATCTGTGAGGAGCTTTAAATGAAAGATTCATATGATGCTTAGCACAGTTACTGACATGAAATAAATGCACAATTATGTTACTTTTTATTTTCTTCCTACCACACCACTCATCATCAGGAATATTATTCATGTTTGTTTTTTCCCACCTTTTTGTTTCACCCAATGAAAATTCATATCCCTGATTACTTTAGAATGTTTTTCATGTCCTTTGATTCAGTGATTCCCCATCTTGCTTGATTTTAAGGAACACCTAAATCACTTGTTAAAAGTACAAATTCACAGGCCCCATCTCTGGAGCTTCTGTTTCTGGAAGTCTGGAGTAGGAAGGCAGGAGGGCTCCAGAAATCTGCATTTTTGTTTATTAAGGTATTATTGATATACACTCTTATGAAGGTTTCACATGAAAAAACAATGTGATTACTACATTCACCCATATTATTGTGTCCCCCTCATACCCCATTGCAGTCACTGCCCATTATGCCACAGAGTCACTATTTGCCTTCTCTGTGCTACACTGTCTTCCCCATGATCCCCGCCACACCATGTGTGCCAATCATAATACCCCTCAATCCCTTTCTCCCTCCCTCCCCACCTGCCCTCCCACAGCCCTCCCCTTTGGTAACCGCTAGTCCCTTCTTGGAGTCTGTGAGTCTGCTGCTATTTTGTTCCTTCGTTTTGCTTCGTTGTTATACTCCACAGATGAGGGAAATCATTTGGTACTTGTCATTCTCCGCCTGGCTTATTTCACTGAGCATAATATCCTCCAGCTCCATCCATGTTGTTGCAAATGGTAGGATTTGTTTCTTTCTTATGGCTAAATAGTATTGCATTGTGTATATGACCCAGGAATTCCACTCCTAGGAATTTACCCAAAGAATATAATTTCTCAGATTCGAAAAGACATATGCACCCCTATGTTTACTGTAGCACTATTTACAATAGCCAAGATATGGAAGCAACCTAAGTGTCCATCAGCAGATGAATGGATACAGAAATCTACATTTTTATCAAGGGCTCCGTTGATTCTTATGAACTGTCCTAGTTAGAGAGTAGGATCTATATAATCTTGGGTATCTGTAACCACTGATACTGGTTGTTGGGGGAGACCCACATGCCAGGATATCCAAGAAAGTTGGGTCCCGTCCAGTGCCACCTTGAGCCCTGTCACAGGATATTAAGGTCTCATAAGGAAAAGATACCAGCTGATATAAAGTTTGCAACAGCAAATTCACAGGCCCTTAAGAAAGTGGCTCCACCCCACTCTCTGACAATCAAAGTGAGTAGCTAAGGTTAACATTTTTGGGGGAAGGGACAAAATGAGAGATTATGCCATCTGTGCTAGAGCATAAAGCAACAACACACTTGAGTGCTCACACCCTGGCATGAAACAATTAATGGCTACTGGTTTACATAAGTTTTTACCTAATATGTACAACTCATCAGGAGACAGGCTAGATATGCTGCTGTACCTTCTACTGTGAGTTTGCTGGCTGCATGAGGTTCATAAAAATCTTCAAGGCACTACACATCTTGCAGTGCAAAGACCCTGTGTGTCATAGATAAAGGTGGATTTGGGTTAAGCTAATTAAACAAGCCCTTAGGAAGTTGTTCACATGGTCATATTCTTTCTAAAATTTGCAAAAAGCAGACATTTTTGTACTCTTTTCTTTATGAGGTCCTCCAAAATTGTATGAGCTTCAGTTTCCATGAAACCTGGATTTACCACAACAGCTCCTCAAAGTGAGGCTTAGAGCTAAGGCCACAGGTAGGATGCTTGAGACAGCCACGCCTTCCTTCAGTCTGGAGCCCTCAACACCAACAGGTTATGCTCTGAGCAAGTCAACCAACTGTCATCCCTGCCTCAGGCCCGGCTGACGCCCTCTCCTCTCTGTGCCTGGCCAGCAATGCCGAGGTCCCCTCCCTTGTACGTCACGGAGCCAAGGAAGATCCCCCACCAGCCCTGAAAATCACTCAGATTCCTTTTCATTGTCCTAGGGCTTGAGGTTTCACACTCAGTCCCTTCTGCCTGTGCCAATTCATTCTGGCCCCACCCTGGGGTCCCCCATTGCATCTCCAGCTCACTGACCATGCTACCTACCCATAAACAGCAAGGTGGCATTAAAAAATGCTGATGCCTTATGCACAACCAGTGTTCTGCAAACACACTATGATTTCATTTGAAATATTTATTTTATGTAATTTGTAGATTTAAGCTATTGGACTGAGATCATTCACATAAATAGACTGTAATTTACTGCTGTTTCTCTGGGTTATTTTATTACTGCATAATTAAAAACTACTGTTAGCTAGACTATGGGGAAATGCTGGTGTTATGCAGTACGCATTTTAATTGGCTACACAACCACCATCTCTTCTTCCAGCAACCCTGCTTCTCTGCAGTAATGTGTGTGCATAATTCTCAGATCCCATTAGGTGCCTGCAATTCATTGTCTTTCAATAAACCTAGGCTCTGATTCTCCAGTGTCAGTCCTACAGGTGTTTTCAGAGGAAAGGATGTCGAACTGAGGGCACATAGGCTCAGGGAAGCTGGGCGTAAGCATGAGCAGGAAGTGTGGAGGAAGCTCAGCCCAGAGCTTGGGTCTTTCTCCTTTGGTTGTATTACTTTCAGCCTTCAGGGCTGATGACTCTATTGCAAAGATAGAGATGTGGGCCAACAGCTCTCCCCTTGTCCCATTTCTCAGCAGAAAAGACAGGGCACTCAAGTGGGGAATAGAATGAAAGAGGACTTTAGATTCTTACTAGAACTGCCATCCCATTCTATAGACTCTTTTAGTCAACAAATGTACATCTATTCAGAGCTAGTCACTATGCTTGGTACTGGGGTGTAGCAATGAATAATATATAGTCCTTGCTCTCAGTAGGCTCACATTCTAATAAGAGAGGGACAATTTCATATAAATCACTACATTGCACCATGACAGGTTTTAGTAGAGATATGATGATGTGATATATTGGAAAGAACAGAGTGACTAGGGTTCAACTCCCACTTTTGCAATTTTGCACTGCTATTCAGCTCTATCATCTTTGGAAAAGCTACTTTATCAAAGAAACTATGATTTCCTTATAGCAATAGAACATTACCCCACAGGGTGCTAAGAGGCTTCACAGATTCAAGGAGGGTGTGGCTGTTGAAAGCATTCTGCTCACCTGTGGTCTTACCAGTACCAGTCCTCCTTCAAGGAGGTGTGGTGGGGGAATCCAGTGACAAACACTAGGAATGACAATGTGAAGTACCAGGTGCAGTGGCTAGCATGTCACGGCATTTGATACATGGTTGTTATCACTGTTGACAACACTTAGGGAAATAACACCATTTCTTCATGTCACCAGACTATTTCAATAGCCACAGAACTCCAGTCTTTCCTCCCCCTGGGCTTCCTTATAGCATCCCAGGAGAGCTCCTTCTGCAAAGCAAAGCTAACTGTTAAGGATCTGCTTTAAATGCTTAGGAACTCAAACCTTTTAGGAGAAATTCTATCTTCTTGGCCTAGACTGGACAGCACGGTGCCCTGCCCTCCTCTCCAGTTCACTGCCAAGCACTCTTCCACCCACCCTCTATCTGCCCCTTGCAGAGCCAGTCCCCTTGCCTTGCCACGCTTTCTCCTGTCTCGTGATTTTGGACATTTTGTTCCCATGATTGTCTTTCCAGTGCAACTTTGTCTGCTTGTTCAAATCCTTTTGAGAAGGCACATTCCAGCCATCGTCATGTCCCACACAACTACTTACAGAATCCCCTTTACTGCTCTCTCCACGTTCTATTTTCCCCTTTCCAGTCCATTCTCCAAAATGCAGCCAGCCTTCTTTTTACACATTAATCCCATCGTGACACTCACTTTCTTAACACCTTCAGTGGCTCCGCTCCTGGTAGACCTGAGTGAGTGAAAACCACCTCCTGACAGACCTGCACAGCTCTGCCTGATCTGACCCTTCACATTCTCCCACTTGCTCACTGTGCTCAAGCCACACTGGCAGCCTGCAGTTCCTCAAACCCTGAGCCCTTTCCTCCCTCATGCACACACCAGCTTCTGCTTCGAGAATGCAAGCACCCTGTCCTTTGCAGTCCTGGCCACCTGCTCAGTCTTCTCCGCTCAGCTCGAGAGCTACTCCATCTGGGAGCCCCTTCCTCTCCTAACAGAATCATGGCCCTGTTATTTACCTCTCATAATACCCTGCTCTTTTCCTTCATAATATGAATTACATAACCTGTAATTTTTTGAGTGTGTATGCACACATTGTGTATTTCTTAACTTAGCAAGCTTCTTTCCCTCTAGACTGGAAAACTCCACAAACAAAAACAAACATGCTTCACCCTCACAGTCTCTTTAGGGATTTAACATTCAAATAAATGCAAAGGTGCACCTGTAGTTGGTGCTATGGAGGGTGACACTGTGGGCACCTGTAACCATGTAGTGGCCCATGGCAGACTCTACAGCCAGCAGGCCCAGTTTGATTTGTAACATGACCCTGGGCAAGACATTGTACTTACCTCCCTACATTTCTGTTTACTTATCTGTAAGAGAAGGTTAGCTGTAGTATCTACCACATAAGATTATTACAAAGATTCAATGAGTTAGTTAATATATAGGGGACTAGTCCCTGATAACTACGATATAAAGATTTGCTATTTCATTATTACTATTTTGCCTAATTGGTCAAAGAAGGATTCCTAAGAAGTAAAATTTGAGCTAAGATATTAAAAATCAGTGTTACTACTGAAATGATGGAGGGAAGAGCATAGGCAGTGGCCATAGGCCAGAAGGACAGTAGCAAATCCAAGGAACTAAAAGCAGGCCGCTAGGGTTGCAGTTGAGAAATGCAGTCAGTCCAGGCAGGGCTTTATAAGTAATGTCAGGAGTTGTACCTTCACCCAATAGGCAATGGGAGCCACTGGGCCTTTTTAACACAGGGAACATCACTCTCCATTCAGAGTAGAGAAAAGACTAGCGAAGGGACAGAGAGAATGCAGGTATGCCAACTCGAAGGTTACTGTAGAAATCTGGAAGAAATTAGGATAACATGAACAAGAAGGATGGCAACACAGATGATGAAACATGGGAGAGATTTCAAAGATGTTTTGAAGATAAAATTGATAAGACTTGGTGATGGGAAAGAGGCAAGGAGAAAAGAAGCAGAGATGTCAAGCATGGCTCCTAGATATCTGGCTTGCAAAACTGGATGGACAGTGGAGCTGTGCACTGCAGTGGACAACCAAGATTCAGGTCATTGAAGGATGAGCGTGGAATGCAAAAGAAGGCAGGGTGCATCATAAATAACAATGTATGTGAAGAATTAAAGATAGTGACAAGACAGGTGAGACAGAGGCTTCCTCCTAAAACCGCATATATTACAAAAATATAATTAATACAACTAATCCTGAAAAAGCAACAGGAAAGAGGACTGCACCAGACTGCATACACCTGGAGAAAAGAGCAGACCTCACAGAACAGGGTAACATACCAAAGCTGTGGCCCAGTGGGACCCAAACCCTTCCCCTACCCCAGCTCACCCATGGGAGGAAGAGAAATGGAGCACGGACGGAGTGAAGACGTGGGACTACTGAATACCTAACTACAGAGATCTGCTCTAGGAACACAAACCTACATTTCATGGTGCTTACATGATACTCTTGTGATTATGGGGTTGGAAAGCTAAGACAGGCAGCATTCCTGGAGAGACTGAGATTCCAGCCACTTGTGTAAATCCATATCCGGCTGCTCTGGGACAAAAGAAAGGCGGGCAGTCTGAGAGACTTCCTAACAACGAAGCCCTTAGCAAGAGGGCTGCTAAAGGGGCAAGGATTGCACAGAGCTTACTGCTCAGGAGAAAGGACATGTAGACAAAATTGCCTGGGTGCACTCTGCCCAGCAGGTTGGGAGCTTTGCCATATAGATGCTGATATTTAAGGAGGAAAAAGAAATCTTCCTCCTTAGAAGATCTTCAGGTGCTCCAGCTCCCTGGCTGCCTACAGACCTCCAAGGACCCCTTCCGTGATATGCAGTCTACTGTGCCTTTCTCCTGGCCAACCCCACCTGGCTCACAAACCAACAAACGCTATCCTGGCGTTAGGCCAGCCAGAGGGAAGATCTGTCTACAACGACTACAAACGCAAAGCATGGAGGCTTATGCCTGTGTGCTCAGCCCACTGGTTCAGGAAGAGGAGACAGGCATACCATCCAGGAAGCAAGAAACAGTTCTTTCCTGCCCCAGACACCAATACAACCCCACTGTGACCCCCGACATTGCTTCACGGGCTGAGCAGCTCTAGGGAGTAGAGCTACTGGGAACTAGAGGGTGCCATATAAAATATGAAATGCCGAACAAATCTGGTTCAGAGTAAAATTATTAATATAACTCCTGAGAAACATTTAAGTGACATCAACCTCATGACTCTTCCTGAAAGGGAGTTCAAAATAAAAATCATTAACAGGCACATGGAGGTATGGAAAGATATTCAAGAACTCAGGAATGAATTCTGGTCGGAGATCCAATAGTTGAAGAGCACAATGGAGGTTATTAAAAGCAGATTGGATGTGGTGGAGGAGACGATAAATGAAATAGAAACTAGAGAAGAGGAATACAAAGAAGCTGAGGCACAGAGAGAAAAAAGGATCTATAAGAATGAAAGAATATTTAGAGAACTGTGTGACCAATCCAAACAGAACAATATTCGCATTATAGGGGTAGCAGAAGAAGAGGAGACAGAAAAAGGGAAAGAAACTGTCTTTGAGGAGGTAATTGCTGAAAACTTCCCCAATCTGGGGAAGGAGATAGTCTCTCAGGTCATGGAGATGCACAGATCTCCCAACACAAGGAACCCAAGGAAGACAACACCAAGACATACAGTAATTAAAATGGCAAAGATCAAAGATAAGGATAGACTATTAAAAGCAGCCAGAGAGAGAAATAAGATCACATACAAAGGAAAGCCCATTAGGTTATCATCAGACTTCTCAACAGAAACCTTACAGGCCAGAAGGGAGTGGCATGACGCATTTAATGCAACTAAGCAGAGGGCCTTGAACCAAGAATACTTTATCTGGCAAGATTATCATGTAAATTTGAAGGAGGGATTAAACAATTTCCATATAACCAAAAGCTGAGAGAATTTGCCTCCCACAAACCATCTCTACAGTGTATTTTGGAGGGTCTCCTATAGATGGAAGTATTCCTAAGGATTAATAGCTGTCACCAGAGGTAAGAAAACCACAGGGAAGAAAGTAGAACAGCTAATTACTAAGCAAATGCAAAAATTAAAATAACAATACAAAGTCAATCAAGGGATAGACAAACAGTAAAGAGTATGATACCTAATATATAAATAATGGAGGAGGAAGAAAAAGGAGGAAAAAAAAGGGATTTTAGATTGTGTTTCTAATAGGATATTAAGTGAGTTAAGTTAGACTCTTAGATAGTAAGGAAGTTAACGCTGAACCTTTGGTAACCACGAATCTAAAGCCTGCAATGGCAATAAGTACATACCTATCGATAATCACCCTAAATGTAAATAGACTGAATGCACCAATCAAAAGACATACAGTCACTTAATGGATAAAAAAACAAGACCCATCTATATGCTGCCCTCAAGAGACTCACTTTAAACCCAAAGACTTACACAGACTAAAAGTGAAGGGATGGAAAAAGATATTTCATGCAACTAATAGGGAGAAAAAAGCAGGAGTTGCAATGCTTGTATCAGACAAAATAGACTTTAAAACAAAGAGAGTCACAAGAGACAAAGAAGGACATTACATAATAATAAAAGGATCAATCCAGCAAGAAGATATAACCATTATAAATATCTATGTGCCCAACACAGGAGCACCTACATATGTAAAGCAAATACTAACAGAATTAAAAGGAGAAATAGACTGCAATGCAAACATTCTAGGAGACTTCCACACTCCACTCACTCTGAAGGACAGATCAACCAGATAGGAAATAGTAAGGAGACAGAGGCACTGAACAACACAATAGAAGAGATGGACCTAACAGACATCTACAGAACTCTACACCCAAAAGCAGCAGAATACACATTCTTCTCAAGTGCACCTGGAACATTTTCAAGAATCAATCTTATACTAGGCCACAAAAAGAGCCTTGGTAAATTCAAAAAGATTTAAATTTTACCAACCAGTTTCTCAGACCTCAAAGTATGAAACTAGAAATAAATTATGCAAAGAAAATGAAAAATCCCACAAACACATGCAGGCTTAATAACATACTCCTAAATAACCAATGGATCAATGACCAAATAAAAACAGACATCAAGCAATATATGGACACAAATGACAATGGTAATTCAACACTGCAAAATCTGTGGGATGCACCAAAGATCATCCTAAGAGGAAAGCATATTGCAATACAGGCCTACCTCAGGACAGAAGAACAATCCCATATGAGCAGTCTAAACTCACAATTAACAATAGTAGAAAAAGAAAAACAAATGAGGCCCAAAGTCAGTAGAAAGATGACATAATAAAGATTAGAGCAGAAATAAATAAAATTGAGAAGAATAAAACAATAGAAAGAATCAATGAAAGCAGGAGCTGGATTTTGAGAAAATAAACAAAATAGATAAACTCCTAGCCAGACTTATCAAGAAAAAAAGAGTCTACTCACATGAACAGAATCAGAAATGAGAAAGGAAAAGTCACTACGGACACCACAGAAATACAAAGAATTACTAGAGAATACTATGAAAAATTAGGTTAACAAACTGGATAACATAGAAGAAATGGACAACTTTCTAGAAAAATACAACCCTCCAAGGCTGACCCAGAAAGAAACAGAAAATCTGAAGAGACCAATTATCAGCAATGAAATTGAACTGGTAATCAAATAACTACCTAAGAACAAAACGCCTGGACCAGATGGCTTCACCACTGAATTTTATCAAACATTTAGTGAAGACCTAATACCCATCCTCTTTAAAATTTTCCAAAGAATAGAAGAAGTGGAATACTTCCAAACTCATTCTATGAGGCCAGCATCACTCTAATATCAAACCAGGCAAAGACACCACAAAAAAAGAAAATTACAGACCAATATCCCTGATGAACACACATGCAAAAATAAACAAAATATTAGCAAACCGAATTCAAAAGTACATCAAAAAGATCATCCATCATGATCAAATGGGATTCATCCCAGGGATGCAAGGATGGTACAACATTCGAAATTCCATCAACATTATCCACTACATCAACAAAAAGAAGGACAACAACCACATGATCATCTCCACAGATGCTGAAAAAGTATTTGACAAAATTCAACATCCATTCATGATAAAAACTCTCAACTAAATGGGTATAGAGGGCAAGTACCTCAACATAATAAAGGCCATATATGACAAACCCACAGCCAGCATTATACTTAACAGCGAGAAGCTGAAAGCTTTTCCTTTAATATCGGGAACAAGACAGGGATGCCCACTCTCCCCACTTCTACTCAGCATAGTACTGGAGGTCATAGCCACAGCAATCAGACAACACAAAGAAATAAAAGGCATCCAGATTGGCAAGGAAGAAGTTAAACTGTCCCTGTTTGCAGATGACATGATATTGTACATAAAAAACCCTAAAGAATCCACTCAAAAACTACTAGATCTAGTAATATACGAATTCAGCAAAATTGAGTGATACAAAATTAATATGCAGAAATCTGTGGCATTCCAATACACTAACAATGAACTAGCAGAGAGAGAAATCAGGAAAACAATTCCATTCACAGTTACATCAAAAAGAATAAAATACCTAGGAATAAACCTAACCAAGGAAGTGAAAGACCTATACTCTGAAAACTACAAGACACTCATGAGAGAAATTAAAGAACATACCAATAAATAGAGACACATCCCGTGCTCATGGATAGGAAGAATTAATATTGTCAAAATGGTCATCCTGCCTAAAGCAATCTACAGATTCAATGCAATTCCTATCAAAATACCAACAGCATTCTTCAACAAACTAGAAAAATCGTCCTAAAATTCATATGGGACCACAAAAGACCACGAATAACCAAAGCAATCCTGAGAAGGAAGAATAAAGCTGGGGGGATTATGTTCCCCAACTTCAAGCTCTACTACAAAGCCACAGTAATCAAGACAATCGGTACTGGCACAAGAACAGACCCATAGACCAATAGAACAGACTTGAGAGCCCTGATATAAACCCAAACATATATGGCCAATTAATATATGATAAAGGAGTCATGGACATACAATGGGGAAATGACAGCCTCTTCAACAGCTGGTGTTAGCAAAACTGCATAGGTACATGCAAGAGAATGAAACTGGATTATTGTTTAACCCCATACACAAAAGTAAACTCGAAATGGATCAAGGACCTGAGTGTAAGTCATCAAACCATAAACTCTTAGAAGAGAACATAGGCAAAAATCTCCTGAATATAAGCATGAGCAACTTCTTCCTGAACGCATCTCCTCAAACAAGGGAAACAAAAGCAAAAATGAACTCATGGGACTACATCAAACTAAAAAGTTTCTGTACGGCAAAGGACACCATCAACAGAATAAAAAGGCATCCTACAGTATGGGAGAATATATTTGTAAATGACATATCCGACAAGGGGTTAACATCCAAAATATATAAAGAACTTACACGCCTCTATACCCCAAAAGCAAATAACCCGATTAAAAAATGGGCTGAGGATATGAAGAGACAGTTCTCCAAAGAAGAAATTCAGATGGCCAACAGACACATGAAAAGATGATCCACATCACTAATCATCAGGGAAATGCAAATTAAAACCACAATGAGATATCACCTCACACCAGTAAGGATGGCCAGTATTGAAAAGAGTAAGAACAACAAATGCTGGTGAGGATGCGGAGAAAGGGGAACCCTCCTACACTGCTGGTGGGAATGTAAGCTAGTTCAACCATTGTGGAAAGCAATATGGAGGTTCCTAAAAAACTAAAAATACAAATATTATTTGACCAGGGAATCCCACTCCTTGGAATTTACCCAAAGAATACAACTTCTCAGATTCAAAAAGACATATGCACCCCTATGTTTATTACAGCACTTTTTACAATAGCCATGATATGGAAGCAACCTAAGTGTCCATCAGTAGATGAATGCATAAAGAAGAGGTGGTACATATACACAAGGGAATACTATTCAGCCATAAGAAAGAAACAAATTCTACCATTTGCAACAACATGGATGGAGCTGGAGGATATTATGCTCAGTAAAATAAAACAGGCAGAGAAAGGCAAGTGCCAAATGATTTCCCTCATTTGTGGAGTATAACAATGAAGCAAAACTGAAGGAACAAAATAGCAGCAGAGTCAGAGATTCCAAGAAGGAACTAGTGGTTACCAAAGGGGAGGGGTGTGGGAGGGTGGGTGGGGAGGGTCGGAGAAGGGGATTGAGGGGTATTATGTTTAGTACACATGGTGTGGGGGATGAAGGGGAAAACAGTGTAGCACAGAGAAGGCAAACAGTGAATCTGTGGCATCTTACTACTCTGATGGACAGTTGACTGCATTGGGGTGTGGAAGTGGACTTGATAATACGGGTAAATGTAGCAACCACATTGTTTTTTCATGTGAAACCTTCATAAGAGTGTATGTCAATAATACCTGAATAAAAATAAATTAATTAATAAATAAGATTACATTAAAAAAAAAAAACATTGTATGTGAATGATGAGAGGGCAAGGAATCTGGGCTCTCCCCTGAGAAGTCATTTGCCCTGCATACCTCATATTCTGTTACTGGGTCTGCTAACATGGAGAATAACAGATTATCCAGAGGTCAGCTGGCTGTGGTGTGCAGTGATGTGAGGAAAACGTATATGGAGCCTTATCTTTCCAGCTCAGACAGGCCTCCACCTCAGGCCCCTCTCAGCAGCCTGTGGCCAGCAACAAGAGAAAGGGTAAGGTTCTAACAAAACAGTCCACCAAAGAAAGAGTTTATGAAGCCAAGGGCATACAGACATAAACTTGTTCTTCTTGGTGTACAAAGAATCCAGGTACTGGCATTTAAATATTCAATGGATTCCATCATTATGTCTAGCTACCCTTGACTGAGCACTTACAATATGCCAAGCTCTTCATCTACATTGTCTATCAACTTCACACGGCACCTATAGAGACAAGAAGAAAGATTCAGAGAGAGTAATCTACCTAAGGTTACAAGGCCACTTAGTGATAAAGCAGGGATTTGGACCCTAGTCTATATGACTCTGAGGCCAATCTTTTTTTTTTTTTCACTCTAGGGAATTTTTTTGAGTGGGCAACACTTCAGTATGGATCTCATATACAAAACAGGCACTTCCAAGTGATTACAAACACCTTTTAGGCAAAGCCCATGGACATACAATAGAACAAAGCTAATTGGCTCAGCAAAGATCAAAACCATGACCTTTCTTTATTTGATCATTGCAGTGTCAATGGAGTGCTTAAGACAACAAACACTTGCCACAAATGGCTATAGCCTTTCATTTCTGCCGTACTGTGTTGGTTGCTCATTTATTAAAAGAGCCCAGCCTTTCAATAACCACTGTATAGAAGAGAGACAAGTGATGCTTATATAAATTACCAAATGAAAGGCTTTTTCAGACTATACAAAGGACTTAGAAGATTGGAAGTAGGCTAGAAATGTACCTTCAGAGATGTGCAGAACCAGCTCCCAGGTCCTGGTCCTCCATAACGGGTTACCTCATTGGCCTTGCCGCGTGCTCACACTGCCACCTGCTGGACAGAGCAGGGATCTCGGCTTCCCCCAGGTCCACCCTGAGGCCTGCACGCCGATTGCTCACACTTTATCACCTCCTTTTTGCATTTTAAGGTGTCATACTCAAGAGGAATTTTTATTTTCTGACCAAAAACGCTTCTCATCCTGATAGCAAATAAAGGCAGGTAGGAACTCATGCATGTGGTAATGATGGAGAGGAGGAGCAAAGAGCACAGGAAGCAGTGTGTGTGGGATCCAGGGCAGCGAAGGCCCGCAGCGAGGAGGCTGTCCGGCTCATGACAATAGTGGGGATAACCTGCCACACACCCGTGAATCCAGCTGTCTAATTTTCACAATCCTTAAATCTTTTAGCCACAACTAAAATGAAAAAATCTCCCCAAATCTCTCAAATATAGTGAGGTCCATTCCTCTCTACATGTTTTTTCTTTCCTGTGAGCACAGCTTGTGTGTCTAAGGGCAGGGTGGGATCCCAGCTTCAGAACATAGTGCTATTATTTTACAGGGCCACAGGCAGTCTTTCTTTTTAAAAGAATTTCAATCTTCCCCTTTCATTCACTCACAGCATGAAGATAAATCATTGTGCTCAAGCACTTTAAAATTTAAGGCTAAGATAACATATGCTGATCAAAAGCTGATCTTCAAATACCTTTTTCCATCAGCTATTATGTTTTTTAAATTTTCTTTTTCATTTTTCTTTTATTTACCTCATGTGGCATTATGTAGAGGCAGCAGACTAAAATGGGTGTCTCATTCCAAACTAGATAGGATGCTAAACCCCATTCCTTTTGGATAACTTTGGAATAGAAAGATGGGTTGCAGAGCAATAGAGGTAAAAGTCAGGAACCTATCTAGTGACTTTTCTCTCATGTTTAAAGATCAACAGCTCAATAATAAACAAATTAAAATCACTCCTGGAATCTACTTTCTTAAGGAAGACAACAAAAGATTCTTACTTGCTCAGATTTCCAGAACCGCTTACTAACAGAAGAGAACCTGAAATTCCTCAGCCAGTTTTTAACCAGTATTCACTGAACCCCACTACTGTCTTCTAATTTCACCTGCAAAACTGAAACCACACAGCCAGTCTCTCCTCAAGTAGTTTTGCTTATTCCCAAGCCATCAAGCCCAATGGAGGGTCAATGACTCCATCAGTGTCTTCAGCTTTGAACACTCCCCGGAGGTCCAGATCCATCTCTCTAACTGCCCACTAAAAATTTCACCCCGTGTCCCACAGGCACCTTAAGGTCATTGTGTCTCATCTCAAGTCTTGGTCACCCTGGCCCCATCATCTCCCAAAACTGCTCCTACCTCATGTAATCATCCTAGCTGATGGCAAACTATTCACTCAATTATGTAAACCCAAACTCTAAATGTGACCTGATAACCCTTCTTTATATGTGATTGATCACAAGATCCTTTTATGTCTTCTGCCTATTTATTTTCTCTCCAGCTATAGTGATGCTGCCTTTCCACTTGGACTGTTGAAACAGCCTCACAGCTATCTACCTTTCCCCGTCCTTTAATGCTCTCCTCATTCTTCACATTCAAACATACAAAACTGATCACATTCTTAACACCAGTTGCAATACATAAAAAATTGATAAATTTGACTTCATCAAAATTTAAAACTTTCACTCTGAAAAAGATCCTGTTAAGAGGATGACAAGATAAGCTATAGACTGGAAGAAAGTATTCACAATCACATTATCTAACAAAGGACTTGTATCTAGAATATATAAAGAACTCTCAAAGCTTAACATTATAAAAACAAACAATCCAACTCAAAAATGGTCAAAAGACATGCACAGACATTACACGAAAGAGTATATACAGATGGCAAATAAGCACATGAAAATGTGTTAACATCATTAGCCATTAGAAAAATGCAAATTAAGACTATAGTAAGATATAACTACACCTATTAAAATGGCTAAAATAAAAAATAATGATTAACAGCAAATTCAAGGGAGGATGTAGAGAAAGTGAATCACTGGTGAAAATGTAAAATGGTAGAGCCACTGTGGAAAATAGTTTGACATTTCCTTTTAAACTTAAAATGGACTTACACCAGACAATCCAGCAAATTGCACTCTTGGGCATATATCCCAGAGAAATGAAAACTTACATTCACATAGAAATGTATACATAAATGTCATAGCAGCTCTATTTTGCAATAGCCAAAAGCTACCCAAATGCCCTTCAATAATATGCAAAATGGTTGAACAAACTGTAGTACAGACATCCCACAGAATACTACTCAGCAATAAAAAGGAATTGACTATTGATACAAGCAACATATTGGATGAACCTCAAGGAAATTAGTTTTAGTGAAAAAAGCCAACTGAAAAGCATATATTTTGCCTGATTCCATTTATGTGAAATTTATGAAATGACAATTATAAAAATGAAGAACAGATTAGTGGTTGCTAAGGGCTAGGAATGGGTGGGGGAGATGCATGAAACTATGAAAGGCTAACATGAATCTTGCAGTAATAATACAGTTAAGAAAGTTGATTGTAATGGTGGTTATAAATGCTACACATGTAATAAAATTACACACACACACAAATGAGATTAATGAGTACACATATTAACTGGTGAGCTCTGACTAATCAGATTATCCCAATGTCAGTTTTCTGGTTTCATAATATACTATAGTCATGCGAGATGTTCACATTAAGAGTGACCTGGGCAAAGGGTGCATAGGACCTCTCTGTATATTTCATCGCATCTTCCTGTGAATCTATAATCATATCAAAATAAAGTTTTAAATAATTATGTCACTCCCTTCTGAAGTTATTTGTAGCTCTCATTAATCATAGAATAAAACATTCATCTATGCATAACAAAAAAGGTCCTCCATTCCAACTTTATTTCTTATTAAGTGTTCTGGTTAATGGCATCTCTGCTGTCTTTAATTTCCTTATGGAGTATGCTAAAATGACCACCATATTTTAGATATTTGCCTTTACTTCTATAATCATGGACATGTATGCATGTAACCTGAAAATTCTCAAGTTTGCTAGATTTGAACATTCTAAATATATTACACAGCCATTTAGTAAATCTTAGCATGCCTAAGCCAAATTAATCTATCAATTACCCTAATTACCAAATATCTAGTATTCCGGATACTGGAGACACTATGCAATTTCTCTAAAGAGAAAGGAAAGAGGTACTGTGATAAGAGCAATAGATGAGTGAGCACTGTTGTAAAAGCACGGTAAGTGGTGAAAGGAGTCCACAGATCTAGACAGATTCACTGATTGCTGATTCTGCTCATTTCACAAACACACTGTGTTAGTTTCCTAGGGCTGCAGCGACAAAGTACCGCAAACTGGGCAGCTTAAACAACAGAAATGTGTTGTCTCACAGTTCTGGAGGCTAATGTGTCAGCAGGGTCGGTCCCTTTCGTAGGCTGTGAGGAAGAACCCGTCCAGCTTCTGGTGGCCCCAGTCTTTGCTTTCATCTCACATGATATCTCCCCAGTGCATATCTCTGGGTCCAGAGTTCCCCTTTATATAAGGATGCCAGTCATATTTGATTAGAGGTCCACCCTACTCCAGTAAGACCTCATCTTGATTAACTGATTGCATCAGCAATAATCCTATTTCCAAAGAAGGTCACATTTGGATATATTAGAAGTTAAGATGTCAACATGTAGATCTGCGGGGGTGAAACAATTCAACCCATTACACATGGGTAGCACTACTAATTTCTTGTTTGAATGAACAGACAGCCCACACGTCAATAACGTGCCTGGTCCCAGAGGGCACATGGAATTTGATATGGAAACTGCCTGAGGCTTTCTGTGAAGATTCTTATGCTCAAACATAAGACATTTAGCAACCACATGAGAGTGCTTGACACTATTAATATTTGGTGGCTTGCCAAATAAAGAGGTTAGATCAGTCTATAATCAAGCTGCTAAGCACATGGTATCACAGTCCAGTGTGTGTGGTTGACTCACACTATAGTCAGTTTAGAGTCATAAATTATCTATAAAATTTTGTGAAAAAAAATTTACTTAATGGAAACAAACCATGGCTGAATAATTCACTTAACTTTTAAAGAGCTGAACTGCTTAACCAAGGTACTGTAACCAACTGTGACCAGGCATTGTAAGAAGTGGGTATGGCCATTCTAAACACTGCCTAGGAATTATTTAGTGGCTTTTGGTGGGGGTGGGATGATGAAACAGACCCTCTCCAAGGAAATCCTGTGGGTGATCCTCCTCCATCACCAACAATCCAATCCTCTCATTTATGTTCATTATGGGTCTGCTCCGCACTTAGAAAAATAGAAGTTGAGATCATCACATAGGCTCTCAAGTCATACTCATATATCCAGGCCACACAGAAAATAGGTCTTCTGTTACAAATCCAAATATAGCACACACCAGTTCTTTCTTGTGTGTGTGTGTGTGTACTTTTTTAAAACTACTATAATACCATCAATGCAATTATAGAGAAAGGATATACTAGTTTTAATTCTTTTATTTTCATATAATACACACTGATTGGTATAATTCATGACATGGTACATGAATATAGACAAAAAAAATATGGGAAAAAATCCTGGTCCCTACCTTCATAAAGTTAATGAGGGAATATAGCCATAATCCCTTCTCTAGCACATCTCCTTTGCAACCAGCAACAGGAAAAAAACATACACCTGGTCCTCAATATTAACAATACAAAAAAAATCATATTGTTTGCAAGTACAAAGTACTTTTCTTCATACAATAAAAGTAAACTTTCTCCTTAATAGGCTCCATTTTTACAAGCTAGAGAGGCAGCAGCAATTTTAAAATACCTCTTCATTGAGTGAAATGGCATACTACCTAGATTTCACCACATTCCTACTGTCACCTATTCCCACAGCACACCTTAAAACATAGTTGGGAGGCACAGTGACTAGACATGCGCACAGCAGAGCACGCACTTAAGGCACTTTACAAAGCCAAGCTTGCAAAGGAACAGGCCTCTTATCCGTGAGGAATATGGAGCTTGCTCTCAATTTTCATTCATACTCAAATTAATCACTGGGATTAAATAAGCCCATGAAGGTCACTGGAGATAAGCGGTGCCACTGCTGTGGCCATGTTTTCCTTTGAGTAGGAAACTGAAACAAGCAAACTCTTTCCGAATCAGAGTGGATATAAAGCAACAGAAAGGCCCTTAGGGGTAGCAGCAAACAATCTAACCAGGGAAAGATTTGGGGTAATAAATTATACATACAGTTAAATTGGAAAGCTAAAGGGTAATGTAAATTTACTTACAAGAAAGTAAGCTTACAATTATCAAGGAATTCCCAGCTTTATGTTCCATATTAGTTTAGCAATTTGACTAACCTGCAGAGCTGTTTAGCAAAATAGGTCACTTTATAAACATAAATCATCCTAACTAATTTAATTTTTCTGAGCTGGATTCCTTTTAGCTGACCTGCTCAACGCTTTCCTCTCCCTATTCTAAGCCATTCAACACACACTGATGCCAGAGTCGTCTTCCAAAAGAGCAGATCCAATCCATTACTTCAGAACTATCTCTAACACAGATAGCATCTTTGAGCAAATCAGAAAAATGGTACCACCTCAAGTTAAGAGAAAAAAATATATATGTGTGTGCATGTGGGTGTGTAATTTAGTGTATGAATGCACAAGCTGAAGAGCTTGCCGTAGCCATAATCTCACCTGCTCACATATTCCCAGATTACCAAGAAGCAAATGTCACTGGCAGTATGCACAGTAGATGCCCATGTGCATGTCCTCATACACAGACCACATGCTCCCAAAGTGAGATGCTCTGGCAGGTTCAGAGTTTTGTAGGGTAGAAATCAGACCACCACCATCAGCAGATGAGAGACCTGCCAAGCATGGTCAGGCTGGGTGCAGTGCATGCCAGGAGAACATGATGGCTTCAGCTGGGAGACTCCCTCCTGCAGCCTTGGGCACTCAGCTGAGAGCCCTGAATCTCCACCCCTGCCCTCAGGCTCTTGAATCAGTTGCTACAGCCATTGCCAACATGTGGTGGGTGCTTTTGGAGATCCCCTCAGTGCTCTCAAGGAATCATGAGATCAACAGTATTTTCATAATAATATTGAGACATGTTTCGAGACTCAGTCTTTCATGAGTACAGAGTGGAGATTTCCAGAAGCTACATGACATGTGATGACCGCATCACTCTTAGGGCTATAACTCCAGTGCTATAAAATTGTCACTAATATTTCAGTAATATGTAATATGTATTACTAATACTAATACATAATTAGTAATACTAATAAATAAATATCAAAAGATAAAACCCAAACAAAAATTTTTTGGAATCCTCAATCCTTAAAGAGTATAAAGGGATTTGTGACCAGAAAGGTTGTGAACCACTGTTATACATCTGCGGTGTGACAGACACCCGCTAAGAAGTAGCAGCCACATGCAGGGGTCATAATCACTCCCCAGCTCAAAACCTGCATGGGATCAGGAGTATGAGACAGCATGGAACACATCCTGGTTTTGGAGATAAATCTATGTTTAAATCCTAGTGTGACCACTATCGTTTATGTGACCTAGGCAAGCTATTTCATCTCTTAGTATGAGGACCTGTAAGGGCTTCCCGCAGCATTTTAAATCCTCCCCATTCTCCATCTATCATTCTGTGGCTATCAACCAAAGAAACATACTCACAAGAACCAATAGCTAAATGAGAAATAAATACTTATTTTATTAACAGTTGGGCAAGAGTCTAAAATCTCAACCCTACTAAATGGGGAACTGGGGAACAAGGGTAGGAGTTCAAACAAGGCTTCCTCCTCCCTGCTCTGAACTCTAGAAGGACCGGCTGTCCAAGCAGACTCCTAGCCTCCTACTAAGCTGCCTGGAAATCACGTTGGCCTGCCTCACCCACACAGGCACAGGGGAGAAGCCCAAGGTTGCAGAGTGCAGGAAAAAGAGGCGCAGAGATGAGCAGAAAGCATTTCAGAGTACTGTAATCTTGTCCCCTGGGGAAGTGGGACCAAGAAATATTTCAGGCACTGACAGTGAGATTAGCTATTTTCCCTTCACCAGCAAGTAGTAAGTAAAAGTTAGAGGTAAAATACTAAGATAGCAATGGAAGGATCTCCTATTCTCATTAGAGACTTTAACACCTCATGACCTAGTGCCTATCAGCCACTCACAAAGTGATATTTAACAATAGTATATGCTGGGGTTAATAGGAAAAGTACCTGAAGAATAAGAGACTAAAACTTTTCCACCCCTATATATGGGAGCATAGGCAACATTGGAAGCTATGAAGTCCCACCTTCCCCCACACAGGTGTTCTCCTACAGCATTCCTTCAGCCTCTGATTGCACATTTGAGGTCCTGGGTGCCCAACATTCCTTGAGGCATCTAATTCAGTTGAATGACAGCTCTTTTTTTTTTTGGCATCATTAATATACAATCACATCTCAACACCCAAAAAGCAAATAACCCAATTAAAAAATGGGTAGAGGATATGAAGAGACAGTTCTCCAAAAAAGAAATTCAGATGGCCAACAGACACATGAAAAGATGCTCCACACCAGTAATCATCAGGGAAATGCAAATTAAAACCACAGTGAGATATCACCTCACACCAGTAAGGGCGGTCAGCATCCACAAGGCTAAAAACAACAAATACTGGCGAGGATGCGGAGAAAGGGGAACCCTCCTACATGGCTGGTGGGAATGTAAGCTAGTTCAACCATTGCAGAAAGCAATATGAAGGTTCCTCAAAAAACTAAAAATAGAAATACAATTTGACCAGGGAATCCCACTCCTTGGAATTTACCCAAAGAATACAACTTCTCAGATTCAAAAAGACATATGCACCCCTATGTTTATTGCAACGCTTTTTACAATAGCCAAGATATGGAAGCAACCTAAGTGTCCATCAGTAGATGAATGGATAAAGAAGAGGTGGTACATATACACAAGGGAATACTATTCAGCCATAAGAAAGAAACAAATCCTATCATTTGCAACAACATGGATGGAGCTGGAGGATATTATGCTCAGTGAAATAAGCCAGGTGGAGAAAGACAAGTGCCAAATGGTTTCCCTCATTTGTGGAGTATAACAACGAAGCAAAACTGAAGGAACAAAATAGCAGCAGACTCAGGGACTCCAAGAAGGAACTAGTGGTTACCAAAAGGGAGGGGTGTGGGAGGGGTGGAAGAAGAGGATTGAGGAGTATTATGTTTAGTACACATGGTGTGAGGGATCAAGGGGAAAACATTGTAGCACAGAGAAGGCAAATAGTGAATCTGTGGCATCTTACTGCACTGATGGACAGTGACTGCATTGGGGTGTGGGTGGGGACTTGATAATATGGGTAAATGTAGTAACCACATTGTTTTTTCATGCGAAACCTTCATAAGAGTGTATGTCAATAATACCTTAATAAATATATATATATATATACACACAATCACATGAGCAACACTGTGGTTACTAGATTCCCCCCATTATAAAGTCCCCACCACATACCCCATTACAGTCACTGGAATGACAGCTCTTTTTACTTGAAAGCTCTACTGCAAGAACAACAGTCACTTTCATGACACACAAAGAAAATCATAACTTCCCAACTATTTGCCAAAAGCAAAACAAAAGAAAATCAATGACTACTATCTCCTATAACTAGCATGGCCTTAGTGTGATAACTGAAGAACCAGAAAAACATGTGAGACACATAGAATCCACGTAAATACCTATGAGTCCTGGCCTTGCCAGTTACGGGAGATGAAGAAAAGAATTTAGGATAGACTAAGCCCTAAACTGGTTAATGAGTCCCATCTGGTGATAAAGCAACATGAGTAGGAGTTACAGAATTTCACCTACAAGAATTACGAACATCTTAGCTTGGACTCCAGGGACTTAGGCTGCAAAAAAAAATAGTATTTATAGATCAGGGTCTTGGTCAAGTCTCAATGTGGCCATAGGAAAACCTTCCTGCAGCCCCAGCCCCAAATCTCTGGTCAATTAGCCCTCTCAGCCAGCTGAGGAGGAACCCAATTTGCTCAGGATGGTGACCCTATCCTCAGTGGGTAAAGATTTTTCAGTGCCCAGAAAACTGAGAGATAGAGGTAAACAAATCCATGGAATCAATATTTTTAAATTGCTTAGAAAATCTGGTACATCAAAGCATCTGACATGTTAAATATGTAGTAATAAAATACCTAACTGAATAATTGATATTTAGACTTATGGTTTCATTTAAAAGGTTTAAATGGATTTGCATATGTTTATATATACTATTGGAATATATAAAAGAATTTGAGATTTACAACATTTATAAATTTTATTTACTAAACTAACTAGAGCATTTTAAGCCCTTAGAGATGATTTACTTGTTATAGGTATTTAGTTCTTAAGAAAAGCAAATCCATTAAGGTTTAAAATATTTAGGGGACTATAATTAATCAAGTTAATAAACTTTTAAAGTGACTGGTAACATTTATCAGATTTATAAATAGAATAATAGTAATTAGGAGTTGAATATTATAATTTCAGTGTAATAAAATCAATTTTAAAATATTTAGTTTATAATTTTAATATATCAAATTCTAATTTTAAAATCAAAAGTAACTGCAAATACTCTTTTCTGTGAATGACATCAGCGCCTCCTCCCCAAAACCACTAATACACACATAACATTTCTGATTCTGTTTCCTTTGATTCTGGACTCTCAGTATTTGTTCTTTTGCAGAATATAACCCCAATCCATAGCCAACTTTTCAGAAGGAGGAAAAATCATTTACATATCAAATGTGAATCTATTACTTACTATATTTAATCTCCAGGAATGGCCTCATAAAATAATAAAAGTTCCAGTTCAAATTAGAATCTGACACATCATTCCCTTACCAAAAACCATTACTACACGATTTAGTTGCTGACAGAGGCAACTCCTCTTCCGTCTGGTCTTCAGCTCTAGGTAGATCAAGTTCTGGTTGTCTGTACCTCCATCAATATTAATCAGAATCACAGAGACTCACTCCCTGTCTATACACTTTTTCAGAAAGATTAAAACACATAATCAATTATAAATATTTACAATCTGGACCCTATACAAGTGCAGCTGACAAACAAGGGAACAGAGGGAGAGGGAAGGAAATGTGCAGGTGTTTAAAATGGTAACATCGCAAAGGGAGGGGTCAAGAGATAAAATTGAGATTACTGAAGCTGAATAAATCAGAAATAGAGCTTTAGGGATATTATTTAGAGTTATAAAGGTAACCAATAAAAGAACTAAAACGTTAAGTATAAATTACATACAGATATACAAGTATGTTTTTTGTGTGTGTTATGTATCTAAAAACATTAGGAAGAGGATAAGAGAGTAAGTAGTGTGTAAGCAACTCTACCTGTCATATCAAAGATAATTGTATATATTACATGTATTATGCATGATAAATATATACTGTATATTATAAATAAACAAATAAGACCTGGCACACATTCCCTGGAGCATCGCTGTCCACTGTAGTAACCACCGCCAACATGACTATGGAGCACTTAAATTGTGTCTAATACAAATAGAAATGTACTGCAAGGATACAATATGTAAGAGATTTTGAAAACAATATGAAAATGCAAAATACCTCATTAATTTAATAAGTTCTACTTGCATGCTGAAATGGTAATATTTTGGATATACTAGGTTAGATAAAATAATAATGAAAATAAATTTTATATGTGTGCTTTTAACTTTTTAATGTGGCTACTAGATAATTTAAAATTATATATGTGGTTCACATTATTTCTATTAGACAGGACTACTCTACAGAGTTTTGGCATTAAACATGAGAAGAACTAAAAAATACAAATAAAGCAGTTGGTCTCAGGGAAAAAGAACTAGGAAAAGAACTAGCAGGAGCTAGTTGTTTTTTTATCAGAAATTCTTCTATACTACTTGAATTATCTTAGACATATCTTTGAGAAGAGTTTGAAATCCTTAAACAAATATAAATGAAAGAAGAAATACCATAAAGGTAGGAAGTAAATGAGGCCCTAGATGAAGGTTAAAAAAAGTAGAGATGGAAGAACACCAGAGTGGGTAAGAGGGAATGTAGTTGAGCAATGTCCACATGCAGGACAGAATCACTCTGGGGGCAGCATGAGAGATCACTTCAGGCAGGTCTCCAGCAGTAGCTTTCATGAATAAAACATTCATCCAGTCTCACTTCAGGCATCTTAGTCTCCAGTCCTCACTCATACAATGACTAGTAAGACACCCTTTTCTTTCTGCGCCTCAGCCGATAAGCACCACATCTTCAGCACTATCATAGAAAGAATAATGTCTTTTCTTATTTCCTAATGGTTCTAGGCACCCAAACTGATCATGAGGTCCCAATCAACTTCTACCTCCCAAAACCTTGCTCTCTTTACCAACAGGAAATGCAGTATTTTTCAAAGTATGTACCTTCAGCGAGCTCTCAACTGGAGACCGCTAAGTGTATTCACCTCTGAGTCCATAACGTTTGGGCCTTCTGATGTTTTCTTAGAAAATTATAAGAAATATAGTTGCAGAATCAATTATAAATATTTACAATCTGGACCCTATACAAGTGCAGCTGACAAACAAGGGAACAGAGAGAGGGGGGAGGAAATGTGCAGGAAATGTACTATGGTAACCATGGTATTCCAGTGCGATTCCAGTATTCGAGAAACGAAGAAGGCCACTCTTTCTTACTTCTTACAAGTAAACACATTCATGCAACAAATATTTTTGAGTGCCTGCTTGTGCTGAGCACGGTTCTAGATTCAGGGGAGAACAATGAGCAAAACAACATCCTCTGCTCTCTTGGAACTTATATTTTAGTGGGAGAGATAAATAGGCAAGTAAATAAATATACACATAATATAATTTTAAGTAATTTATAAGTGCTGTTTTATCTTTTTATAATTGTATAAGAACACTATGCAGATTAATGAGGTAGAAGGTGATGGGGTCAAGAGTAGAGATGACTATTTTAGAGATTTCTTACTGAGGGAAGTGATACTGGAGGGAACAACTGGGTGATAGGAAGGGTCCAGCTATGCAAAAATCTGGGAGTAAAGGGAAAAGATGTGCCATGTAGGTAAGTTAACAGCAACATTAAAGGCTTCACATGGGAAGGAACTTAGTGTTCAAAGCAGCAAGAAGGTGTGTGGGGCTAGAGACGAATGAGTGAGGAAGCAAAGAGAGGAAAAGATACAGAGGCATCCCATCTCCTATCTAGTAAGGCCATGGGCCTTGGTAAGGCCTTTGGATTTTATTTCAAATACAATGGCCTCTATCAGAAGGTTTAAAGCAGAGAATGAATAGACAGGACTTTAGATTCACTTTAGACTTATTTAGGACTGATATTCTTGTAGAATTACAAGTAGTCAAAAGAGCCTTCTCTTTTCCCTCTCTTTTAACTCTCAAAGTTAGAGAAATTGAATTAAATCAGAATTCTTTATTTAGCATAAATTTGGAATCACCCTGGACCAACAAGCAGATAAATGACTACAGGACTATGTCACTGTCCACTGCTTTATGTCATGTGCAGGAGAATTTAGGTTTTACACCTAATTCGTTCAATTAACAAACATTTATTGAGCCCTTTCTGTAGACCAGCACTGTGCTGGGAAGAAGGAAGCCTGTACCATCCCAGGCTAGTACATCAATTCTTTTGTCTACACCATTTCACTTCATCCTCACAACAACCCTATGACAGAAAGAATATCCCATTCCATATTTAAAGAAGCAAGCCTAGAGATTAAATGTCTAAGATTTTAAGCCAATAAGTGACAGAGCCTGGATTCACACCCAGCTTTCCTGATGCAAAGCTCCATACCACATTGTCTTTTTTCTAGCTCTCTCATCAGCTGGGTTTTTCTAGCATTTTAAAAAACAAATACCAAAATGAAAGTCTACTAGGAGGTAAACAGTGGTAATTGTTGTTAGTTCCTGACAGTAAAATAGAAATTCAGCAAAGTAGAATGATTTGCTTGCAATTATGCGACTCAGTAGTGGCCAAACTGGAATAATTACTAGATTTTCCAAAATGCTTCCATTGTTATGCAATCCCATCTTTGAAAATTCAAAAGCAGAAAGACATAAACCTGAGAATGAATATGGGTTTCAAAGTAATAAAGGTTAATTAAAGTCTACATACGCTCACCAAAAAAGTGGATAGCACCTGCAAAAATAATATTCAAAGAATGTTTTCAAAGCAGAGATGTGGGAGAGCGTATTATGAAGTAGAGGCAGCAACTGGGTGGGTGGATGGACTTGGTTGAGAAGGAAGCCTGTACCATCCCAGGCTAGTACATCAATTCTTTTGAGTAATTAAGGTTCCTACAGATTAGTCATTACAAACTGTTTACCAGGACAAGCTGTACTTTTAAATTGAAAATGTTTATTTTATGTCTCACCTGTTATTTCTCAGTAAGATTTGTATCATATTGATCAGGCTATATCAATCTTAAAAAAGCTGGGTTACAAAGGTGTGATATTTTTATTAAGATTTATAAAAACAATATATTGTATATGGTTGTTCATACCACTCCGTTGCAGCAATGTCACGGAAGTAAATGGAGGGGAAAATTCTATTACAGTAGTACATGCTTTACTGCACTAATATTTTCCTTTCGACTTTAAGGTGGATTGGAAAACAAACTGGACACTTCAGGAATCATTTGTTTCAGCATTTGAAAAAAGAATTGATTTTAACACTGAAGCATATAATCAAGTTTTAGAAACATTCACATCGAAATGATCTTTGAAAGGCAATTTGTCAGTGTTTCACTGTCCAACCTCTGAATATTAAATTTTTAGTCTTCTTCCCTGCTCTTCTATCTCAAGTATAAAGTAATTTCCTTTAGAATTCTTATGTGATTTTTAAATTGCCAACTACCATGTTTTTTATTTCTCACTCCACTTACAAAATAAAATATCTATATAGTAAGGTAAAGACATAAGGAAGGTCTTTCCTTTTAATTGCAAATTAAAATCATAATGGCTTTGATACCAATATACTTATGGAATAATTAAATACTTAATTAAATGACTCAGGGATTATCTCCTTGTCTCTTTTGATATTGTCATCCCTGACATATTGCTTGTCCCAAAAAAAAGGAAAGAGAAAGTGGAAGACAACACAGTAGGTCTTATGACTATTTAGAGAATACCATCCCAACTAGTACACATGACTTCCAACCACAACTCAGCACATGGTCCCAAACTAACTGAAAGAGACCATGGGAAATGCATCTTTCCTATGTGTCCAAGAAAAGGAAACAAGTCTCTAACACAAAGAAAAAAATTAAATCATGCAATGATACTACTTCCTTCTGAGAAAGTATTTCCTTCTGTAATTTCTAAAAGTAGTTTAAAGTTTTATCCCAGAATTCATTTATATGTGTTCATTTGTTTTAGCTATATGAAGAAAACTCATGAGCAGCTGACACAAAAAAAGGGCTTTTACTATTAACATTCTGAGAAATAAATAAACCTGTGTATCGATGGTTCAATTCATCTCAGGAAGCAATTTTTTTAAAGCTGATGAAGATGAAGTTCTGGATGCATCAAACTTGTATAGTACCAAGTCAAGCCCAACCATAGACTCACAACCCCCACCCAAGGGTTAGATTTAGAGACTAGCATCCCAAATGTCCAAATATATTCTGCTACGACCAAGTTCAAAGCCAACTGGAACACAGCAGAGAAAACTAAAATACATGCTGATTCTACGATGTCCATCAATTCACTTAACAAGAAGGAAGAAAAGTATCAGAGAGCAGTAGTACACTTGGTACCACCAACAGGACTGTGACTGGTGTACACAAATCAGCATTTGATTTCTGCCCTTGGGCCTACTTCCAGATTCTGAATTACTTCGGCACCTAAGCCAAACCAGTAACAGTGCTTTGCGGAAAATGGAATTAAGCAGCTAATTACAACTTCTGCAACAAAATGCACAATGCCAAAGTGGATATGCTGCCTCTTCAAGGACTAGTGAGTCCTCCCTCACTAAAGCTCCAAACCATGATGGGACACTGGAAAGGGCTTCATTACTGAGTATGAAGCCAAAATGAAATCCACATACCACCCAATGCTCAGATTTCAAGATTCCATGCACTTAAATCTCTCCTCAGTTCAAAAAGAAAAAAAGGTGATTATTCACCAAGCCACACCTGCAGTTCTATGCCATCAGTATTCCTGGTTCAATGATTATCTAGGAAAAGCAAAAAACAAAGAACAAAAAGTTTGATCTTAAACTACAATCTAAATAAGTGTTTTGTTTCTCTTTCTTTAAACAGATATCTTACTAGGTACCACTTTCTTGTAATAAACAAATCCAAAATATTCCATGTAAGTCATTTTCAACTCAAAAAAACATTCAGTTTTGCCACCTAAGGGACTACCAAAGGTAATTTATATAGAGAAATGGATATAGAACGTGAAAGTAAAGTATATATAGAAAGTAAAAGCATGGAGTGCCATATTTCCACAGGTATGGTTTTCAAATGTCATGCTTATGATTTCTTAAAAATCTGGGTATATAATTATATACAGAATGCCATTAATGGTTAAAACAGGTTACACGTGTAAATTGTAGAAAATCTTTATCTGAAATAAAAGGACTACCGACCTCAGAAGGCTAGGGACTAGTTCTTGTTAGCATCATTGGAGTTAATAATTCCAAGAGGCAAAAATGTAGCCATGACCGTAAATTAAACTTGGCATTTCTTGCTGACTAAACTCTGCATGTTGCTGTTAAGAATGCTTGTTTCTTATCTGGCAAAACATCTGCTTTTTGATGCTAAAAGTGGGATCCTGAGGGAAGTAGTGATCTTCCCCAAGGCAACTTGATTAATAGTAGGCTTCCAAATTTTAGCTAAAAGACATTTTGATGAAACCAGCAGTACTGAATAATTGTTTCCACAAATAATCTTGATATATATTTCCCATTTCTCCAAGATTTCAGACAGTGGAACTCTGAAATGTACTGTTATTCTTCCACACAGCTCTTGTTCCTATAGTTGTCCTCTAAGACTGGGGCATTCACTGACCACCCACACACCTGGGCAGTGTGCTGCTAAACATCCTTGCTTGCTGACCCCTAGGGATTGGTGAAGAGAAATCATCTGAAGGTAGAGAAATAATAAACAAATGGACATAGCATTTAAAACAAGAGCTAAAACATTTATTCCAAGGACTTAATTTTATTGCAATAAAGTAGAAATGCAAGAATACTTCCAAAAACATAGAGATGGACAACTGAGAGCTGTACAAGATATAAAAATTTTTGGTGAAGGAGAATAATCTTTATGCAAAGTGAGTAGAAGGTCCCTCAAGGACAACAAGGTTTATAAAAATAAAGTCAAGCAAGCAAAGGTAAGACTGCGTCTGCTCAGGAGGAACAGGAGGACCCTGATTCGGGAAAAGGCAACATTTAAAAATCATCACTTGTTGAGTTGGGGTATAGTATCAAAGATCTACAAGTACTTTAAAGGTAATTAAAATACTCTTCAACTTCATTGCATTCTATTTCCCCCTCTTCCGCGAAGATGGCAACGTGAGTAGAACGGAAGAAATTTCCTCCACGAAAACACAGCAAATGCAACTATTCCTAAATGAGAGACCAGAATACACAGGAGAGCACACAGCATGCAGCTTCACCTGAGAGGACTCGGCACCCAGCGAGGCGGGTAAGATACGGAGCCGCGACCTGGCGGGACCCAAGCGCTCCCCCACCACAGCCCACCGGCGGGAGGAAAGGATTCAGAGCCGAGAGGGAGTGGAAGTACTGGCCCTGGAAATGACCAGCCCCGGTGATCTGCGCCGGGAGCGCCGACACACAGCGTGCGGTGTAGTGGAGATGGAGAGACAGGGGGTGCAGGGTCTCAGCGGGGAACGCACCAGGCAGCCGGCTCCAAGAAGGGGAAAAAAAAGAAGAAAAGCGCGCGCTTTTTTAAGCGGTCTAAAAGAGACAGAAGCCCAGCAGAGGACCGCATCCCCCCGGCACACTCAGCCCAGCAGGCTGGGAGTCCTAGGTAGCTTCGGACCCCAAAGCTGTTGACTGTGAAAGGGTGGCCGCACTTAGGACTCCCACAGAGCTAAACAACCTCCCATTCGTTCTTACCCTGGCCAGAGCTACAAAGGGCCTGGAGGAGCAGAGCGCCCACAGCTTTGGAAGAGTGGAGCAACAGCGCCACCTACACCATTCACACAGAATCCACTCCGTGGTTTTTTTTGTACTTTTTTTTTTTACTTGTTGTTGTTTTATCTTCTCTTTCTTTTCTTTCTTTCTTTCTCTCCTTTTATTATTATTTTTTTCTTTTTTTTTTTCCTTTTAAAAGTCATAAAGAGCCCAGCTGACATACGTGGCAACTACCAGCAACCACTTCTATAGCCATGAAAAGACAGAGGAATATGGTACAGACAAAGCTTCAGACCCAGACAACCTCAGAGAGGGAACCTGAAGGGATGGACATGCACAGTCTTCCTGAAAAAGAATTCAGAATAAAAGTCATAGCCATGCTGACAGATCTACAGAGAAATGTGCAAGAGCTGAGGGAGGAAGAGAGGGAAGTGAGGAAAGACTATGCAGAAATGAGACAAGCCATCGACGGGCTTAACAGCAGACTGGATGAGGTGCAAGAGACTGTTAATGGAATAGAAAACAGAGAACAGGAATACAGAGAAGCTGAGGCAGACAGAGATAAAAGGATCTCTAGGAATGAAAGAATATTAAGAGAACTGTGTGACCAAGCCAAACGGAACAATATTCGCATTATAGGAGTACCAGAAGAAGAAGAGAGAGAAAAAGAGATAGAAAGTGTCTTTGAAGAAATAATTGCTGAAAACTTTCCCACACTGGGGAAGGAAACAGTCTCGCAGTCCACGGAAGCCCACAGATCACCCAACACAAGGCACCCAAGGAAGACAACACCAAGACACATAATAATTAAGATGGCAAAGGTTAAAGATAAAGAGAGAGTATTAAAGGCAGCTAGAGAGAGAAAAAAGATGACCTACAAAGGAAAACCCATCAGACTATCATAAGACTTCTCAACAGAAACCTTACAGGCCAGAAGAGAAGAGCATGATATATTTAACGAACAGAAACAGAAGGGCCTTGAACCAAGAATATTGTATCCAGCACGATTATCATTTAAATATGACAGAGGGATTAAACAATTTCCAGACAAATGAAAGTTGAGAGAGTTTGGCTCTCATAAACCACCACTACAGGATATCTTAAAAGGACTGCTCTAGAGGGAAGCACCCTTAAGGCTAAAAATATGTCACCAGACAAAATAAAATCATAGCAAAGAAAGCTGACCATCCAAATACTAACTAAAGGCAAAGAATAAAACACCTAATATATAAAGAATGGAGGAGGAACAATAGGAAGGGAGAGATAAACAAACATCAGACACTGTTCACAATAACGAAACAAGAAAGTTAAGTTAGATTCTTAGATAGTAAAGAAGCAACCCTTGAACCTTTGGTAACCACGAATCTAAAGCCAGCAATGGCAATAAGTACATATCTATCGATAATCACCCCAAATGTAAATGGACTAAATGCACCAATCAAAAGACACAGAGTAACAGAATGGATAAAAAACCAAGACCCATCTATATGCTGCGAACAAGAGACTCACCTCAAACCCAAAGATATACACATACTAAAACTGAAGGGATGGAAAAAGATATATCATGCAAACAACAAAGAGAAAAAAGCAGCTATTGCAGTACTTGTATCAGACAAAATAGACTTCAAAATGAAGAAAGTAGCAAGAGATAAAGAAGGACAATACATAATGATAAAGGGGTCAGTCCAACAAGAAGATATAAATATTATAAATATATATGCACCCAACACAGAAGCATCAGCATATGTGAAACAAATACTAACAGAATTAAAGGGGGAAATAGAATGCAATGCATTCCTTTTAGGAGACTACAACACACCACTCACTCCAAAGGACACATCAACCAGACAGAGAATAAGTAAAGACACAGAGGCACTGAACAACACACTAGAACAGATGGACCTAACAGATATCTACAGAACTCTGCACCCAAAAGCAGCAGGATACACATTCTTCTCAAGTGCACATGGAACATTTTCCAGAATAGACCACATACTAGACCACAAAAAGAACCTCAGTAAATTCAAAAATATTGAAATCCTACCAACCAACTTCTCAGATCACAAAGGTATAAAACTAGAAATAAATTTCAGAAAGAAATCAAAAAGGCCCACAAATACATGGAGACTTAACAACATTCTCCTAATGAATCAATGGGTTAACGACCAAATCAAAACAGAAATCAAAGAATATATGGAGACTAATGACAACAACAACACAAAGCAACAACTTCTCTGGGATGCAGCAAAGGCAGTTCTAAGAGGAAAGTATATTGCAATCCAGGCCTATTTAAAGAAGGAAGAACATTCCCAAATGAATAGGCTAAAGACACAATTATTGAAATTGGAAAAAGAAGAACAAATGAGGCCCAAAGTCACCAGAAGGAGGGACATAATAAAGATCAGAGAAGAAATAAATAAAATTGAGAAGAATAAAACAATAGAAAAAAATCAATGAAACCACGAGCTGGTTCTTTGAAAAAATAAACAAAATAGATAAACCCCTAGCCAGACTCATTAAGAGAAAAAGAGAATCTACACACATAAACAGAATCAGAAATGAGAAAGGAAAAATAATGATGGACCCCACAGAAATACAAAGAATTATAAGAGAATATTATGAGTATCTATATGCTAACAAGCTACAAAACATAGAAGAAATAGACAACTTCTTAGAAAAATACAACCTTCCAAAACTGAGCAAGCAAGAAACAGAAAAACTACACAGACCAATCACGAGCAACGAAATTGAATCGGTAATCAAAAAACTACCCAAGAACAAAACCCTCGGACCAGATGGATTCACCTCTGAATTCTACCAGACATATAGAGAAGAAATAACACCCATTCTCCTTAAAGTTTTCCAAAAAACAGAAGAGGAGGGAATACTTCCAAACACTTTCTATGAAGCAAGCATCACTCTAATACCAAAACCGGGCAAAGACCTCTCCAGAAAAGAAAATTACACACCTATATCCCCGATGAACGTAGATGCAAAAATACTCAACAAAATATTAGCAAACCGAATTCAAAAATACATCAAGAGGATCATACACCATGATCAAGTGGGATTCATCCCAGGGATGCAAGGATGGTACAACATTCGAAAATCCATCAACATCATCCACCACATCAACAAAAAGACCAACAAAAACCACATGATCATCACCATAGATGCTGAAAAAGCATTTGACAAAATTCAGCATCCATTCATGATTAAAACTCTCGACAAAATGGGTATAGACGGCAAGTACCTCAACATCATAAAGGCCATATATGACAAACCCACAGCTAACATCATACTTAAGAGTGAGAAGCTGAAAGCCTTTCATCTAAGATCGGGAAAAAGACAGGGATGCCCACTCTCTCCACTCTTATTCAACATAGTACTGGAGGTCCTAGCCATGGCAATTAGACAAAACAAAGACATGCAAGGCATCCATATTGGTAAAGAAGAAGTCAAATTGTCACTATTTGCAGATGACATGGTACTGTACATAAAAAACCCTAAAGACTCCACTCTAAAACTACTAGAACTAATATCTGAATTCAGCAAAGTTGCAGGATACAAAGTTAACACACAGAAATCTGTTGCTTTCCTATACACTAATGATGAACTAACAGAAAGAGAAATCAGAAAAACAATTCCATTCACAATTGCATCAAAAAGAATAAAATACCTAGGAATAAACCTAACAAAGGAATTGAAAGACCTGTACTCTGAAAACTACAAGACACTCCTAGGAGAAATTAAAGAGGACACTAACAAATGGAAATGAATCCCATGCTCTTGGCTAGGAAGAACAAATATTGTCAAAATGGCTATACTACCTAACACAATCTACAGATTCAACACAATCCCTATCAAACTACCAACAGCTTTCTTCAATGAACTGGAACAAAGAATTCTAAAATTCATATGGAACCAGAAAAGACCCCGAATAGTCAAAGCAAACCTGAGAAGGAGGAATCAAACAGGGGGAATTACGCTCCCTGTCTTCAAACTCTACGGCAAAGCCACAGTAAGAAAGACAATTTGGTACTGGCACAAAAACAGACCCAAAGACCAGTGGAACAGAATAGAAAATCCAAGCATTAACCCAAACATTTACAGTCAATTAATATTTGATAAAGGAGCCTTGGATATACAATGGGGAGATGACAGCCTCTTCAGCAGCTGGTGTTGGAAAAACTGGACAGCTACATGTAAGAGAAAGAAACTGGACTACTGTCTAGCCCCATGCACAAAAGTAAACTCAAGGTGGATCAAAGACCTGAACGTAAGTCATGAAACCATAAAACTCTTAGAAAAAAACATAGGCAAAAATCTCTTGGACATAAACATGAACGACTTCTTCATGAACATATCTCCCCTGGCAAGGGAAACAAAAGCAAAAATGAACAAGTGGGACTATATCAGGTTGAAAAGCTTCTGTACAGCAAAGGACACCATCAGTAGAACAAAAAGACATCCTACAGTATGGGAAAATATATTCATAAATGATGTATCTGATAAGGGGTTGACATCCAAAATATATGAAGAACTCACGCACCTTAACAAACAAAAAGCAAATAATCCATTTAAGAAATGGGCAGAGGACATGAATAGACACTTCTCTAAAGAAGAAATTCAGATAGCCAACAGGCACATAAAAAGATGCTCCACATCGCTAATCATCAGAGAAATGCAGATTAGAACCACAATGAGATATCACCTCACACCAATGAGGATGGCCAACATCCAAAACACAAACAACAACAAATGTTGGCGAGGATGTGGAGAAAAGGGAACCCTCCTACACTGCTGGTGGGAATGCAAATTAGTTCAATCATTGTGGAAAGCAGTATGGAGTTTCCTCAAAAAACTCAAAATAGAAATACCATTTGACCCAGGAATCCCACTCCTAGGAATTTACCCTAAGAATGCAGCAGCCCAGTTTCAAAAAGACAGATGCACCCCTATGTTTATTGCAGCACTATTTACAATAGCCAAGAAATGGAAGCAACCTAAGTGTCCATCAGTAAGATGAATGGATTAAGAAGATGTGGTCCTTATACACAGTGGAATATTATTCAGCCATAGGAAGAAAACAAATCCTACCATTTGCAACGTGGATGGAGCTAGATGGTATTATGCTCAGTGAAATAAGCCAAGCCAAAAAAGACAAGTATCAAATGATTTCACTCATATGTGGAGTATAAGAACAAAGAAAAAGAAAAACTGAAGGAACAAAACATCAGCAGACTCACAGAATCCAAGAACGGGCTAATAGTTACCAAAGGGAAAGGGACTGGGGAAGATGGGTGGGAAGGGAGGGATAAGAGGGTAAAAGGGGCATTACAACTAGCAGACGTAAGGTAGGGGGGTCATGGGGAGGGCTATACAACTCAGAGAAGACAAGAAGTGATTCTATAGCATCTCACTACGCTGATGGACAGTGACTGTAATGGGGTTGGGGGGGGGCCTGATGAAGGGGGTAGTTTAATCACCATAATATTGCACATGTAATTGTATAATAATGATACCAAAATAAATTAAAAATAAATAAAGAAATAAATAAAAATAAGGTCGAGCTGGTGGCTGGAATAGATAAAATAAGTCCTTAGAACACATCAGAGTTAGTGAGGGCAGGAAAGACAGACATGGAGAGGACAGAGAAAAGGAAATGGAGGGAAAAAAAGGAAAAAGAGGAGACAGAAGGTCTAACAAGTTAGGAATTAAAGTACCTGAATTCACATCCCTGAGCTCTCCTGACCATGTAATCTTGAGCAATTCTCATCACCATCAACATCTCCTTTAATCCTCACAGCAACTTCACAAGCAAGATCCTATTATCTTCTTCCTGAAAGCATCTCCTCAAGCAAGGGAAACAAAAGCAAAAATGAACTCATGGGACTACATCGAACTAAAAAGTTTCTGTACAGCAAAGGTCACGATCAACAGAACAAAAAAGGCATCCAACAGTATGGGAGAATATATTTGTAAATGACATACCTGACAAGGGGTTAACATCCAAAATATATAAAGAACTTACATGCCTCTATACCAAAAAAGCAAATAACCTGATTAAAAAATGGGCAGAGGATATGAAGAGACAGTTATCCAAAGAAGAAATTCACATGGCCAACAGACACATGAAAAGATGCTCCACATCACTAATCATCAGGGAAATGCAAATTAAAACCACAATGAGATATCACCTCACACCAGTAAGGATGGCCAGCATCCAAAAGACTAAGAACAACAAATGCTGGCGAGGATGTGGAGAAAGGGGAACCCTCCTACACTGCTGGTAGAAATGTAAGCTTCCAACCACTGTGGAAAGCAATATGGAGGTTCCTCAAAAAACTAAAAATAGAGATACCATTTGACCCGGGAATCCCACTCCTTGGAATTTACCCAAAGAATACAGCTTCTCAGATTCAAAAAGACATACGCACCCCTATGTTTATTGCAGCACTTTTTACAATAGCCAAGATATGGAAGCAACCTAAGTGTCCATCAGTAGATGAATGGATAAAGAAGCGGTGGTACATATACACAAGGGAATACTATTCAGCCATAAGAAGAAACAAATCCTGCCATTTGCAACAACATGGATGGAGCTGGAGGATATTATGCTCAGTGAAATAAGCCAGGTGGAGAAAGACAAGTGCCAAATGGTTTCCCTCATTTGTGGAGTATAACAATGAAGCAAAACTGAAGGAACAAAATAGTAGCAGACTCAGAGACTCCAAGAAGGAACTAGTGGTTACCAAAGGGGAGGGGTGTGGGAGGGTGGTTGGGGAGGGAGGGAAAAGGGGATTGTGGGGTATTATGTTTAGTACACATGGTGTGGGGAATCACTGGGACTAAATTGGGGTGAGTGGGGACTTGATGATATGGGTAAATGCAGTAAAAAAAAAAAACATCAAGGAGAGTAATTTCCAGGCTTGCTGTCACTTATTCTTGGCCTTTCTGAACTTGTACATTCCATCATTTTGTTTTTGGAGTATTATGCTTTCTTCCTAAAGCAAAATCTCAAATTCATAGTTAAAATGCTTCAAAACCGTACTCTAAAACCACAGATCCCTAAGGGACATAGTCTCTGAGGGTACCACACCAGCATTTGGGTTTCAGGTTAAGCCACGAAATGTACTGTGATTTGTACAAAAAAGCCACTGTAACCATACACTCCAGAGATCATCTCTTTTCTGTCTCAGAAATATCTGAAGTCCCCATGAACCATGCCCAGATGAGTCTACAAGAGGATGCCAACCTTTATCACGTCACATAATCTCAATAGGCCAGTGGTTCTCAATTCTGGCTGGCTACATATGAGAATAACCTCGGGAGCTTTTGAAAAATCCCCATGCCCAAGTCACATCCTAGGACAATCAAATCAGAATCACTAGGAATAACACGCAAGCATTAGCATTTTTTTCAAGCTCTCCAAATGATTCCAATATGTCCCCAAAGTTAAGAACCATTGCATGGGTCCCTTAACCTTCCCTGCCAATGAATGGAAGACTTTGGACTAAATTCCAATTTGTACTAGGTTGCAATTCTATTTCTCTCTTTCAATGACTAGTAAAATAGCTTGGTTATTTCTCATTAAACTGTTTTTGAAACTGTGGAGAGTAGAAAGAGGCTTTGGAGTCCAAGCTGCAGTTAAATCCCTGGTCAGTTAGTTATTGAGTCCATGACTTGGAGCAGGTTTTTAAACCTCCTTAGCTTCCCTGAGCTTTGATTTCCTCTTAAGAAAAACGGTATAATAATTTCTACCACATAGTGTGTTATAAAGACTAAGTGAGATAAAGTATATTAAATGCTCCCATTGTAGAAAATCAATAAATATCCATTTATTTTCCCCTTTGCCTAAGGATTCTTAAACAAGCTGCTTGGCATCCTAAGGTAGCCTGCTGTTGACTGCTGAAGCAAAAGAAAGGGACAATACTCAACGTCTATTACATGAGTCTGTTCATGGTTAAGGGGTCCAGTTCACATGCATCAGAAAATCTGCCTTTCAAATACATCAGAAAATCCTGCTGCTAATTTTCTTGGAGTGATATATCACTATACATATGGCTTGCTGGGGGTCTACATGTCACTTGCTCTTTGTCCAGACACAACATTGATGAGGTCTTTATTTTTTTCTTCATCTTCCCAACTGGCCTCACACAGACTGGGTTTGAGGGAGAGGCCACATTGGAAGCATGGCCAAAGATCCAGACAGCCTCCTTCTGTCCCAGACCAGTTCAGCACAAAAGCAAACAACTAAAAATGACTGCAGACTGATGCAATACCACCATTACAGAGACAGAGCAACAAAATTTTCTCTGAATAGAACTGTTTTCTTTGTCAGTCAAGTATCCTGTACGGGTCTGCAAATATATTTCTGCACAAAGGAATATTGTTAAAGTGCTGTAATTTTTTAAGCCCTAGTGCCACAAAATAAATGAAGCCACCCCCCTCTTGTTTGGTCTCTGCTTTGGCATAAATAAGAGATGCATTTAGATTTTGCCAAAATGTATTTTTTATTGAGATAAAATTGGTATACCACATTATATGTTTCAACATTGTAATTCAACATTTGTATGCACTACAAAGTGATTGCCACCAAGTCTCATTACAATTCATCACCAAGCAATTGACAGCCTTCACCCAATATTCTAATCCCCTAGTACCCTACCCCTCTAGTAACTATAAATCTCTTTTCTGTATCTGTGAGTTTGTTTCTCTCTTGGTTTGTTTATTTGGTTGTGTGTTTTATTTTTTTTTTTTAGATTCCACATGAGTGAATTCATATGATATTTGTCTTTTTTCTGTCTGACTTACTTTACTTAACATAATACCTTCAAGGCCCACCCATGCTGATGCAAAGGGCAGGATTTCATTCTTTTTTATAGCTAAGTGGTATTCCATTATATACAGATACCATATTCACTTTATCCATCCATCTATTGATGGACACTTAGGTTGTTTCCATATCTTGGCAATTGTAAATAATGCTGCAGTGAACATAGGGGTGCATGTATCTTTTCAAATAAGTGTTTTTGTATTCTTCAAACAAATATCCTGAAGTGGAATAACTAGATCATATGATAGTTCTATTCTTAATTTTTTGAGGACTCTCCATATTGTTTAGTTACAGTGGCTGCATCAATTTACATTCACACCAATAGTGTAGGAGGGTTCCCTTTTCTCCACATCCTCTCCAGTAGGTGTTAGTTCTTATCTTTTTGATAGTAGGCATTCTAAAAGGTGTGAGGTGATGCCTTATTGTGGTTTTAATCTGCATTTCCCTAGTAATTAGTGATGTTGAACATCTTTTCATGTGATTGTTGGAAAAATGTCTATTCGGATCCTCTGCCCATTTAATTGGGTTCATTTTTTATTGTTGAGTCATATGAGTTATTTATATTTTTATTAAAGTATAGTTTATATACGATATTATATTGGTTTCAGGTGTACAACATAGTGACTCAACAATTATACACATTATGAAATGTTCACCAAGATAAGTCATACAAAGTTGAGTTCTTTATATATTTTGGGTATCAACCCCTTATTAGATATGAATTTGCAATTATCTTCCTCCATTCAGTAAGTTACCTTTTCATTGTGGTGATGATTTCCTTCACTGTACAGAAGATTTTTAGTTTGGTGTAGTCTCATTGTTTATTTTCTGCTTTTGTTTCCCTTGCCTCTGGAGTCAGATCCACAAATGCATCACTAAGACTGATGACAAGGAGACTACTACCTATGTTTTCTCCTAGGAATTTTATGGCTTTTGGTCTTACATTCAAGTCTTCATGTGGCTCTTCAGTTTCCCCCCAACCCCAACCATTTATTGAAAAGACCATCCTTTCTCCATTATACATTCTTGGCTCCTTTGCCATAAGTTAATTGTGCATATATAGGTTGGTTTATTTCTGGGCTTTCAATTATGTCCCATTGATTTGTGTGTCTGTTTTTATGCAAATACCATACTGTTTTGATTACTATAATTTTATGGTATAGTTTGAACCAAAGAATACAGTAACTCCAAGCTTGTTCTTCTTTCTCAAGATTGTTTTGGCTATTTGAGATATTTTGTGGTTCCATATAAATTTTAGAATGATTTTCTTCTAGGTCTGTGATAATGACATTGGGATTTTAATAGGATTGAATTGAATCTATATATTACTTTGAGATGTATGGCCATTTTAGCAATATTAACTCTCCCAATCCATGAGCGTGGATTATATTTCCATTTATTTGTGTCTTCTTCAATTTTCCTCATCAGTGTTAGACAGTTTTTAGTGTACAGGTCTTTCACCTCCTTGGTTATATTTTTCTTTAGGTTATCTTACTCTGTTTGATATAATTTTAAATGAGATTGTTTCTTAGTTTCTCTTTCTGAGAGTTCATTTTTAGTGTATAGATAGAAATGACACAGATTTCTGCATGTTGATTTTGCATCCTGCAGCTTTATTGAATTCATTTATTAGTTCTAACAGTTTTCTGTGAAGATTTTAATGTTTTTTTTTCTATATGCTATCATGTCATCTGCAAATAGTGATGATTTTACTTCCTTTTCAGTTTGGATACCTTTTATTTTTCTTGACTGATTGCTGTGGCTAGGACTTCAAATACTATGTTGAATAAAAGTGGCAAGAGTAAGCATCTTTGCCCTTGTTCCTGATCTTAGGGGAAATACTTACAGTATTTCGACATTAAGTATGATGTTAGTTGTGGGTTTGTCACTTATGGCCTTATTATGTTGAGATACATTCCCTCATACCCACTTTAGTGAAAGTACTTTATCAAAAATGGATGCTTAGGGGGGCACGGGGAGGGCTGTACAACTCAGAGAAGACAAGTAGGGATTCTATAGCATCTCACTATGCTGATGGACAGGGACTGTAATGGGGTAAGTGGGGGGGACATGATGAAGTGGGGAGTTTAGTAACCATAATGTTGTACATGTAACTGTAGATTAATGACACAGAAATTTTTTTAAAAATGGATGCTTAATTTCGTCAAATGATTTTTCTGCATCTGCTGAGATGAACATATGGTTTTTATCCCTCATTTTGTTAATGTTGTACACCACATTGATTTGCACATGTTGAACCATCCCTGCATCTCTGAAATAAATCCCACTTGATCATGGTATATTATACTTTTAATATATATATATATTTTTTTTTTTTTTTGCTAATATTCATTGAAGATTTTTGAATCTGTGTTCATCAAGTATTCTGGCCTGTAATTTTCATTTTTGTGGTAAGCTTGTCTGCTGTTGGTATCAGGATAATGCCAGCATTGTAAAATGAGTTTGGAAGCATATCCTCCTCTTCAATTTTTTGGAAGAGTTTGAAGATAGGTATTGAATCTTCTTCAAATATTTAGTAGAATTCACGAGTTAAGCTGTCTGGTCTTTGGTTTTGTTGTTGGGATGTTTTTGATTATTGATTCAATCTCCTTACTAGAAATCAATCTATTCCGATTTTCTATTTCTTCATAATTCAATATTGGAAGATTGTATGTTTCTATGAATTTATTCATTTCTTCTAGGCTGTCCAATTTGTTGGCATGTAATTCTTCATAGTAGTTTCTTATAATCCCTTGTTTTTATGTGGTATCAGTCATAACTTTCATTTCTGATTTTAATTATTTGAGTCCTCTCCTCTTCTTGGTTAGTCTGGCTAAAAGCTTGTCAATTTTGTTTATCTTTTCAACGACCAGCTCTTAGTTTCACTGATTTTTACTATTGTCTTTTTAGTCTCTATTTCATTTGTTTCTGTTCTGATCTTAATTATTTTCTTCCTTCTACTAAATTTGGGCTTTGTTTGTTCTCTTTCTAATTACTTGTTTGAAGTTTTATGTTTTTTCTTGACATAAGCCTGTATTGCTATGAATTCTCCTCTTAGAACCAAGTTTGCTGCATCCCATAGATTTTGGTGTGTTGTATTTTTGTCTTCATTTGTCTCTGGGTATTTTTTTATTTCTCCTTTGATTTCTTTGATAACCCATTGATTATTCAGTATAATTCTGTTTAATCTCCACATATTTGTGACTTTTCCAGTTTTCTTTTTGTAACTGATTTCCAGTTCATACCACTGTGGTCAGAAAAAATGTTTGATATAATTTCAATCCTCTTGAATTTATTGAGATATGTTCTTGTGGCATACTGTGATCTACCTGGAGAATATTCTGTGTGCATTTGAGAATTTTTCTGAATTTTTTCTTTGTGTGCCTTGAGAAGAATGTGTATTTTGCTTCTTTTTGGTTGCATGTTCTGTATATATCTGTTAAATCCATCTGGTCTAATGTGTCACTCAACAACAGTTTCCTTATTTACTTTCTGTCTGTATGATACAGAAATGATGTAAATGGGGTGTTAAAGTCCCCTACTACTGTTAATTTCTCCCTTTAGGTCTGTTAATATTAGCTTTATATATTTTGTTGCTATTTTGGGAGCATATATATTTATAAATATTCTTGCTGGGTTGATCCCTTTATCATTATGGAATGTCCTTCTTTGTCTTTTATTACAATCTTTGTTTTAAAGTCTCTTTTGTCTGATATGAGTATAGCTATACCAGCTTTCTTTTCATGTTTATTTACACGGAATATCTTTCCTGTCTCTTAACTTTGTGTGTATCCGTATTTCTAAAGTGAGTCTCTTCCTATAGATGTTTTTTGTTTTTATTCATTCGGCCATCTATGTGTTTTTGATTGCAGAATTTACTCTATTTACATGTAAAGTAATTATTGATAGGTATATACTTATTGCCATTTTCTAAATGTCTTCTGGTTGTTTTTGTAGGTCTTCTCTCTTCCTTTCTTTTTTCCCTTGCGGTTTGATGTTTTCTTTAGTGTTATGTTTAGATTCCTTTTTCATTTTCTTTTGCGTATTTACTATGGATTTTTGCTTTCTGGTTGCCGTGAGGGTCACATATAACATCCTGTGTATATAATGGTCAGTTTTAAGTTGATAGCAACTTAAATTTGAACACATTTCAAAACTTTACATTTATATTGCCCCCACCCCATGGTTTACATTTTTGGTGTCACACTTTACATCTTTTTACTTTATACATCCTTAACTTCTTTAGTTTTAGTTAATTTTATGACCATTATCTTTTAACCTTCATACTTGCTCTATAAAAATTGACTGATCCACTTTCTTGACCATATATTTTATTTTCCAGTGAGATTTTTACTTTCTTATTATTAGTGCCATTTCTTTTCAACTTAAACAAGTCCCTTTAACATTTCATGTAAGGCCAGTTTAGTGATCATGAACTCATTGAATTTTTGCTTATCTGGAAAAGTCTTCATCTCCCTTTCAATTCTGAATGATAACCTTGCTGGGTAGAAAATTCTTGGTTGAGAGTTTTTCCTTTCAGCACTTTGAATATGTCATGCTGTTCCCTTCTGGCCTGCAAAGTTTCTGCTGAAAAATATGCTGATAGCCTTATGGGGTTTTCCTTTTAACAATAACAAGTTGATCTTTTCTTACTGTTTTTAAGATTCTCTATTTTTAACTTTTTACATTTTTATCATGTGTCTTATAGATCTCTTTGGATTAATCTTTTTAGGAACTCTATGGGCTTCCTGGAACTGGATATCTATTTTCTTTCCCAGATTAGGTGGGAAACTTATTCAAATAAGTTTAGGGGGGGTTGGCCACTTTCTTTCTCTCCTTCTGGGGTTCCTATAATGTGAATGACATTCTGCTTGATGTTATCTCAAAGGTACCTTAAGGTATCTTCACTTTTTAAAATTCTTTTTCTCTTTGCTGCTTTTTCTGGATGAGTTCCACTGTTTTGTCTTCCAGCTTGCTGATTCATTTTTCTGCTTCATCCAGTCTATGGTTGAACCCCTCTACTATATTTTTCAGTTCAGCTATTATATTCTTCAGCTATGTAATTTCTGTTTGATACTTTCTTATATTTTCTTCTATGAAAGTTCTCATTGTGTTCATCAATTCTTCTCCTGAGTTAGGTAAGTGTCTTTATGACCATTACTTTGAACTCCTTATCAGACAGATTGCTTATCTGTTTCATTAAGGTCTTTTTCTAAGGTTTTTTCTTGTTCTTTCATTTGGAACATATTTCTCTGTCTCCTCATTTTGCCTGATTCTCAGTGTTTGATTCCAAGTATTAAGCAAATCAGCTACCTCTCCTAGCCTTGAAGGAGTGGCCTTGTGTAGGAGATGTACCATGGGGTTCATAAATGCTACTCCCCCAGCCATCTGCTCCAGATGCTCTAGGGGCAGCCCCACATGAGTTGTACACACACACCTGCTGTGGGCTCCTTCATCAGAGTGTGCCCTCCCATGCTAATATGCTAGAGGAAGAGTTCCAAAATGGCATCCACCAGCCCTGACACTAGAAAGTTAGAATTAGATCCCAAAAATGAAGTCTGTCAGTGTCTCCATCCTTGGAGAGAGTCTTAACAAGTTCCTGCCTCTCCAGCAGATGTTTCAAGATTAGTAAGTGGGTCTCGTTCACATACAGTCTAGCTACTTTTCAAACTGGTGTTTTTGTACTGGGTCCCGGAGCAAATAAGTCTGTGCATGAGCCCTTTAAGGGTGTGTTCTCTATTCCCTACAGTTCTATGGTTTTCTAGGACATAATCCCCATTGGTTTTCAAAGCCAAGTGTTTTGGGGGCTCATCAAGCCTGTGCAGGATCTAGGGGTTGGGGTGTTTGATGTGGAACATGGACCCCCTCACTCACTCCTCAGGAAAAAGTTTTTTAGATCTCTCGTGATTGTGGATCACCATACTTGAGATGAGGTTTTTTTGCTGGGTTTTTTTTTGTTGTTTTTGTTTGGTGAGACTGCATCTCTGCCTCTCCTACACATTTAAGTCTGTCTTTTTATCCTTTGTTATGGAATCCCCATTCATCCGATTTTCAGGTACTTTTCAGAGAGATTATTCTATATGTAGTTTTAGGTTGGTTGTGTCCATGGAGGAAGTGAGTTCAGGATCTCCCAATGCCCCCATCAGGATTTCTCCCCCATAATTTTTTTTTTAATGATTAAACATATATTCTTCATTCTGACCCACTTTCCAATTACAGATTATCTTTATAATTTATGATTGAACAGGAGGAAAGCAGAATTGTAATACATTGATTAATTATAAGTAACCAAGTGCTGTACATTTAAATAATAATTTCAAAATGACCAGTCTCTGTGGAAATCTGTCTGCCTTGCAATTTAGTACTGATCATTACTGCTCCCATCTTCAGTCTGATTTAGATAAGCTGCCCTAAAACCTAGCATGGCAAAGCCTGCATCCCCTTGAGGTGATTATGTGTTGGTACTTAATAATTTTCTTAGTCTTCATTTTGTCTCTAGGCAAGGATTTTTAAAACTCATATACTTAGGTTCTATGGCACAGGAAATATCTAGCCAATATTTAAGCCTGTAAAAAATGTTTTGATCAGAAACAGGGTTGTTAGTGAATGTTATATCTCTAACTGATCTTCTATCTCAGTGAAATTGGCACTTATCACCACTTAAATTATCATATATCTACATGTTTATATGCTTACTAGATGTCTCCACCTTCTAGGTCAGGGGACTACAAACTATGGGCCATGGGCCAAATCAGGCCCACCATCTGTTTTTGTAAATAAAGTGTTTATTGTCATACCCACTCATTTATATATTCTCTGTGACTGCTTTCCCATTACAAAGGCAAAGCTGAGTAGCTATAACAGAGAGTAGACCACAAAGCCAAAAATATTTACTATCTAGCCCTTTACAGAAAACGTTTGCCAACCCTTATTCTAGATTCTAGGCTTCCTAAAACAGGGACTTGACTATAAACTCAGAGACCTGTACATAGTAAGTGTTCAATAAACATTCATTGCATAGATAATGTTAAAGAAGTTTATCACCTCACTCACAAAGCTAATTTTTAGGTAAAGCTCCTCAGAAAAAGAAAAGTAGACATGTGTGCATTATTTACAGACTTAAAAGCTGAAAAGATCTTAAAGATGAACAAACCCCTGAGATTTCAGCTGAGGAAACTGAGGCCCAGAAAGCTGAAGTGATACCTCCAAAGTCAGCCCAAGGATAAGTAAGAACTATTCCCACAACACATCTATTTTTCCTTTAATTAATAACGCACCCTGTGAAGTCAGCCTTTTCCCTGGAGTGCCAAGGGTTTGAACACAACATGCATGCAATAATTACACTTGTTTAGATCTTACAATTCTGACTTATTCCCTGAAGTTCTTTAAATGCTCACCATCCCAATACATTTTCATAAATTTGTTTAGGGAATGATATGCATTCATTGAAGAACATAGTGCACAGCTTCACAACATACTTTGTTAATAAAACAAATGCCCAGAGAAAGTTCCAGTGCATACAGAATGATTTCTCCATCCACAACCTATCCATTTTGACAAAAATTTCTCCAGATCTGATATGCTAAACAAGGTGCTGGCTTGAATTTTAAGGCATCCACCTACTCCCTGAAGTACAAGACAGAATAATTTAATTCTGCCAAGTCACATAAAAATATAAGGATTGCTCAGCACAGCTCAGTTTTTCTGCCCCTTCCCAGTATTGGCTGAGATAGAAATTGTAGGTAATTTGTTATCTCCAATGCACTAGAGTAATTTTTCTTATATAATCATTTATTTTTTCTTCCAGAAGTTCTTCGTAACTCAGTCCCATCAGGGAAGTATCAGATACAGAAGTAAATCATGGAACAGAAACACATCAGGACTGCAAAGGCTGGAACCCACAGTCATAGCTCATTTCACTATTTAGCAACCATCAATTAGCCCCCTAGTCTGTGCTGGGCACGTGATGGGCACCAGGGGAAACAAAGAGGCATTAGACACAGTCCCTGGGCTCCATAAAGAGTTTTATTCCATAAGAGAGCAAGACAAAGAATGGGGTACATCAGAGGGCAGTGGAGGACATTGAGTGACACCAGGCTAGACCGTCCCAGTGATCAAGTGAAGAGTTAGCCAGATGAAAAAGGAGAGGGTGGGCAGAAGGACAAACTCTATGAAAATGAAGTTATATGTTCAAAGACAAGGAAGAGAGAATAGAACATATTGAAGGGAATGAAAATTGTCCAGTATGTCTGGAGCCTCGAGTGGGAAATGAGCCTGATCAGAAGGCTCAGACCTTTAAATTTCAACAATGTACACCCTATAACAAGCATTCGCTCTAAGCCCACTTTGTCTAGGCACTAAGACATACCTTTAGGGTAAAATATGGTATCCTTGAGGTTAATCTTCTACAGAGTGGGGACCTCAGTGGCCTTCTGGCTCTAATCTTCTATCCAATACAGAAATCTTATTCCAATCTCCTAAACAGATGATCATGGTTGAACACTTCCAATGACAGGGAACTTATTGCCTCAGAAAGCAACTTATTAGAAAATTCCTCATGTTGAATTGGAGACTACCTTCCTTTAACTTCTTCCTGATTCAATAAGATGTTGGCCCAGAACATTTCCCTGAAGAAAGGCTCAAACATGGTAAACAGAGCCTAAAGATCAGATTAGGAATTTTTATGGTCTTAACTGGATTGACACAGTGTTCAATATCCCATCAACCACATTCCAAGTTGCAGTTTATTTCTGTCTCTCCAAGAAATCCAGGCCATGTGAGGACCAAAGATCTTCTGAATCAGGACTTATCTCCTAGGAGGATTAGGTTTGTGAACCCTGAACTTCCAGGCCTTAGGAACAAAGAAGGCCAGGGCATTAAAAATAAATAAATAAACTAGATCCTGAACAAAGTAAAATCTAGAAGCCAAGGCACATAGCTCCATGGGGTGGACCTAAAAGAGAAAGCTGGAACCAGGCAGACAAGTCCTGGAGGAAGCATAGTCATGTTGCAGTGGTTCAGCTGCATGACTCAGATTCACAGGGCATAAGGGAAGCCTTGTACAACATGACGGAAACAACCATGAAGGCACTTTAAGTCATGTACAGGAAGGGAATCAGCACAATCCATGAGTCAGAAAATATAACATTCCTCAGTTACAGAGAGAAGGCATTACTCAAATCCTATTTTGCTTTCCTCTTTGCCACTTAGAAAAAATGCTGACTCTGCAGAGTACAATACACATTGTTAACAATGAATAGAAGCCAGGGATGGAGCAGACGATAGTAAGATCCCATAAATGCTGCATTACATGCGTTCAAGGTCCTGATCTCTAAGACACTGAAAGAACCTGCACATATAATCAGAGCCCAGAGCTTCAAATTACAATGAGAGCAGAGTCAAAGACTGAAGCTAGGCTAAGACCACCTCAGTTACCAGAAAGAGAAGTAGCTAGATTCTGTGAAAATTTGAAACTAAGAGTTTATAGTATTAATACATAAGCAGGAGAAGCTTAGAACCCAAGGACGGATGGAGAGAGGGGCAAGGAGCCATGACTGACTTACAAAGAGCAATTAACAGTGAGGCAAATGCAGAACTGATGATAGCAAATTGTGCTCCCCACGCTAGGCACTGTTCTCAGTACTTAATCTCAGACCAACCCTAAGAAACAGATGCTTTTATTACCCCATTTACAGATGAGAAAACCAAGGTATAGACTTTACATAACTTACCCAAGACTGCCCAGCTAGCAGAACCAGGTTTTGAGCCATTGTACAATGCTGCCTCCCTGAGGAATTCAGAGTATGGTATGGAAGTGACTTGTGAGGAAGAAGCAGAAACTAAACAAAGTTAAAGGATTAATAAACGTTGGAAGATGAGACTAAGGTGGAAACTGACAAGGCATGGGGAAGCAATGAAGAAGCTCCTCGCTGGAGCTCAGGGGGCATGATGAGGACAGTGAGGAGTATACTGGGGAACATGAGGCCAGATTCAGAGCACCCTTAATGGGAGGAAGAGGAGGTTGGCTTTACTATTTCACATAAGCCCTTCAAATTTGCTCCCTGCTCCTAAGATCTCCCTTATCTTAATAAAGGCACATTGGGTTGTAATATAAATCTCTTCAAATATACACATGCAAATATGCTTGGAAAGAAGAACGTGATATCAAGAAAATCCAAGGGCAGAAAGGGCAGTTAAACCTCACAAGAGCCTTGAACCCAAGTCCACGACAACAGATGAAGCCCCAGTCATTTTCAGCTGGCATTGCTGATGTACCTCTGAGAAGGTGGGACCAAGGAAAGCTCCACAATACACATATGTGTGTATCTTGTCTCTCCATCTAGACAAGCATTTTCTAACTTCTTTGACCAGGATCCACATTAAGATACATATTTTGCACCATTACCTCATCTATATGCACAAATAATCATAAGCAGTATATCATCCCCCAGGATAATACATACAGTCTGGGACCCCTACTCAAAAACACTTCTTGGCTGACTGGTTGATATGATGAAGGTTTAGCTATATTGCTTTCCTAGCATCTTAGAAAAAAATAATCATAAAGATTCAGAGAAAATAAACTGTAAAGATTATCTTATCCAGCGACTTTCAATATTATTTTAGTAAGCGATTCTTTCTTCCAAATGAAATCTTAATTGAAAGCCAATATGTAAGATACAGTATCATAAATTTACTTACACTACACTCAACAAAAGACATAACTATTTTTATTTTCTGCAATGGATCTGATTTTAAAAAGACCCCAGAGCATCAACCCCCCAAAGCCCAAATACCATACAGGGTAGATGGGGCAGAGGAATGGAGAAAAACATCTCAAATCAGTAAACTCAGTCTCATTATGAATGACTTTTCTGGTTTTCTCCCCCTTCTTCTGTTCTCTCTAAGATGGTGTCTGGGGGCTGGACTTCCGGGAAGATGGCAGCATGAGCAGGGCGGCAGAAATCTCCTCCTAACATTATATTTATCCACAAAAACACAGCAAATACAACTATTCCTAAAAGAGAGACCAGAATACACAGGAAAGCGCACAGCGTGCAGCCACACCTGAGAGTATTCAGCACCCCACAAGGCAGGTAAGATACGGAGCCACAACCTGATGGACCGAGCGCTCCCCCAACCCAGCGCACCGGCGGGAGGAGAGGATTCAGAGCCGGGAGGGAGTGGAAGTACAGGCCCGTGAAATAACCAGCCCCGGTGATCTGCGCGGGGAGCGCTGACACAAATCACGTGGTGTAGCGGAGATTGGAGAGACAGAGGGGCAGGATCTGAGTGGGGAACACGCCAGGTTGCTGGCAGTTGGCTCCGGGAAGGAAAAAGAAAAGAAGAAAAGCGCGCGCTTTTTTCAGTGGTCTTAAAGAGACGGGAGCCCAGCGGAGGACCGGATCACCCCAGCACACTCAGCGCAACAGGCTGGGAGTCCTGGGGAGTTTCGGACTCCTTAGCTGGCGACTGGGAAAGGGTGGCCCCACTTAGACCTCCCACAGAGCTCAACAGCCTCCCATTCATTCCCACCCGGGCCAGAGCTATAAAGAGCCCTGCGGAGCGGCACAGTCATGGCTCTGGAATAGTGGAGAAACAGCGCCACCTAAAGTATCCCCATATAATTCACTACCAGGTGGCGTATTTTTTTTTTTGATGTTGATTTTTCTTCTCTTCCTTTTTTCTTTTCTTTGCTTTCTTTCTTTCTTTCTTTTTAAATTACTTTTCCGTTTTTTTTCATTTTTGAAGTCATAAAGAGCCCAGCTGACATACGTGGCAACTACCAGCAACCACTTCTATAGCCATGAAAACACAGAGGAATATGGTTCAGACAAAGCTTCAGACCCAGAGAAACCCAGAGAGGGAACCTGAAGGGATGGACATGCACAGTCGTCCTGAAAAAGAATTCAGAATAAAAGTCATAACCATGCTGACAGATCTACAGAGAAATGTGCAAGAGCTGAGGGAGGAAGTGAGGGAAGTGAGGAAAGACAATGCAGAAATCAGACAAGCCATCGACGGGCTTAACAGCAGACTGGATGAGATGCAAGAGACTGTTAATGGAAAAGAAATCAGAGAACAGGAATACAGAGAAGCTGAGGCAGACAGAGATAAAAGGATCTCTAGGAATGAAAGAATATTAAGAGAACTGTGTGACCAATCAAATGGAACAATATTCTCTTTATAGGAGTATCACAGGAAGAAGAGAGAGAAAAAGGGATAAAAACTGTCTTTGAAGAAATAATTGCCGAAAACTTTCCCACGCTGGGAAAGGAAATAGTCTCGCAGTCCATGGAAGCCCACAGACCTCCAAACACAAGGGACCCAAGGAAGACAACACCAAGACACATAATAAAGACGGCAAAGATCAAAGATAAGGACAGAGTATTAAAGGCAGCTAGAGAGAGAAAAAAGATGACCTACAAAGGAAAACCCATCAGACTATCATCAGACTTCTCAACAGAAACCTTACAGGGCCGAAGAGAATACCATGATATATTTAACATAATGAAACAGAAGGGCCTCGAACCAAGAATATTGTATCGAGCACAATAATCATTTAAATATGATGGAGGGATTAAACAATTTCCAGACAAACGAAAGTTGAGAGAGTTTGCCTCTCATAAACCACCACTACAGGATATCTTAAACGGACTGCTCTAGAGGGAAGCACCCCTAAGGCTAAAAATATGTCACCAGAGAAAATAAAATCATAGCAAAGAAAGTAGACTATCCAAATACTAACAAAAGGCAAAGAATAAAACACCTAATATATAAAGAATGGAGGAGGAAGAATAGGAAGAGAGAGATAACGAAACATCAGATGGTGTTCACAATAACTTAACAAAAAAGTTAAGTTAGATTCTTAGATAGTAAAGAAGCAACCCTTGAACCTTTGGTAACCACGAATCTAAAGCCAGCAATGGCAATAAGTACATAACTATCAATAATCACCCTAAATGTAAATGGACTGAATGCACCAATCAAAGACACAGAGTAACAGAGTGGATAAAAAAGCAAGACCCATATATATGCTGCTTACAAGAGACTCACCTCAAACCCAAAGATATACACAGACTAAAAGTGAAGGGATGGAAAAAGATATTTCATGTAAACAACATAGAGAAAAAAGCAGGTGTTGCAGTACTTGTATCAGACAAAATAGACTTCAAAATGAAGAAAGTAGCAAGAGATAAAGTAGGACATTACATAATGAAAAAGGGTTCAGTCCAACAAGAAGATATAACCATTATAAATATATATGCACCCAACACAGGAGCACCAGCATATGTGAAAGAAACACTAACAGAATTAAAGGAGGAAATGGAAAGCAATGCATTCATTTTAGGAGACTTCAACACACCACTCACTCCAAAGGACAGATCAACCAGACAGAAAATAAGTAAAGACACAGAGGCACTGAACAACACACTAGAACAGATGGACCTAACAGATATCTACAGAACTCTGCACCCGAAAGCAACAGGATACACAATCTTCTCAAGTGCACATGGAACATTTTCCAGAATAGACCACATACTAGGCCACACAAAGAACCTCAGTAAATTCAAAAATATTGAAATCCTACCAACCAACTTCTCAGACCACAAAGGTATAAAACTAGAAATAAATTTTAGAAAGAAATCAAAAAGGCCCACAAATACATGGAGACTTAACAACATTCTCCTAATGAAGCGATGGGTTAACGACCAAATCAAAACAGAAATCAAAGAATATATGGAGACTAATGACAACAACAACACAAAGCCACAACTTCTGTGGGACGCAGCAAAGGCGGTTCTAAGAGGAAAGTATATTGCAATCCAGGCCTACTTAAACAAGGAAGAACATTCCGAAATGAACAGTCTAAAGACACAATTACTGAAATTGGAAAAAAAAGAACAAATGAGGCCCGAAGTCATCAGAAGGAGGGACATAATAAAGATCAGAGAAGAAATAAACAAAATTGAGAATAATAAAACAATAGAAAATTTCAATGAAACCAAGAGTTGGTTCTTTGAAAAAATAAACAAAATAGATAAACCCCAAGCCAGACTAATTAAGAGAAAAAGAGAATCTACACACATAAACAGAATCAGAAATGAAAAAGGAAAAATAACAACAGACCCCACAGAAATACAAAGAATTATAAGAGAATATTATGACCATCTGTATGCTAACAAGCTGCAAAACATAGAAGAAATGGACAACTTCTTAGAAAAATACAACCTTCCAAGACTGACCAAGGAAGAAACAGAAAAACTAAACAGACCAATCACCAGCAACGAAATTTAATTGGTAATCAAAAAACTACCCAAGAACAAAATCCCGGGACCTGATGGATTCACCTCTGAATTCTACCGGACATATAGAGAAGAAATAACACCCATTCTCCTTAAAGTTTTCCAAAAAGTAGAAGAGGAGGGAATACTTCCAAACTCTTTCTATGAAGCCAGCATCACTCTAATGCCAAAACTGGGCAAAGACATCACCAAAGAGAAAATTACCGACCAATACCCTGATGAACGTAGACGCAAAAATACTCAACAAAATATTAGCAAACCAAATTCAAAAATACATCAAGAGGATAATACACAATGACCAAGTGGGATTCATCCCAGGGATGCAAGTATGGTACAACATTCGAAAATCCATCAACATCATCCACCACATCAACAAAAAGAACAAAAATCACATGATCATCTCCATACATGCTGAAAAAGCATTTGAAAAAATTCAGCATCGATTCATGATTAAAACTCTTAACAAAATGGGTATAGACAGCAAGTACCTCAACATCATAAAGGATGTATATGACAAACCCACAGCTAACATCATACTTAACAGTGAGAAGCTGAAAGCTTTTCATCTAAGATCGGGAACAAGACAGGGATGCCCACTCTCTCCACTCTTATTCAACATAGTACTGGAGGTCCTAGCCACGGCAATCAGACAAAACAAAGACATACAAGGCATCCAGATTGGTAAAGAAGAAGTCAAATTGTCACTATTTGCAGATGATATGATACTGTACATAAAAAACCCTAAAGACTCCACTCCAAAACTACTAGAACTAATATCTGAATTCAGCAAAGTTGCAGGATACAAAATTAACACACAGAAATCTGTTGCTTTCCAATACACTAACAATGAACTAACAGAAAGAGAAATCAGAAAAACAATTCCATTCACAATTGCACCTAAAAGAATAAAATACCTAGGAATAAACCTAACGAAGGAAGTGAAAGACCTGTACTCTGAAAACTACAAGACACTCCTAGGAGAAATTAAAGAGGACACTAACAAATGGAAATGCATCCCATGCTCTTGGCTAGGAAGAACAAATATTGTCAAAATGGCTATACTACCTAAAGCAATCAACATATTCAATGCAATCCCTATCAAACTACCAACAGCTTTCTTCAATGAACTGGAACAAATAATTCTAAAATTCATATGGAACCACAAAGACCCCGAATAGCCAAAGCAATCCTGAGAAGGAGGAATCAAACAGGGGGAATTACGCTCCCTGACTTCAAGCTCTACTACAAAGCCACAATAATCAAGACAATTTGGTACTGGCACAAAAACAGACCCACAGACCAGTGGAACAGAATAGAAAATCCAAACATTAACCCAAACATATACAGTCAATTAATATTTGATAAAGGAGCCTTGGATATACAATGGGGAGATGACAGCCTCTTCAGCAGCTGGTGTTGGAAAAACTGGATAGCTACATGTAAGAGAATGAAACTGGACTATTGTCTAGCCCCATGCACAAAGGTAAACTCAAGGTGGATCAAAGACCTGAATGTAAGTCATGAAACCATAAAACTCTTAGAAAAAAACATAGGCAAAAATCTCTTGGATATAAACATGAGCAACTTCTTCATGAACATATCTCCCCGGGCAAGGGAAACAAAAGCAAAAATGAACAAGTGGGACTACATCAAGCTGAAAAGCTTCTGTACAGCAAAGGACACCATCAGTAGAACAAAAAGACATCCTACAGTATGGGAAAATATATTCATAAATGATGTATTTGATAAGGGGTTGACATCCAAAATATATGAAGAACTCATGCACCTTAACAAACAAAAGCAAATAATCCAATTAAGAAATGGGCAGAGGACATGAATAGACACTTCTCTAAACAAGAAATTCAGAAATCCAACAGTCACATGAATAGATGCTCTACATCGCTAATCATCAGAGAAATGCAGATTAAAGCCACAGTGAGATATCACCTCACACCAGTGAGGATGGCCAACATCCAAAACACACACAACAACAAATGTTGGCGAGGATGTGGAGAAAAAGGAACCCTCGTACACTGCTGGTGGGAATGCAAATTGGTTCAACCATTGTGGAAAGCAGTATGGAGGTTCCTCAAAAAACTCAAAATAGAAATACCATTTGACCCAGGAATTCCACTCCTAGGAATTTACTCTAAGAATGCAGAAGCCCAGTTTCAAAAAGACAGATGCACCCCTATGTTTATTGCAGCACTATTTACAATAGCCAAGAAATGGAAGCAACCTAAGTGTCCATCAGTAGATGAATGGATAAAGAAGATGTGGTCCATATACACAATGGAATATTATTCAGCCATAAGAAGAAAACAAATCCTACCATTTGCAACAACGTGGATGGAGCTAGAGTATATTATGCTCAGTGAAATAAGCCAAGCCGAAAAAGACAAGTATCAAATGATTTCACTCATATGTGGAGTATAAGAACAAAGAAAAAAAAAAACTGAAGGAACAAAACATCAGCAGACTCACAGAACCCAAGTACGGACTAATAGTTACCAAAGGGAAAGGGACTGGGGAAGATGGGTGGGAAGGGAGAGATAAGAGGGTAAAAGGGGCATTACGATTAGCAGACATAATGTTGGGGGGGCACGGGGAGGGCTGTACAACTCAGAGAAGACAAGTAGTGATTCTATAGCATCTCACTACGCTGATGGACAGTGACTGTAATGGGGTTGGTGGGGGTTCCTGATGAAGGGGGTAGTTTAATCATCATAATATTGCACATGTAATTGTAGATTAATGATACAAAAATAAATTATTTAAAAAATAAATAAATAAATATTTTTTAAAAAAAGATGGTATACAGCGAGCACATATGGCCCTAGGGCATTAGGGGCTGGGATGGGGAGGAGAGAGGCCCCCACCCTCCGCCACCACCTTGTGTTAGTTCTTGAGTATATACTGGTCCGGGTCCTTTGGTCAGCCTCTGACCTCCTCCCCTCCACTGACTCCCTCTGCTGACATCTATGGCAGATAGACCTGGTCAGGCCCAGGGTTCCCCTTTCTCCCTTAGTCCCACCTCAGCTCTCACCCACCCGACAAGGCGCCTAAGTTTGGCGGTGACTCCTCTGCAGTACGGAGCCCTGGCTCCCACCCTTCAGCCTCAGCTACATGGCCACCCACACCGTCACACCCCCTTCCTCTTTGGCAAGCTTCCCAGCCAGTCTCCCTCAAGAACGGTCCCTTCTGCTCTCTTTGGGAGGTAAGGTCGGCCCTCCCTCCACTTCAGCTTGCTGTGTACACCTCAAGATAGTCTCCCAGGGCCTCCAATAGTCCCGTGTTCTCTGACCCACTCTTCCCACTACTTCTCAGCTGTCAGGCCTAGGTCACTATTTAGTTCAGTGATTCCTAGCTGCTTGCAACTTCAATGAAGTGTGTGGGGACTTTGTACCAACAGGCACAATTATACCATGAAACTCGGCTTGGATCCAGTCTTTTTTTAAAGAAAGGATTTGACCTCTTCAGAACCTTAACTCTCAGGGGTGAAGACGTGAAGAATGCTACTATAAAAATTTCAAAATAGTGTGATCTCAGCTATAATGACATAAAAACATATGGAGAAGTGGTCCATAAGTGCAAGTGAACTTCATCACAAAATGTGACTTCCAGAGATACCGTGATGACCACAGAAAACAGCACAACCTGGTGAGAGAACATTAGCAGAGACATGGAAGCAGGGAAAAGGCTTTGCACTGACCACATTCTGCACAATCTTGGGCAAGGCTTTTACCTGCACTGCACCTAATTTTATTTTCTATAAAACACACACTGCATTATCTCCTCACTTCTCTCAAGGATATTATAAAGATAAATCAGCAAAATACATGAAATGCTTCTTGTTCCTAGGAAAAAAAGCAATCTATAAATTTCCAAACTTCTCATTATTAAACACAAAAGCCAAGTTTCCATGAATGTAAAATAGTTAAAAATCAAGCATCCTATATCATTTTATGCCAAAAATGATTACATAACTAACAAGGGAGCTACCCTGGTGTCCATTTTAACCAGAAACTTTATGTTGGAGTCATAATTTTACTGTTACTTAAAAGGAGAACAATGATTCAAAATGACAAACACCAAATTTCCTTGCTATCTCCTGTTGCAGGGAGTAATTTAAAACACTGGATTTTAAGAGGACACATTTATAATGTGTGCACATTCTGGTTTACCAGCCAATAAGTTGAAAAACTTGAAGTAAGTTGAGTTTAGGACTTCAGGAAAACTCAGTGTAAGCTTAAGTCATTCTTGTTATCTTTAGGTTTTGCCCTAAACAGTAACTATAATGATACTCTATCCTTTTATTTCCAAAGATGAAACCCAGAAACACAGCTTTGGAACATCTTAGTCCTACCCCAAACAACACCCCCTTGGGCTATGGACATACCTGAATGAGCCAGCAGGCTGGGAGCATGGTGCCACTGGCACATAAAGCAGAACAGTGGAATTAATTGCTTCATCCTTTGCCCTCCCACATCATCCTGCTATGTTTCTACTTTTGAACTTGCTATATTGTATTTAGTAATTACTACTGTATGCCCCTCAAAGGCGGTGTGCTTCCAGAGGGCAGATCCATGTCTTATTTGTATCTGGATCTCAAGCAAATGATGGGCTATTAGGAAGTTATTGCTGCATTGGGTGATCAAAGATCCACTGGGAACCAACACTCCCAGCTCCAAGAGCCCAAAGAGCATCAATGTCACCCCAACTCTGTGCACATGGTTGATCTTAACTTGGCCACATTTATTCCCATTTATAAATAGGCTTGATTCCAGTTATAACCAAGGCTTCAACCTCAAGACTGGGAAAATATGGCAGGTAGCTAAAACAGAAAATCCAGCCAATTCCCTCCCTGGACATGAAACACAGGATACTTCCACTGGATATTTCATTTGTAACATCAACAAGAGCAGTACCTGCTTCCTCTAGCACCCCAACATTCATCAACATCATTTATCTCCATATCTGAGGTTTGATCCAGAAATACTGGCAACATTTTCATCCAGTTTGGAGACTGAATTCATTTATATGACCTTTAAGAATAAATTGGATAGTAGTTTCTCAGAGGAAAAAAAAACAGAACCCTAAAGTGGAGGTATAAAGGGTAAACTTTAAGTTGCCTCTTAAGCATTAAGTGTTAACCCTGATAGGGACTTTAGGGGTATGATTCACCCCCTCTTTTTTTCAACAAAGTGACTTGGCCAATGTCACATGACTTTGTAGTGGCAAAGCAAGGACTAGGACTCACGTCTCTACCCTCCCAGCCCACTGACAGTGACTAAGCACCCTAGTTTACCCAGGGTCCATAGGACATGAAACTCCATTTTCAAAGCAGGACAAGCCTCGGCAAACTGTCTGTTTGCGAGAGACTGTGAAGTTTCCCAGGATATAGGACTTTCAGTGCAAAACCAGGAAAAGTCCCAGACAGACTGGTATCATTTGGTCACCCAAAGTCCAGTGTTCTCTTTCCTACATGAATCTGCCCCTCTTATCAGTTTGATAATATGTTACTGGTTCTGACTAAAATATTTAAGCTCAGGAAAAACCCAGCAATAAGAAATAGAGTTTGAAAGTTATTGAACAGTTGTGTCTCCACTAAGAGGGATAAAATTCTATCCATTAATTATAATATATAAATGATCAAAACTAGAGCCTCAAGATTTTCTATGAAATTTTAAAAAGAGTTTTCAGGTCTTTAAATAATTAAAAGTTAAAAAAATCCAAGAGGATGAAAATGAATATCATAAAAATGAGCATTATGAAGCCAGTCTTGTTTAAGTACCAAACTATTATTACGTGTCCGAACCAATCAAGTTGTCTCTGCTGAGAAAAGGCGGCCATGGAAGGCTCATAAAGTTATGCTTATTATTTATCTCAAGAGTCACTTCAAAATGCAACCATTACTCATGAGGCACTCCTCTGACACTGTAATTAGCATACAATTCCTGTGACTCTAGACTACAGAGCCTGTGTTTAAAACTCTTATAGCACTTCCCACAAAAGGGAGCTGGATTAATATTTCAAGTTATTTGACAGGACTTGGGATTCTGGATGTATGATATATCGATAATAAGAGAGTTAATTTCCTTCCTTCCAACTTCACTCAGCAGTTTCATAAAACCTGGTTGTTGGGAGATTTATAGGAAAGTGTTGCTAGATTGGGCCAACCCTGTATCCATGATGTCACAGAATAACCAGTCAGACACTATGTTGACCACTTCATATATACACACTCTCAACCTTAAAACAGTGCTTCCAGGCCAATGCTGTAATCTCAAGTGTATAAGTGAGAAGCAGAAGCTCCAAGAACACAGACCTAGTAAGCAGCAGTGCCAGTTCGAGTCTGGGTCTTTCTGGCACCCAACTCCAGGCCTTTTCCCTGAGCAGGCCTCCTCCCTGACAGACCCCCACCACCAGCTGCTCAACTCTCATGTTCTCAGAGGGTTGAGTTTGTAAAGGATAACGAGTATCACACCACACACAGGGGAACAAATATCTAATAGCCCTACTGATAGAGCCCGGACAGGATTACCATCTTTTTGAATAAGCCCACGAGCCACCTCAGAGAGACCTAGCTTTCATCTCACTTAGGCTGCAAGCATTTCTCCAGAAGACACATCAGCAAGCCACCAGCCTGCCTTTTCCCTGACCCATCCTCTTAAAAGCCAGCCAAAAAGCCTGGCCATAAAAAGCCTCTTAGCCTGTAAGAGACGCCTTCTTTGTTCTGCTCACCAGAACAGAGAGGTCCCTCTCAGGTTTACCAAAAAACCTGCATGGATTGTTGAGTTTGTGTCCCTTCTTTTCTTTGACCTACTAAATGGAAAGAAAATTTCATCTTATAATTAAAGAGGGGAAAAAGCAAATATATCTGCCAAAACCCCATATGTTAGTTAAAAAATTAATTAATTAATACATTTTCCAATACATCCCACAGTTAACAGGCTGTGAAACACAATGATCTTAAATTTGATCTGTCATATGGAAATCTCCTCTCTGATTATGGGCTGGTTAATATCCCTAAACAAATCCCTATAATCCATACTCTGTACAGAGACAAAATCCCTTGCTCCACTGAAAATGATTCTCTGGATCTGTATACTTTTAGGGAAAATACAAGAGACAATACCTTTTAACCCACCAAGTGACAGGAATGGAAACTTGGAATATACACTTCCCTGAAAAAAACTTATCTTTGGCTTTTCTCCCCTTTTATTCTCTCCCTTCAGAAAATGAACCAAAAAGAAACACCCAGTAATTTCAGCTAGAAAATTAATCTTCCAGATTGCTCTCCTTCTCAAGAATGATGATAATCTGATTTACTGCCTCCTTGCCTGGTTTAAATCAGCAAAGAACATTAAGCCCAAGGTTTAGGTATTTTAAAAGAAAAATTTACTATTGAAATGGACAATGTTGCAAGCAGCCAAAGGTTTCAGTGCTCCAACTATTAATAAATCCCTTTGAGTCTTTAAACTTTTACAACAATATCATGTAAACAGCAAGTTCCCAGCCCCTTGGGATTGAGCACTGTGAATTTCTAACCTGGGGTTCTTGTCCTATTAGCATTTCTTATTTTTGTGCATTTAGCAGGCATTTCACTCCCTTTGTTCCCACAGGGCTCTGGGATGGCCCCTCTACCATCACTCAGGGCCTCATTCTCTGCAGTGTGTCCCTGGTGAAGAAAGGTCTTTTGGGAAAGCCAGGAAACACTTCCATAATTCCTGAAAATTCTACCATTCTGCAGAGAAATTACGTGACTACTTTTACAAACAAGGTTTGAGAATTACAAATTTAGAGTTATCATAATTTCTTTCAGAGCTAAATTCCAAGCAGGGCAGTGAGGCAGACTTCATTCCCTCTGAATAATTGGAAATGGAGAGTTTTACAAAAAGATCATTTAAGAGCGATTTCTCTACTTCTAAAAAGGGTCTTACACAAAATCTCTTTAAGGAATTCTCCCCAGTCCACTCCAAACACAATTCACAATATAATACAGTTAAAGCAGGACACTTCAGTAATTTAAGTCTTACAATAGAATGTTGTGTTTCTACAATCCTCAAAAGATTTTTACCAAGAATGAAAGTCCTTTGTGGATGGAGATTTTCACCCAAATAATATCTGACCCAAAGAAACAGGAAGAAGTGAGCCTGCGTACCCTTGGGGACAGGATGGAGGTGAATAAGCCACTCCCAGCCCTCTGTGTGGCACCAGCTGTTCGTCCAGCTCAAACCCCAGGGTCCTGGACAACTAGCTCCTCTCTCCTGCTTTACCAGCTCATCTTTAAGCTCATCCCCTAGTTTATTTGCAGCTCCCCTCAAGGTGGGCAGAGGAAAAGGAGCAAAATAAAATCAAAGCAATCATTGCTGCTGCTTTTGAACAGCTCTGATGAAAGACTTATTACATGAGAGAGGCTGTGGTTACTGTTACCAACAACGAGGATTTAGGATTATATGTGAATTTCAATTATCCATCCTAAACCTCTCTCTCTAGCCTGACTGCTGTCAAGTCTCCAAAAAAGATAACCTGTTCCCTTACAATCATGATCTCCCACATTCCTGGCCCTTCTGGTGATTTGAGAAAATTGCTGAATCACTCACTGGCTTGCTTTCCCAGCAAAGAGACATTCTGGCTGCAAATTCCCTAAGTCCTATGGGTTCTTCCCTTCTAACCCAGTCCAACCTAAAGATGGTTCTTACCTCTCTTTGTCTAGAGAGAGGGGGCACTTTTTCTTCAAAGCACCTTATTAATTTTCCCATCGATCTTTGCCACTAAGACACTCCTGGCTCTAGCTCTTCTCCAAAAAAATTGTCTGAGACAAGGAAAGGTGGGGCTTCCTGGAGCCATGCACAACCAGTATTAACTCTGTTAAAAGGCTAGACCAAGTGACCATCAATTACTTATATGCACTCCCCCCTGCAATGACAATCGACCCTTTATTCAGATCCAGCAGTTTACAATGATCTGTCCTAGGAGTTGGCTAGGTCCACATCTACCAAGATGAAAAGATATGGAAAGGGGGCCCAGAGAAATGCCAAGAGAGCTAAGCTGGAAGTCACAAACTGAAACTGGGACTGGTTAAGTAGTGAGGTAACACTGAACTCTAGTCTGTTTGGCTCTAAATTCCATGAGCTTAACCACAGTTATCCTACTTCCTTCCTACATTAAAAATATACTAATAGTTACTATACATGAATGGTATGCTGTGTGCCTGACTGGGCATTGCTATGCCCAATTTTTAAAGTTAGGGAAACCAACTTGAATAAAATATACTACCAATACTTGAGCCCAATTCTGTCTGACTCCAAAGCCAGCTGTGGCATCATTCCAAAGTTCAATGAACAGAGGCAGGTTGGAATGAAAAAAGGGAGCAAGCCTGCAAACAGCACCCTTGACTACGGAGGCTTGGTGCTGGCTGAGCCCCTGCGCAGGACTGGCTGAGTTGGGTGGAGAGGTGGAGACAATGGCAGCACCAGGTCATGGCAGCATAGGCTAGAAGTGCATCAGCTTGTGCACCCTGCGTTAGGCCCTCGAAACACAGCAAGACAAAGGGACTACAACACAGCAGCAAGGACAGACTGGGGCATGCCCAACTGGAGTCAGTATTAGGAGACTATGACGAGGAAGGAGGGTCAAAGCAAAGCCTGAGACCCAGCTCCTTTGGAGCACACAGGGCAGGAGATGAGTGAGGCAGTTGGTGAGATACCAGGTAGCGAGTGTCCAGACCTACTAGTCACCAGGCAGTAGCCCATAAACTCCATGGTATTCAGAAGCCACCAACAAACAAAAATCAGTGAACCAGATTAAAAGCAGAAATCAGGGAAGAAAAGTGTCAAGACCTGGGATCTGAGTCTTAGTGGCAAAGATTGATGGGAAAATTAATAAGGTGCTTTGAAGAAAAAGTGCCCCCTCTCTCTATACAAAGAGAGGTAAGAACCATCTTTAGGTTGGACTGGGTTAGAAGGGAAGAACCCATAGGACTTAGGGAATTTGCAGCTTGAATCCCGAGCTCAAGCTAAGGAGGTTCTGGAGAAGAACATATCTCCAAACTCCCCAACAGCAACATGGCCTGCAAAACAGGACCCAGGGTAAGCCTAAGGTGGACTCTAAGTAGGCAAGAGTGCCAGTGAGGTGGGTCTAACTTAGAATCACGTGTTACCAGGAAGCTCCCCAAAGGGCATGCCTTTACTCAGCCATTAATTCCATAAAGGTCATTATCTTGGCTATAACTGGGAAGATTTAAATACCAAATTAAACATAAAAGGCTATGTGGGGCTTCTGTGAGAATAGTGTGGAAGTTAGTCTCAGTCCTTTTGCCAAAAATCACATTATTAATGATGTGTATAAAGTACTATAATGTATGATCCAGAGCCCAGGAGACAGCCACAGTTTGGGAATAAGCCATGGAGAAAACCTATGCCTTCTCCCTACTGCCGCTCTCAGATGGGTTCAGTTTGAGATTCAGCCCACCCTTCATTCTATTCACTACTCCCCTCGATCCCCCAACCCTCAGTCTCTCTCCCTACTTCTGATCAGCCATCACCATTCAAGTGCACAGCTATGCAAAGTGCAAAGCAAACACTACAGGAGCCCATAGCTGAAGAAACCAAAAAAGAGAAGATGGCAGTATCTGATGTCTCGAAGCAGTGACCTGGAAAAAGAAGCCATCAACCCCCAAAGTAAGAGAGCATGGACACTGGTCCAGTCACAGGCTGCTGGTTACACTTCTTCAGTAGCTGGATGGGATTTTTGTATCATAGATTAGCATTTATCCCTACCTCTTAATGTCTGGACATTGTAGAGAAACAAAATATGCTGTCACTGCCCTTGAGGAAACTGTAGACTTAAAAACATTTATGAACATTTATAGCCTCAAAGACTTGTCTCAGAACAGGATTTCAATGTCAGGGCAAGGAAGAAGAGGACTGGTCATTCCTGGAAGTGACCACAGCAAGGAAGTGAAAGAAAGCCTCAAGAAACTCTCTCCTCCACTGCCTTAAACAAACAGTGCAAGAAAAGTCAGGAAGTTCTGAGAGGAAGGTTTTACCTAGAGCCCACAATATAATTAGGACACTACCTAGCATGTGGGGGTTACAGACCCCATCCCAGTCACGGTCTCCTTGGATCACTGAAAGCCAAGCATCTGGGAGGAATAGCAATAATACTACATTATCATCAAATCTAAGATATCACCAATTATGAAATGCATTCTGGTTTCAGAGATAAAATCTGAAAGAATGGCTTATGGTAATAAAATGATATTGATTGTTCAATGAATCCCAATTTCAGAGCCACTAAAATGGAAAAAAAAAGTGCATCTTAGAATCAACAAAATTCAGCAATACCATTACTAATTCAGCAATAGCATTACTAAAGTTCCATAAGTTCTTGTGGAATGACACTCTACCCTCTAAAGTTAGGTGAGACCATGTAATGTGTTTTGGCCAATGAAAAGTGAGCAGTGGATTTCACTTCTCAGTCAATGTACGTAATTGTCAATGTTTGACTCCAACTCTCTCCTCTACTGATGCTGTACTCATGGAAGCACATGATAGCTGCACATGAAGGAAGCGGTATCACAAGAAGAAAGAATCGTCATGGATCTGTAAGAAACTTCAATGAGAAGACTGTCCCAGCCAACCCATTCAACCCATTCTGGACATGTCCTGTGAGAAAAAAAATAACATTTTGCTGTTTTAAGCAACTGAGATTCTGGGATTGTTACCACAAACAATATAACCTAACCTCTCCTGACTGAAACACCATCTTACATTGAAATAAAGCTTTACTTAATTCAGTCTTCATAATTACCCAATAGAGATGCAAGGCATGTACTATTCCCATTTTAAAGATGAAAGAAATTGAGGCTCAAAAAGATTAACTGACTTGCCCAAAATGATACAGCTAATAAGAGATACAATGGGGACTAGAATTCATGTCCTGTAACTAAAGAATGAGCCCCACAGATAGTCTCTGTCTATCTCTATCCTATCAAATCTTTGCTCCATTGTCCATTGTACATACACATACATATCTAACTACCTTCTTTGGGCAAATGGATTTTGAATCCCAATCTCTTTTCTGTAAGCAGCAGCAGCAAAACGTTTCAATAGAGCCGACAACAGAGCTTACAACTGAGAAGAGAGATGAGAGCTCTGTCCTGGCTGCAATGCCTCAGTAATGTATTTGTAGCTGGAACATGAGTTGACAAGTTCTAGAAGAGCAAGGAGATGAATGCTGAGATGAAGAGTATTTTCACAATGAGTAGGTAAAGTGAAGAGAGAAGGGAGAGAGGGAGGAAGGGAATATAAATTAGATTCTTTTGCATGTTTTGCATTTCACTTCTCTTTCTTGAACATACTTCATATCCTGACTGGAAAAGTAGATGCAGTTGCTGTTTGTTATAAAGTTGCCAGCAATCATGGAATGACATCTAAGAAATTTTAATCTCTTATGAAAACACATAGACAAGATACTCCCTCAACAAAAACAGTTTCCTGGGGCTCCTGACCCTATCATGCTCCTCTGATTGCAGTCTGTGCTCAGAACCCCAAATTATACAAACCAAAATGATTTCCCTGAATCAACATTGTGCTAAGAATTCAGTTACTTCATTTATAAACTAGGAAAAGGAGCTTCCTAGAATCAACTCCTAAAGCCAAAATACAAAACAACCAGCTAGTGTCAGCAAATGGCTTCAGGGTTTGCCCTTGGCACTCCAAGCAGGCCTAATGTTTAATTTCAAGAAAAGTAAATAAACTTTATAATTTCCCGCACTTGAGGACAACTCTCAGGGCTATCCCTCTTCTCCATCACACTCTCTCACTCAGTAGATCTCAAGCACTGAGCACAGGGCCCTCTCAGAGTGATGGTTTCATTCCTGGTCTACGCTTGCTTAAGCACCTGGTTCTGAAAATGTCAGTGTGAAACTGTCCCTAGGACAGGCATGTTTATAGTCAGAGATGTAAGTGTGACTTTGTCAACGCTTCTGAAATTCTAAGTAAAGAATTGCATATAAAATGACTGCTTAAGTTTCTAGTTCCCTTATCTGATGTCCAGAAACTGTAGCTGCCTTTGGTAACTCTGTAAACTAATCTTCCCACCTTAGAGACATTAGTGCACAAAATAAAGGCTTTCTGAGTTTCATTCACAGGATTTTGTTAAGACTAATAAGCACTTTCTTCTTAGAATGGCAGGTGTTTCTTCATTACTTTTTGGCAAAATAGTGAATCTGATCACCATGGAGCTAGAGGAATTCTCTGGGATTATAGGAATGGATAGTCAAATTGTTTTGTTTAATAAAGTAAATATCCATAAGGCAGAAATCCTGCCTAAGAAGGATCTGTTCCTCTTTCCCTCTTATACAAAAGCACAATTTTCCCACAGCAAGGCATTGGTATCAGTTCCTTCGACAGAGCCCAAGACAGTCTGGAGCTACAGAGCACTTGAACAATGATTCTTAACCACTTGGGGGTTTCTAGCCCCTTCAAAAATTGGTGGAAGGCTGTGAACCCTCTCTCCAATAAAATGCACACAGGCACACATAATGTTTGTAATTTCAGGATATGCACATTCTCCAAAAGTTCATCCATTTCTTGTCTGCTTTGAGCCTAGTCCTATCCCTCTTTCCCAAGGAAAGGGGACATTCCTGCAGGAGATGCCAGTTCCCCCCATCTGATGATGCTGTCCCTGTTCTCCCAGATGTGCTTGTTACTCAACCCAAAAGAGGGTGCTCTCCTTAATTCCTCTGAATCTATTTTCCCAGAAAATAGGAACTATAATGTGTGCCAATCCATCTCGTGGGATATTGCAGAAATCAAATAAAGGAAGAGACATAAATACACTCTGAATTATGTGTCAAACATTGCACATTTGTGCAATACTGTCAGGAAAGAGTGCATGTATCAGCTGTCCATTCTGTCCATTCTGCTTCCAATCTCTTCCATCCATGTGTGCTGAACACACCAGATTGTTGATGTGGTTTTTCACTGAGGGCTTCTAGAGTTCACAGTGCTTATACATGCCTCTGCAAATGAGGGTGTGTGTGAGGAGAACTGCAAGACTATCGATTCTTTAATGACAGTGTATTGGCACCTGGGGAACAGCCAAACGCTGCTGTAATCCCAATAATTCAGAGGCCTCCATAAGTCACCCTGACGAGAAAGAAATGCTAAAGCAGGGATATTGCTTTTGGTTGCCTAGAAGAGAGAATAAATGGTTTAAGGGTTCCTTTAGGGGTAACCTAGTTGTCCAATAACCATTTTTAAAGTTGTCACATATAAAATAATACCTCAAAGATAGGATGCAGGGAAAAATAAAGATTATAATGAAAATATTACTCTGCATCTGTCTTAGCTTTTTTTTTGGCATGTTAACTGTTTAGAGAATTTATTTATACTTTTTTTCACATATCCTATCTGCTGCAACAAATACATCCAAAGACATACAAAAGGCTCATGTGTAATTAGAGTCTATTTCTCCTTCACACAAACAGTTCAAGGCATTTCCTGTTTGGTTCCACAAAATTATAAAGGGCCCCAGACTGATAGAGGCTCTGCCAGCTTCAACACATGGCACTTAATGTTGTCCTGGCATAGACATGCTGCAGACAAGAGAGTAAAGAGCAAAGAGATTTAGGTTTGGGAGGTTTAATGGAGCAGACCCGGAGAGAGACATAACTGTCCTGTTCACACTGCATTAGCTACACTGAAATGCAAGGGAAACTGAAAAATGTAACCTAGCTGTAGACCTAGGAAAAATAGGAAGTGGATTTTCGTGGATATATAGTTCCCAGAAATCATTTTTAAAAATAAAAATCTTGAAATTAATCTTTGGCCATTATTTGGGTGAATAAACTCAGTTGATTAATTCACACTTAATTCATACACTTAATTCCCTTAAGCATTTATTGAACATCTACTCTGTGTTAGTTCATTCTTTAGGCTTAGGGAACACAGTAGTTATTTAAAAATGGCAAAATCTTTGTCAGAATAGAGCTTATATTCTGGTGAAGCCACAGAGATGCCAAACAAGAAAAATAAGCAAAATACATGAGATATTAGTGATGAGTATTAAGAAGAAGAAGAAAGTAGGGAAGTAGATAGGAAATGTCAGTCAAAGGTGGTTTGCAACTTCAAATAGAGTGGCCAAGGAAGAAGTCAATATTATACCACCTGAGTTTGGTGAAAAAAAAAAGGTTCAGACTTCCCTTCTTTTTAGAAAATGCAATATAAAATAATTCAGACACAAAAGGACATACTCCAACCTCATAAGCTTCTACCTATAAAATATAAGCTCTCTAAGACTCTCAAAATATCAACTGTGCTTAACAATGGTCAGATAAGATCCATAATACTGGAGTCAGCCCTGGGAATCATAATTTTAAAGACATAAACCAACCAGAATACATTCCAAAGGAAGCACCAGGATGGCAAAGAAAGTTGAAACCGCATTCATATTCAAGTCTCCATTTATACATTCAACAACAAATGTATTCTGAGCACTGACTACGTGCCAGGCTTTGTTCTCTTCAGAGTAGTAAAAAAAAAAGACAATAAATAGGTTAACAATTTAATAAGAGGGCTTAGCAGTGCAAGACCCTGAAACATTGATTCTCAGACTAGAACTGAGTTTGACAGGTTCAAGTAACAGAAGGAAGAGTAATGCAATGCAAGCACCATGGACAAGTGAGAGTGGTAGGGCTCATTCCAGGGGAAAGTGAGATGGAGTACAGACTTGCAGGCAGTAAAGAGCCTGGATTTTCCTTCATATGAATAATTGAAAGCCATTGGAAGGTTTGAGTAGTCAGTGACATGACGAGCATATTAGTTTCCTATACTGCTATAGCAAATGACCACAAACTTGCCATCTTAAACCAACACAAATTTATTTTCTTACCATTCTGGTGGCCAGAAATCTGAAATCAGTCTCACTGGGCTAAAATAACAGTGTGAGCATGACTGGTTCTTTCTGGAGGCTCTAGGGTAGAATCCATTTCCTTGTCTTTTCTAGCTTCTGGAGTCCCGCTTCATGCCTTGGCCCTTCCCTTATTTCACTCCTACCTCTTCTTTCCATTGTGACATCTACTTGTATCTGTAGTCAAATATCCCTCTTATAAAGACACATGATTTCATTAAGGGCCCATGAAATATGTGTTACTTTGTCAGTAACACATATAATCTTCCCATCTCAAGATCCTTAACTAAATCCTACCTGTAAATTCCCTTTTGCAATAAAGATGACATTCACAGATTTCAGGGATTAGAACCTGAATATCTTTGGGAGCCATTATTCATCCTCCCACAAAGCACCTAAAGAAATTCCAGCCAAGAGCCACATTTCCTAAAACATATTCTTCAAATCTTGAAGATGTTACTACTTATTGCATGAGTGGAAAAGTTTTCCTGAACAAATCAGTTTGGGAAAATTGGATTAAGCAAAATTAAGCAATTTTCCTTATTTCTTAGAATCTCAAGTGAAACTTTCCAAGATAAAAAACATACTGGCTATTTATGTGAGCACTGAACCATTTGTTTCCATAGAACGTTTTACAAAACTGATACTCCCTGACACAAGTTCTGGGAGATTCTAGCCTAGAAAACTCTCAGGGAGGATCCACTGCTTTGAGATAGTTGAAGAACTGCCATGATAAAATGAAGTGGGCTTGGGAAAGGCCCTGGATGGAAAACCAGGAACAAATGGGAAAGGGACAAAAGGTCAGATTTCGGCTCAGTATCAGCCTTCTAAGAATCTGCTATGATTAAGCGGGCTTCTCCAAAATGCAGTAAGCTTCACCTCACCAAGAATGTTCACCACGGTCTCTCCTGGTGCTTCTCATATTTTACTAAGAATACCCATCATCTGGGGGTCTTGATAAAAATGCAGATTCTGGCTCAGTAGATCTGGAATTGAGCCTGAGATTCTCCTTTTCTCACAAAAGGTGATACTGATTTTGCTAGTTGATAAAAAGAAATTCAAGCATTTGGTTAAGTGGCTAGACCCCAGAATCATGATACATCCTGAGCCCTATGCACTACTGACATTAGCAGAATATCCTCAAAAATGAGCATGAAATAATGTAACAGTCAACAGGACGATTGATCTTGCAACATAGGAAATACAGCCAAGTCATAAGTTTTGTGCAGTAACAAAGATTTCTTTCCAAGTCTGTATTAAATTTAGGAGTTCTCTTCTCACCCAGTACCTAGGAGACAGACATAGATGATTTCTACATGAATCTTACTTTTGATCAGTTATGGACTTATAAACCAGGTAAGTGAGCTTGTTAGAACTATGTATGGAATAAGAATAAATCCATTCTATATAAATATGAATTGCAGCACAAAACTGGCCTGACTTTATGGGGTTAGTTCAATGGCAAGCTAAACTTGATTCTTTCAGCAAACAATTTAGCACCTTCCAAGTACCAGATACTTCACTGGGCACTAAGAAGCCAGCAGTGGACAAAAAAGACATGATCTTGGCCTTTATAGAGCTTAGCACACCCCCTAAATAATTGCCCAGTTAAACAATAAAAACTATGATGAATGCTATGACTGAATTTAATTTATCAAGGAACCCTAAGGGAGCACTGGAAGCTAGTCATTAGATAGATAGGTGTCTAAGAGCAAGCTTGGGACACTTCAGTTCTATCTTCCTTTCAGAAATTTCTCCAGAAAGAATGGCAAAAAAACTCCATTCTCCTTAGTGAGTGTATGTCAATGGACTGGGAAAAAACACCCCAGAAGATAAAATGCAGTGCCTCTGCCTAGTAACTCTATTCTTTCCACAACGATAAGAGAGGAAATCCCACTTTCACTCTCAAAATCTTTTCACCACAAAGAGACCTTTAAAAAGCAATAATAGTGATGTGATACAGAACTATTTCTGCTTTGAGCACCTACTTCTTGTCTAAGGATCCAACCAGAGAGATGAACTCAGCAGTGAATAAAAGGCTTTGTCCTAGTTTCTTCTTATTGCTGTAAAAAGAATATTTTCTGTGGTGCTACTACTTAAGGGTATATGTAACATTTCCTAGCAAATTATTAACCCACTAATATTCAGTAGAGATTTGGGAACTTGTAACTGGTCCTGTTGCTTTCGTGTAGGAAAGATGAGAAAGTGATTCTTTACCTTTTATTAGTGCATAATGTTATATATCACAATTTATTCATTATGCTATTGATGGATATTGGGTTGTTTCTGGTTTGATGCTATTAAAAATAAAGTTGCTTTGGTTAAAATTTAGAAGGAGGAAAAGATGGCGGTGTGAGTAGTGTGGTGGAAATCTCCTCCCAAAAGCACATATATTTTGAAAATACAGCAAACACAACTATTCCTAAAGAGTGATCAGAAGTAACAGTACACCAGCCAATCTACATCTGGGAGAAGTCAACATCTCACGGAAAAGAGTAAAGTAAAAAGCCCAGTGAGACCTGAGCACTCCCCCCACTCCAGCTCACCAGCAGAAGGAAAAGAATCAAAATGGGGAGGAAGTGGAAGCATAGGACTGCTGAATACTCAGCCCCAGAAATCTACCCTAGAACTCTGGAGATTAGAGGAGCTGAAAAGCAAAGTCTGAGACTAAGACTGTGAACAGGCTCCCACAACCAGCTGCCCTGGGACAAAAGAAAAAAAGGCGCTTTAAAAGTCTTAAAGGGGCAAGGGTTTAACAGGTGGACAAAATCGTCCTGGCACACTCAGCCCAGCAGGCTGGGAACCTTCAGGAGCTTCAGGCACCCTATCCCCCTGGTTGGCAATGCGGCCCTGAGACCCCTCACCATGATAAGCAGCCTGCCATTCCTTCCTCTGCACTGGCACCTTTGCACAAACCGGCTGTCCCAGCCATTGCTGCAGACCAGCCAAAGAGCAGCCCCACCTACAGCAACTACACAGCTTAACTCAGAGGCTTCTTCCTGCACAAAGCCAACCGACCCAGACACAGAGACTGCTTCCTGCACGTGGGTGGCCGGCACAGACAGCAGAGACGGGTGCTGAGACCAGGAGCCACGAAGGGGCTTTCTTCCCATTGCAGAACACGCACCAGGCTCCTGCAACCCCAGCCAGCACCTGAGGCCATCCAAGGGTCAACACGCCCAAAGTTTAGAGGATTAACCCAGAGGCTGCTCCCTATGTGTGGTTAAATGCACAGACAGCAGAGAAAGGTGCTGAGACCAGGAGTCACAGAAGGGCTTTGTCCTCACGGCAGACACATGCGCTGCTGGCCTGCAACTGTTGCTATCGCCCTAGGTCATCCTGAGGGCTGCCCCACCCACGGCACCTTAGGGGATTAACACAGAGGCCACTCCCTGCATGCACTTGACCGGCACAGACAGCAGAGACAGGCAAGGCAACCAGCAAGCAGGAAGGGACTTTGTCCTCCAAGCTGACACACCCGCCACTGGCCTGCGACCACTCCCATTACTCCAGGACTACGAAAAGGCAGAAGAACCTTGTTCAATCCAGAATCCATCAAACACCAGAAAAAGGGATTGATGAGACTGAAATCACCAATCTTTCTGGAAAAGAACTCAAAATAAAAGTCATGAGCATGCTGATGGAGCTACAGAAAAATACTCAAGACCTAAGGGATGAATTCAGGAGAGAGATAACTGAAATGAAACAAACAAAGGAGGAATTTAAAAGCAGATTAGATGAGGTGGAGGAGACTGCTAATAGAATAGAAATCAGAGAACACTAATACAGAGAAGCTGAGGCAGAGAAAGAAAAAAAGGATCTCTAGGAAGGAAAGAATCTTAAGAGAACTGTGTGACCAATCCAAACAGAACAATACTCACATTACAGTGATACCAGAAGAAGAGAGAAAAAGGGATAGAAAGTGTCTTTGAAAAATAATTGCTGAAAACTTCCCCAATCTGGGGAAGGAAATAGTCTCTTAGGCCATGGAAGTCCACAGATCTCCCAACACAAGGGACCCAAGGAGGACAACACCAAGACATATAATAATTAAAATGGCAAAGATCAAAGAAAAGGACAGAATATTAAAAGCAGCCAGAGACAAAACAAAGATCACCTACAAAGGAAAACCCATCAGGCTATCATCAGACTTCTCAGCAGAAACCTTACAGATGAGAAGGGCGTGGCATGATATATTCAATGCAATGAAACAGGGGGGGGCCTAGAAACAAGAATACTCTACCCAGGAAGATTACCATTTAAATTTGAAGGAGGGATTAAGCAATTCCCCGATGAGCAAAAGTTGAGAGAATTCACCTCCCTCAAACCATCTCTACAGTGTATTTCAAAGGGACTGCTCTAGAAGGAAGTATGCCTAAGGCTAAACAGCTGCCACCAGAGAAAATAAAATCACAGCAAAGGAAGTAGAACAACTAAATACTAAACAAATGCAAAATTAAATAAGCTAAACACAAAGTCAGTTAAGGGATACACAGAGAGTACAGAATATGACACCTAACATATAAAGAGTGGAAGAGGAAGAAAAAGAAGGGAGAGAATAAAGAATCATCAGACTATGTTTATAATAGCATAATAAGTGAGTTAAAGTAGACTACTAGATAGTAAAGAAGCTGCCCTTGCACCTTTCATAACCATGAATTCAAAGCCTGCAATGAGAATAAATACATATCTTTCAATAATCACCCTAAATGTACATGGAATGAATGCACAAATCAAAAGACATAGAACTACAGAATGGATGAAAAAGCAAGACCCATCTATATGTGGCTTACAAGAGACTCACTTCAAACCCAAAGACATACACAGACCAAAAGTGAAGGGATGGAAAAAGATATTTCATGCAAACAATAGGGAGAAAAAAGCAGGACTTGCAGCACTACATCCAACAAAATAGACTTCAAAACAAAGAAAGTAACAAGAGACAAAGAAGGACATTACATAATGATAATGGGGTCAGTCCAACAAGAGGATATAACTATTATAAATATCTATGCACCTAACACAGGATCACCTACATATGTGAAACAAATACTAACAGAATTAAAGGGGGAAATAGAATGCAATGCATTCATTTTAGGAAACGTCAACACACCACTCACTCCAAAGGACAGATCAACCAGACACAAAATAGGTAAGGACACAGAGGCACCGAACAACACATTAGAACAGATGGACCTAACAGACATCGATAGAACACTACACCAAAAAGAAGCAGGATACACATTCTTCTCAAGTGCACATAGAACATGTTCCAGAATAGACACATACTAGGCCACAAAAAGAGCCTCAGTAAATTAAAAAAGATTGAAATTGTATGAGCCAACTTCTCAGATCACAAAGATATAAAACAATAAATAAATTGTACAAAGAAAACAAAAAGGCTCACAAACCCACAGAGGCTTAACAACATGCTCCTAAATAATCAATGGATCAACGACCAAATTAAAACAGAGATAAAACAATATACGGAGACAAATGAAAACAACAGTGCAATGCTCCAACTTCTGTGGGAAAGAGCAAAGGCAGTTCTAAAAGGAAAGTATATAGCAATCCAGACCTATTTAAAGAAGGAAGAAAAATCCCAAATGAATACTCTAAACTCACAATTATTGAAACTGGAAAAAGAAGAACCAATGAGGCCCAAAGTCAGTAGAAGGAGGTACATAATAAAGATCACAGAAGAAATTAACAAAATTGAGAAGAATAAAACAATAGAAAAAAAAATAATGAAACCAAGAACTGGTTCTTTGAGAAAAATAAACATAACAGATAAACCTCTAGCCAGACTAATCAAGAAAAAAAGAGAGTCTAAACACATAAACAGAATCAGAAATGAGAAAGAAAAATCATGATGGACACCACAGAAAAAAAAAAGAATTATTAGAGAATACGATGAAAAATTATATGCTAACAAACTGGATAACCCAAAAGAAATGGACAACTTTCTAGAAAAATATAACCTTCCAAGACTGACGCAGGAAGAAAGCGAAAATCTGAAAAGACCAATTACCAGCAACGAAATTGAATTGATAATCAAAAAAACTACCCAAATACAAAATCCCCAGACCAGATGGCTTCGCAACTTAATTTTATCAGACATTTAGAAAAGACATAATACACATTCACCTTAAAGTTATCCAAAAAATAGAAGAAGAAGGAATACTTCCAAACTCATTCTATGAAGCCAGCATGACTCTAATACCAAAACCAGGCAAAGACACCACAAAAAAAGAAAATTACAGACCAATATTCCTGATGAATATAAAGGCAAAAATACTCAAAATATTAGCAAAAATTAACTAGATAACCTAGAAGAAATGGACAACTTTCTAGAAAAATACAACCTTCCAAGGCTCACCCAGAAAGAAACAGAAAATCTCAACAGACCAATTACCAGCAATGAAATTGAACTGGTAATCAAAAACTTAAGAAGAAAACCGCTGGACCAGATGGCTTCACTGCTGAATTTTATCAAACATTTAGTGAAGACCTAATACCCATACTCCTTAAAGTTTTCCAAGGACTAGAAGAAGAGGTAAAACTTCGAAACTCATTCTATGAGGCCAGCATCACTCTAATATCAAAACCGGGAAAAGACACCACAAAAAAAGAAAACTACAGACCAATATCCCTGAAGAACACACATGCAAAAATAGTCAACAAAATATTAGCAAACCAAATTCAAAAGTACATCAAAAGGATCATCCATCATGATCAAGTAGGATTTATTCCAGGGATGCAAAGATGGTTCAACATTCGAAAATCCATCAACATCATCCACCACATCAACAAAAAGAAAGACAAAAACCACATGATCATCTCCATAGATGCTGAAAAAGCATTTGACAAAATTCAACATCCATTCATGATAAAAACTCTCAACAAAATGGGTATAGAGGGCAAGTACCTCAACATAATAAAGGCTATATATGACAAACCCACAGCCAATATTATACTTAACAGCGAGAAGCTGAAAGCTTTTTCCTTGAGATCGGGAACAAGACAAGGATGCCCACTCTCCCCACTTCTATTCAACATAGTACTGGAGGTCCTAGCCACGCAATCAGATAAAACAAAGAAGTAAAAGGCATCCAGATGGCAGGGAAGACGTTAAACTGTCCCTGTTTGCAGATGACATGATATTGTACATAAAAAACCCTAAAGAATCTACTCCAAAACTAATATCTGAATTCAGCAAAGTTGCAGGATACAAAATTAATGCGCAGAAATCTATGGCTTTCCTATACACTAACAATGACTTAGCAGAGAGAGAAATCAGGAAAACAATTCCATTCAAACTTGCATCAAAAAGAATAAAATACCTAGGAGTAAACCTAACCAAGGAAGGGAAAGACCCATACTCTGAAAACTACAAGACACTCATGAGAGAAATTAAAGAAGATACCAATAAATGGAAACACACCCCGTACTCATGGATAGGAAGAATTAATATTGTCAAAATGGTCATCCTGCCTAAAGCAATCTACAGATTCAATGCAATACCTATCAAAACACCAACAGCATTTTAAACGAACTAGAGAAAATCATTCTAAAATTCATATGGAACCACAAAAAACCCCGAATAGCCAAAGCAATCCTGAGAAGGAAGAACAAAGCTAGGGAAATTATGCTTCTCAACTTCAAGCTTTACAACAAAGCCGCAGTACTCAAGATAATTTGGTACTGGCACAAGAACAGACCCATAGACCAATGGAACAGACTAGAGAGTCCTGATATAAACCCAACCATATATGGTCAATTAATATATGATAAAGAAGCCATGGACATACAATGGGGAAATTAAGCCTTTTCAACAGCTGGTGTTGGCAAAACTGGACAGCTACATGCAAGAGAATGAAACTGGATTATTGTTTAACCCCATACACAAAAGTAAACTCGAAATGGATCAAAGATATGAATGTAAGTCATGAAACCATAAAACTCTTAGAAGACAACATAGGCAAAAATCTCCTGAATATAAGCATGAGTGACTTCTTCCTGAACACATCTCCTCGAGCAAGGGAAACAAAAGTAAAAGTGAACTCATGGGACTACATCAAACTAAAAAGTTTCTGTACGGCAAAGGACACCATCAACAGAACAAAAAGGCATCCAACAGTATGGGAGAATATATTTGTAAATGACATATCCGACAAGGGGTTAACATCCAAAATATATAAAGAACTTACACGCCTCTATACCCAAAAACCAAATAACCTCATTAAGAAATGCGTAGAGGATATGAAGAGACAGTTCTCCAAAGAAGAAATTCACATGGCCAACAAATACATGAAAAGATGTTACACATCACTAATCATCAGGGAAATGCAAATTAAAACCACAATAAGATATCACCTCACACCAGTAAGGATGGCCACCATCCAAAGACTAAGAACAACAAATACTGGTGAGGATGCAGAGAAAGGGGAACCCTCCTACACGGCTGGTGGGTCTATAAGCTAGTTCAACCATTGTGGAAAGCAATGTGGAGGTTCCTCAAAAAACTAAAAGTACAAATACCATTTGATCCAGGAATCCCAATCCTTGGAATTTACCCAAAGAATATAACTTCTCAGATTCAAAAAGGCATATGCACCCCTATGTTTATTGCAGCACTTTTTACAATAGCCAAGATATGGAAGCAACCTAAGTGTCCATCAGTAAATGGATAAAGAACAGGTGGTACATATACACAATGGAAACTATTCAGCCATAAGAGGAAAACAAATCCTGCCATTTGCAATAACATGGATGGAGATGGAGGATATTATGCTCAGTGAAATAAGCCAGGTGGAGAAAGCCAAGTGCCAAATGATTTCCCTCATTTGTGGAGTATAACAATGAAGCAAACCTGAAGGAACAGAATAGTAGCAGACTCAGAGACACCAGGAAGAAACTAGTGGTTACCAAAGGGGAGGGGTGTGGGACAGTGGGTGGGGAGGTTGAGAGAAGGGTATTGTGGGGTATTATGTTTAGTACACATGGTGTGGGGAATCACGGGGAAAACAGTGTAGCACAGAGAAGGCAAACAGTGAATCTGCATCATCTTACTACACTGATGGACAGTGACTGAATTGGGGTATGAGTGGGGACTTGATAATAGGGGTAAATGTAGTAACCACATTGTTTTTTCATGTGAAACCTTCATAAGAGTGTATATCAATACCTTAATAAAAAAATGTAAAAAATATATATATTAGCAAACCTAAATCAAAAATACATCAAGAGGATCATTCATCATGATCAAGAGTGGGATTCATCCCAAGGATGCAAGGATGGGACAACATTCAAAAATCCATCATCATCCACTATATCAATAAAAAGAAGGACAAAAATCACACGATCATCTCCATAGATGCTGAAAAAGCATTTGACAAAATTCAACACCCATTCATGATAAAAACTCTCAACAAAATGGGTATAGAGGGCAAGTACCCCAACATAATAAAGGCCATATATGACAATCCCACAGCCAGCATCATACTTAATAGTAGAAAGCTGAAAGCTTATCCTTTAGGATCGGGAACAAGACAAGGATGCCCACTCTCCCCACTTTTATTCAACATAGTATTGGAAGTCCTAGCCACAGCAATCAGACAACACAAAGAAATAAAAGGCATCCAGATTGGTAAGGAGAAAGTCAAACTGTCACTGTTTGCAGATGACATGATATTGTACATAAAAAACCCTAAAGGATCCACTCCAAAACAACTAGAACTAATATCCGAATTCAGCAAAGTTGCGGGATACAAAATTAATACACAGAAATATGTTGCATTCCTATACACTAATGATGAACTAGCAGAAAGAGAAATCAGGAAAACAATTCCATTCACAAATGCATCAAAAAGAATAAAATACCTAGGAATAAACCTAACCAAGGAAGTGAAAGACCTATACTCTGAAAACTACAAGACACTCATGACAGAAATTAAAGAAGATACCAATAAATGGAAACACATCCCATGCTCATGGATAGGAAGAATTACTATTGTCAAAATGGCCATCCTGCCTAAAGCAATCTATAGATTCAGTGCAATCCTTATCAAAATACCAATGGTACTCTTCAACAAACTAGAACAAATAATTCTAAAATTCATATGGAACCACAAAAGACCCTGAATTTCCAATGCAACCCTGAGAAGGAAGAATGAAGCTCGGGGGGATTATGTTCCCCAACTTCAAGCCCTACTACAAAGACATAGTAATCAAGACAATTTGGTACTGGCACAAAAACAGATCCATAGACCAATGGAACAGAATAGAGAGTCCAGATATTAACCCAAGCATATATGGTCAATTAATATATGATAAAGGAGCCATGGATATACAAATGGTGTTGGCAAAACTGGACAACTACATGCAAGAGAATGAAAGTGGATTACTGTCTAACTCCATACACAAATGTAAACTAAAAATGGATCAAAGACATGAATGTAAGTCATGAAACCATTGAACTCTTAGAAGGAAAACTTAGGCAAAACTCTCTTGAATATAAACATGAGCAACTTTTCCATGAATATATCTCCACAGGCAAGGGGGAAAAAAGCAAAAATGAACAAGTGGGACTATATCAAACTAAAAAGCTTCTGTACAGCAAAGGACACCATCAGTAGAACAAAAAGGCATCCTACAGTATAGGAGAATACATTCATAAATGACGTATCTGATAAGGGGTTGACATCCAACATATATAAAGAGCTCATGTGCCTCAACAACCAAAAAGCAAATAATCCAATTAAAAAATGGGCAGAGGATCTTAACAGACACTTCTCCAAAGAAGAAATTCAGATGGCCAACAGTCACATGAAAAGATGCTCTACAACGCTAATCATTAGGGAAATGCAAATTAAAACCACAATGAGATATCACCTCACACCAGTTAGGATGGCCAACATCCAAAAAACAAGCAACAACAAATGTTGGCAAGGATGTGGAGAAAGGGGAACCCTCCTACACTGCTAGTGGGAATGTAAATTAGTTCAACCATTGTGGAAAGCAATATGGAGGTTCCTCAAAGAAACTAAAAATAGAAATACCATTTGACCCAAGAATTCTACTCCTAGTAATTTACCCTAAGAATGCAGGAGCCCAGATTCAAAAAGACGTATTCATCCCTATGTTTATCACAGCACTGTTTACAATAGCCAGGAAATGGAAGCAACCTAAGTGTCCATCAGTAGATGAATGGATAAAGAAGAGGTGGTACATATACACAATGAAATATTATTCAGCCATAAGAAGAAAACAAATCCTACCATTTGCAACAACATGGATGGAGCTGGAGAATATTATGCTCAGTGAAATAAGCCAGGAGGAGAAAGATAAATACCAAATGATTTCCCTCATTTGTGGAGTATAACAACAAAGCAAAAATTGAAGGAACAAAACAGAAGCAGACTCACAGAACCCAAGAATGAACTAACAGTTACCAAAGGGAAAGCGATTGGGGAGGGTGGGTAGGAAGGGAGGGATAAAGGGATTAGCACACATAATGTGGGGAGTGCACAGGGAAGGCAGTATAGCACAGAGAAGACAAGTAGTGATTCTATAGCATCTTACTATGCTTATGAACAGTGACTGTAATGGGGTATGTGGTGTGGACTTGATAATGGGGGAAATCTAGTAACCACAATGTTGCTCATGTGATTGTATATTAATGATACCATAAGAAAAAAGAAAAAAGAATATAAAGCAACATGCCAAATCTCATTTAAAAAAAAAAAGAAATCTTGCCATTTGCAACAACATGGATGAACCTTGAGGACATTATGCTAATGAAACAAGCCAGACATGGAAAGACAAATATCACATGATCTTACTTATATGTGGAATCTTTAAAAAAAAATTCAAATTCCTAACAGAGAGTAGAATGGTGAATACCAGAAGCTGGGCAGTAGGGGCAAGGGGGAGATATTGATAAAAGGATAGAAACTTTTAATTATTATTGAGTACGTTCTGGAAACAATGTATAGCATGGTGACTGTACATTATTAATATTAATGTATTATTAATAATAATGTATTATATAATTGAAATTTTCTGAAAGTAAGGTCTCAAGTTTTCTCACCACGAAAAAAATAAGTAAGTAACTATGGGAGACGACGATGGATATGTTAATTAGTTTGATTTTGGTAACCATTTAACAATGTACACACCTATTAAAACATCCTGCTGTATACCTTAAATATATACAACATTTATTTATCAAAAATAAAAATATTTTTTAAATAAAATAAAATTAGTGTTACTACCCTTTGATCTGCCCCAACCCCAAAAAAAGAGTTATGGTAGGATATTTTTTCTAATTACTTATTCTGGGTTTTCAGCTTTAAAGAGACAGGGGAATTTCAAAAGACACATACTTGATAACATGGGTTCCAAACCCAATTATTGCACAACCTAGTTGTGTCATCTTTGAAGTCATTTTACCTCCTCTCTGAGCCCATTTCACATCTGGAAAATAAGGGAGTTAAACTAGATTTATAAAGACTGCAGGCTCCAGCCAGAAATAATGCCAATGATGAATTAAGCTAAAAAAGCAAACCCACTCTTTTAAACTCTGTTAATGTTCCCTGGAAGTTCTTTTTTTACTAACAGACAATAAAGGGTAGTAAGCAACATAAATGTCTAGCATAATTTCCTCAAAGGCAACATCAAATTCATATTATAAAAATGTCCTCAGCCCATGCACATAGTGGCCATTCAAGAACTTCTTGTTGAAGGGTTAGATAATGATGGTAAGTCGAACCAAAGGAAAGGGGAAAAAAATAACAATAATCCAAAAAACTATTTCTTTGAATTCTGTATGTCAACTCCTGGCTGAAAGGTGTGCCTTTCCCCTGATGTTGGTGGCTGAACCAGCGCTGACATTCTGGGACTGGCATTGCCGCAGACACCCAGAGAAGCATCCTCCCCTCGGTTATGTGAGCTGACTCCCGCACAGACTGCACAGCTGCTGGACAGGGACAACTAAGGAGAGTGAGACAGTGAGACCTCAGTTTCTACCATGGATGGAAACAGGAAGGCTGGAAATTCAGGTTTCATCTCCCAGAGTACCTGGACAGTGTGACTGCAGTGTCTCCCATCCCCCATCCAGAGTTACAGATCCAGGGGCCTTTGGTGGGGGCTGCGGTGGTTTTCTGTTTCACCCAGTTTCCCCTATCCTTTCCCACTGCTGACACAGAGTGATGATAATCAGTCATTTAATAACCAAAGGTCCATGTCCCTTCCATCTTCCCATCACCGAGGCTCCTAAGCAGCTTCAAGGCTAACCTAGGCTGGGCTTACCTCAGCCTTGGCCATCACATCTGGTAAGTTGTCAAATTCTGTAGATCTTTCCTCAGCAACACCTCCCAAAACCATTTTCTCCCTTGTATCCGCTTTCCTGGTGAAGGTCCCCAACATTCCTCCTCTGCAGTACTGCAGTCTCCCTTCCCACGGCCCCTCAGAGGTACAAGAGCCAGAATCTCCTTTCTCAAGCACCGACCTGATCATTGTCCCCCAACTACTAAAACAAACAAACAAAAAACCACACTTCAACAGCTCTCAGTTTTTTACAGAATAAAATCTAAACTATTCATCCCAACATTCAATCTCAACCTAATTGGACTTCTTTTCCAGTACCTTCCACACAGCCTGTTCCTGCAGAGCCATCCTAGCAAGGTTACCCCACTTCTACCCTGTGCTCTCCAGTCTCAAGACTCTGATTTTTGCTTTCCCCTTCTTTCCCCCCCACCACTAACTCTATCTACCCATTCTACTTTCTCCAGAGCTTCCAGATTTGTCCTTAGTCAAAATTTATCTCATTCCCTTGTTTTCCTAATCATTTTACTTTATACCACATTTAATTATTTGTATTATATTTATGTTACTTGTCTATTTACTTTCTTGCCACATCTTGGGGAAAGGGAGTCATATTGTCATGACCTTTTTATGCTCATTTCAGCCTTTTATGGCCCCAAAAGCACGTAAGGTCAGAAGATCTAACTCCTATGTCTACTGCAGCATTAACTTACAACAGGCAAACTATGAAAGCAGCTGAATGCCCATTGACAGATGAATGGATAAAAAAAAGATGTTGTACATATAAAATGATGGAATATTATTCAACCACCAAAAAAAAAAATGAAATCTTGCCATCTGTGACAACATGGATGGACCTAGAAGGTATTGTGCTAAGTGAAATAAATCAGAGAAAGACAAATACTACATGATTTCACTTATATGTAGAATCTAAAAAACAAATGAACAAAATTATAAAACAGAAATAATCTCATAGACAGAAAACAGACTGGCGGTTACCAGGGGTTGGGGGAAGGGTTAAATAGGTAATGGGAGAAAAATTAGTGAGAATGCTTGCTGTCTCGGTCTGAGTGATGGTTACATGAGTGTATACACATGTCAAAATTCATCAAGCTCTACATTAAGATTTGTGCATTTTATTGTTTGTACCTCAATTTTTTTTAGAAAAAAGATCTAATTCCACATCAGTTAGTTTCACATACATTATCTCATTTAACCTTCACAACAACCCTACAAAGTATTATTCTTATCATATCATTCACTTTACCAAAGAAGAAACTGAGACACAGAGAAGTTCAACATCTGGCCCAAGGACATGGAGCTAGTGTGGTGAATTAGCCTATGGTGGTCATGCTTCTCCTACCATACCAAAACTGATGTACAGCAGGGACATTAGACAAGCATCATGATTAGTTTTCAAAAAAAGCTGAGATATAAACACTATAGTAAGAGCAGGAAAGATTCCATCTTAAGGCAAAGATTCCATTTTAAAAACCAGGAAGTTAGGAAGTAAGATTCCTAACATATTCTTTAGCAAACGGACAATAAGTCAACCCACTTTGGGCGCAGGGTGGGCAGTCTTGATTGGTATGTTCCCAGACGGAAGCTGCTGTCCTGGAGAGAAATTCACTTATTTTTTGTGTTAAGTTAATCCTCTCTGAGGATGCCTGCACTTTTTCTCTCTTTAAGTGCATACCTTTAAATAAAGTTTTTTCATTGCTCAACTTACTGTGTTTTGTCTTTTTGCTATTTCATTCTATTTCCAAGTCTCCATTTTACCCCTGATAAGTAGGCAGGGACTGCTGAGAGCTCTGATTTGGGCCTGCAAGTTCCCATCACCTGGAGGACCCTATGCAGTGAGTTTCCTCTCCTTCCCTCTGCACCTCTGCATTTTCCTGCTTTCTGCTGCCTGCAAAGCCTCTGCCATGCATTTCTACTCTCACTTTAATAAACTTCCTTACCTACACTCTTTTGACCTGCTCAAGAATTCTTTCTCATTCAGAGTCGAGAATCCTCCCCTGTCCAGGCTGAGGTTTCACCTAGTGAGCAGGGAGAGACCTCCCAGACACAGCTGCCCAGCAACAAAACCACTGAGTACAAAGCATTGCAGAAGATCTAGGCCCCAAAACAGGGACTAAATTAAATTTCTGCCCAAATACCATATACATGGTAACAGTTGTTCAGTTGCTAAATATAGTAAGGATTAACTTTCTAAGATATTTGATGGTGGCTCCAACCTGTTTGTTGCACTAGATTTTTATTTTTGTTGTTCACATATACCTGGTCTTCTACTCAAATTTAAAATTGAAAACTATGAGACATTAGTCTGGGTTCTCTCTGTAGCGCACTGGCTTCATCTCTTCCCAGGGTCTCTTCCCTCTTCCTCCCCCATCCCAGGTTGTCTACCTCCAACAATATACACAACTCTAGATGGACAAAGATGCAGAGGAAGGACTCCAAGGAGCAGAGGTCTCACATGGGAGCCTGACAGGGTACCTCAAACAGTTGGTTACAGGCCCACCGACAAATATCTACAGCAGAATCTTTCATCTCCTGAGGTCCATCCATCTGCTGAGCTCAAACATTACACCAAATTTTTATAAGATGATTAAATAATAACATGTTTTCTTTTTTTTTTTGTCAAAACTTGCACTGAAATGATCGTGCTCTAGGCCTACGGGTGAATGGATACTTTCTGGGAATCTAACAAACTGACCTTGTTTCTTTTGTGTGGGAAGTATTTCAATTAAAAGAGAGAAACAAGTACCATCAACTTCAAGCACCAAGAAGAATACACAATGAATGGCATTTCTTTTCTGCTGGAACATTAATTAATCAAACAGAGTTGACAAGGACAAATAGCATCACAAGGCAGGGAAGCATGGGTCTTTGCTGTTTTCTAAATTGTCGAATCAAGCAATCATCCCTGAAGCCTTGTTCAGGGGCAGTATTTACAGTTTCTTTGGGTGCTAATTACTGTTCTGATGTTACCATAGCAACACACCTGGGTTTGGTTTTTCTCCCCAAGGTTTTCAGGTGAAACATTCGAAGGAAAAATACCTTGTTGTTATTGCTACAGAGACAAGAAAGAAGAGCCTTCTAGTCCTTGGAAACTGGATGACAGTATCTTCTACTTCTGCAGCCCCTTCTACAGGAGGAAGACTTTGATGTGCTGCCCCTATGTGCAACGGCAGAACCTATCTCCATTTTACAAATTTTACAAGCAAGAAAACTGAGATACAGAGAGGGGAGAACCATGAAAAATGCAGCATAAGAAAATATTGGGAAAAAATATGAATGGCCTTGAATTCTAAGCTAAGGGCATTAACCTTAACAATATTATTTAATAACTACTAATATTAATAAAACAACTATTCATTCTTTTATTATTGCATGTATTATCTCAGTTAATCCTTATATTATTCCTATAAGGTTAGAATTATACCCTTCTCCACTTTTCAGTTGAGGAGCCTATGGCTTAGAAGAGTTATGTACCAGAACAAAATTATAGAAGTAAAAGGAGTCAGATCATGCAGGCTATTTTAAGGACACTGATCAGAAATGGGAGCTTTTGTAATGTTTTGAGAAAGAGGTAACACGATCTTTCAAAAGGGTTGATATGACTGCTGTGTGGGAAACAGACTGTAGAGAAATAGAATTAAGGAGACACAGGAGGCATTGCAGGAATCCATGCAAGAGGTGCTGGTGGATCTAGGTGACAGCAGAAGAGGTGGTACAAAGTGGTCAGATACTGCATAGGTCTCAAAGCCAACAGGATTTCCTGACTGCTTAGCCATGGGGTATGCGAGAAAGAAGAGAGTCAAGGGTAACTAAGTTTTTTTGGCTTAAATGATGGGATAATGGATTGTGATCAACTAAGATGGGGTAAGCTGCAGGTGTTGCAGGTTTGGCAGAAATGCAGGCGACAGGATTCAGTTTAAGAGGTCGGTTAGACATCCAAGTGGAGATGCCAAGTGGACAGATGGATACAAGAATCTGGAGTGTAAAAGTCTGGACTGGGCATATTTTTGAGTCACTGGTATATAGATGGTATTTAGAGCCATGAGACTGGATGAGATCACCAAGGAAATAAATAAAGGGCTGAGCCCTAGGACACTCCCACATTAAGAGATCAGGGAGAAGAGAAGGAACCAGCAAAGGCAGCCAAGGAGGACTGACCCAGAGGGTGTGGTATACTGGAAGCCAAGCAGAGGAAGTAAACCAAAGAGCAGGGAATGAACATGCATGTCAAATGATGCTAACAGACGAAGACTGATAACCAACCATAGGACATCACAATATGGAGGTCATAGGTAACCTTGACAAGAGTTGTTTCTTTGGAAGGATTTGAGAAGAAGCCTGCTTAAGTAGGTTTAAGAGAAATCAGGAGGAGAGAAATTAGAGACAGTAAGCATAGATAATGCTTTCTAGGATTTCTGTTGTAGCAGCTGCAAAGAAATGGAGTGGCAGCTGGTGGGGAAAATGGACTCAGGAGAAGACTCCCTATTTTAAGATAGGAGATATAATAGTATTTTCATAAGAATGATCCAGTTAAGAACAAAAAAGTCAGTGATGTAAGAGAGAAGTGGAGAGTTGTGAGAGCAAGAGGTGGGTGAGATGTAGTGCAGAAATGGAGGAGTCTGAAAGGCAGGCGCTGGCAGGTGAGCAGTCTGGGGAAGCCTCTTCCAATCGCTTTGATATCCTCAATAAAGTTGGATGCATGGACAAGAGCTTAAAGCAATGTTGGGAGAGGAGGTGTCAGAGGTGTGAGGATAAAGAGGGTTACTTCAGAATTACTGTCATTTTGGGATGGGAGAGTAGGAACAGTGCTTCACTATCTACCAGTTTTAACAGTAAGTACCTGAAATTCAAATATAATACAATAACTTATTTTCAAAATGTAGAAGGAGAGAACCACACACATGATTTTGTCAAAAGGGGTAGCTATGCCAGTATAAGATACTGTCTCATGTAGCACCTTTTTCAAAGACAGGTTTCTATTTCCAGGAACAAGCTGGAATATTGACAAGTAGGGAGCTCCCTAACAACTGCCTACAAAGCAAAGATTGGGTATCAGCCTCAGTGGAGAAAAACACCAAACCCCTTCTGCAGATGCTGAAATTTAAGGCCAAATCTGGCCTTGTCCTCCTATGTGCCACTATGACAATGGTGTCTGGAGTTAGGACAGAGTTGAAATAAAGGATGTTAAGTGAAACTACAGTATAAAAAGCAATAAAAAAAAAGTGGAGGTTGCTTAAAAAGCTGGTGTCAGAAAAACACTTGGAATCTAGAGTTAATGAAAAGCAGTATGACTAAAAATTCAGAAAACCAGGGAAAGTTTGCTGTGGTGAGATCAAAACCAGCAGGACATTGTCCAAGAGTGGAAGGGGAGGCCCCATCAGCTGGAACACAGCCTAGTCAAGAAGCATATTCCTACAGGGAGGACAGTGCCAAGTTAATAAGGGTTCGTTCTACTTTACCCTGGCCTAAAACTTGACCTTTACATCACTAATTAGCCTATTTCCTCACTGGGTTCCAAGGGTTACTGAACCACAAACCAAAGAATTTTCACACCCTTTCATACCTGGGAGCCCAAGTATTAACAGGCACCATCAAAAGGCACTGGGACATTGACTTCTCCAGTTTCTTTCAAGAGGTCATCAGTGTTCTTGGCAAGGAGCACTGGAGTGTTACAGACTCATGAGCAGCAATGCCATATGGCCCTGAGTGATTATATAGCATTATCTTCCTTTCCAGGAAGGGCCTATTTTACTCCAAAGACACATAATATGGTCATGTGGGAATTCACAGAGTTGCATTAATTACCTACTGCTGTGCAATTAATTACCCCAAAACTTAACATCACGAACATGCATTTATTATCTCACAGTCACTGTGGTCAGGAATCTGGGTGTTACTTAGATGCGGCCTATGGCTCAGAGTCATCCCAAGACTCAATGGGACGAGGATTCACTTCCAAGTTCATATGGCTGTTGGCAGTGATTAGTTCCTTGCTGGTTGTTGGACTGAGGGTCTCAGTTCCTCACTGGCTGGACTGGAGGCCTCCCCAGTTCTTTGCCATATGGGTCTCTGGGGAAGCTCACAGCATGGGAGCTGACTCCATCAGAAAAGGCTGATGAGAGGGCAAGAAGGGTCAAACAAGACAAAGTCACAGTCCTTCTATAACCTAATCTTGGAAATGACATCCAATACTTTGCTACATTCTATTGTAGGTCTAATTCATAACTCTAGACCGACATCACTAGGTCTAGTTCACAGGCATGCATGTTGATGTGAATATCAGTAGATGGAGATTATTTGGGGTCATTTTAGAGGCTGCCTACCATAGTAGTAAACTGAAAAACTAACCAAGCATAGTCCCTCAAGTTTTCCCTTCATATTGTTTGCCTCAATTCCCAGCTCTGAGCAAAATAAAGCTCAAAAATGAAAGGAGGCTGGCTGTTCATCTTCTAAAACGTGGATTTTCCTGGGCATAGTGTACCACAGGGGGTCTGTCTTTATTTTTTAAGGCATACAATCCTTTAGCTACAGCCTCTAGGCCTACTTTTGGCTGTGGCTCCTGCTCCCCCCATTACTTACGCTCACAGCTCTCCTCCGCTCACATGGTCCCTCAGCATCCATTTTTTAGAGCTTTTGTTCATTGTCAGCTGCCATCATACTTCCCTCTCTGAGGACCTTTGTCCCATTGCCTGGGACACAATGTATATTGCCTCCTGTCAGGAGGTTTCCCCCAGAAAGGCAAGTGAATGACACATACTTCTCTTACTCCAATTTTAGCCCGTCCTGCTTCCACCAAGAGAGATATGGAAAGTAGAAATAAGCAAGAGATACTTCAGAATGTTTCAGACTTCAGTTTAAACAAATTTCCAAGCTTATGTGTATGGAGCTGACAAGTTAACTGAGGAAGGATTCTCCCAAGAAATGAGTCATGAAGAATTTGCCCCACACCAGAAACAATCAACTGCCTGGTTATTATTGTTCATATTTGACGGAAGGGAACCTCTCCAAGCCTACTGTGCTTGGGAAGCTGCCCCTGATGAGCAAACCGAAGGCTGGTGCTTTGATTCAAAACCTCTTCAGTGGCAGACTTAATCCCATGTTCAGGGCTACCCCAGAGCTCAGGGATAAACCCAACCAGCCACCTCCCTTCCCAGAACCTTTTCAGAACAGCAGCAAGGAGCTTCAAGGAAAGTGGTGGTGCAGGGCAGGGACTGGTTCATGCACTTTGGTGCCATACATACTTGGGCTTGAATCCTGGAAAACCTGACAACCTGGGCACATGCCCAAGCCTACTGTGCCTTTCTGCAACCTTAGAGAAAGGATTAAATGATGCAATTCTTGGCTTAGATTAGAGGCCAAAGAGTTGCTCCCTCCCTCTGGGAGACTTCTGTTCTCCCAGAGTCCACACTGCCCCTGATTTCCAAGACTGTCCTCTCTTAGCAGTGCTCCCCATTTTTCCTCACTCCTTCCATGAAACCTCACCTTTGAAAGGTATTGTACAAAGAAAACCCCTCTGAGAAATTTATGAGTGAAAGAAAGCTGGTAAGCTCATTTGTGCTGTGGCATTCAAGACTTCAAGACCTCTGTCAGTACCCATCAAAGGGGGCTCTGTGGTTAAATAAGGACACATAGAAACAAACACCTTGATATAGTCCTCCTCCAGATATACTCCCAACCTATAATGACACTAATCTTGCCAATCCCCAGCCCTAGGTAAACCCAATCATCCATTTTATCCACTCCTGTTCCCAAGCTGTTGATAATTATAAAAGCTGGCCAACCGGTTCCCATTATAAATCTATGTTATTCTGCCTCAGCTGCTCACTAATCCTTTTATTCTTCCTTATTAACTGTCTATCCTACTCCACATAGCAGCAATTTCAATCTACTCTACTCTTTTCTAATCTTCAATATCCCAGCCCCTCTTTCTGAGCCTGAAAGACTTAACGTTCTCTCTCTCACCTCCACCTCCCTTCACCTCAAAGTAACTTCAGTGCCTCATCGGGCCCTCTGGCCTCTCTCCAGTCTGCAAAAGGGAAGGAACTCAACTCCTCTCTAGTGCTAACAGTGATCCCTGGGCCTTGGATCCCATTCTGCAGGCCTCCTCCTAGATCTTGTCACATTAATCAGCCCCTCTTCCCTCTCTTGAATGTTCACCACTTCCCTTGATAACTTTGGGTAAGATGCTTTTTCCATGTGTCCTCAACCCTGTCCCCACACCAAGCAACTCTCCTTCCACCCACCAACATCACATATTATATTCACCACCCACAGTTCCCCATTGCTCATTCACCACCCAACTCCCTAGAATCAGGCTTCCATATCAAATGCTTCACTGAAAATTCTTTTTCAAATCTCTGATATATTTCTAATTAGAAATCCTATGGCCCATTTCAGTCCTACTCCAATCTGACCCCTCTGCAACATTCAGTGAGCTTTCCTCTCCTTAAACTACTTTTTTCTGCTGTGCCCTCTCCTCCTTCTCAGTCTCTTTGCCTGTACACCTTTCTCATCCAAGCCCTCAAATGTAAACAGTCAGATGTCTTCTACAGGTCTCTTCTCTTTTCCATGCACACCTCTCTCTGTGCAATCATACCTATTTCCCTTGGGTCTAACTATAATCACATTAACACATCAATACCTCACTAATGCAGACCTCATTTCTGAATCTCAGTTCCTTCTGAGACTCCCAACTTCCTACCAAACATGACCCCCAAAAATAGCCTGTCTTCACTGCCAGCTCACCAATTCTAGAACCATTTTAGAACAGAACTCCTCACGTTCTCCATCAGACCCCAAACAATCTCCCTCACCCGTGATTTCTCTTTCAACCTTCTCCTTACATACTGTCTCTTATGACGCTGTTTGTAGTTCTTCCTTATGAAGAATTAGGTTCTTCCTTAGTTTACCTGTATAAAACTCCAGTTCCCCATAAACTGAAAGCCATCCAGTCACCAAGTCTGCTGATTCTTTTCCATTTCCACTGGTATCTTTATAATTCTGTTACTGGGACTTCATTGATAATTCATCTCCAATCTCTCACCTAACCAAATAATATACATGACACTGCAGGAGCAGAGCCAACACAACAGCCACAGGAGTGAGATCAACCCACTAGAGAACTACAGTGAGTGCAAGGAACCACAGCGTGGAGGCAGACCAGGATGACGCTGCTACAGATTACGGAGAGATGCATGCTGTGTGTCTGGTTACAAAGGAGAAACCAACAGTAGGGATCTCAAGTCACAAACGCATACACGCTCCAAGTACTGCCTCAGGTTAGTGGGGCTGCAAGAATAAAGGTTATATTTAAGAGTACTGAATAATGCCTTGTCTAAGAGAAGAAGGACCTCGTGCTTTCAGGCAGAGCCACCAGCAAAGAGAAAGTATTGTGAAAGATCCCATAGAGGAGCACAGTTGTCTTGTTTAGTTTTCCAGCGTCATAACTGTGGAAATAGACAGTATGCCAGGGACCCTTCTAATTTGAAAATCAGAGCTGCCTTCCCCACCTTGTTGGGGAAGGGCATCACTGTCTTAAGTCTTATCAAGTGGAACCAGCTTACCAGGGACCTCTGCTGCAGGGCAGAGTGAAGAAGTAACACTTTCTCCAGTCAACTTCAACTGACTCTAAAATTTCCGAGATTTGTCAAAGCATCAAACAAGACCAGAACATGGTTCTAAGCTAAGCATGTTTCCTTACTGGCAACAAAGTTGTGATGCAGATGGGAAAGGGCAGAGACCATCAACGGCCATCAGCTAAGTGACGCCAGCTATGACTGAGGCCAGCTATAACCAATAATTCAGACACATTTGTCATTCCCCACCTTCTGAGTACAGTGCTATATCTTAAAAACTTGGGCTCCTGTTTCAGCCACCCTATGCAGAAATATGCAGCACATTTCCACTGTCCTTCCAGGTCACATATATCATTTTTCCTTGCAGTTTCATAGTGATTTATAGTGGTTGCAGGCAGTGAAGACTTAGCAATGATTAACTACAGAAGATACCTCTAAGTCACAGATCAATTCACTTCCTTCTTCAGCAGTTGAAGGAGGAATCTCAATCCTTTGTGATTATTTCAGTACCTTTAAATGTTGGTTATAAATGACTTTTCCAGACCACAAACACATGGAGGCTTAATAACATGCCCCTAAATAATCAATGGACCAATGGCCAAATAAAAACAGAGATCAAGCAATATATGGAGACAAATGACAACAATAATTCAACACCACAAAATCTGTGGGACGCAGCGAAGGCTGTGCTAAGAGGAAAGTATATTGCAATACAGGCCTACCTCACAAAAGAAGAACATTCCCATATGAGCAGTCTAAACTCACAATTAACGAAACTAGAAAAAGAAGAACAAATGAGACCCAAAGTCAGTAGAAGGAGAGACATAATAAAGATTAGAGCAGAAAAAAATAAAATCGAGAAGAATAAAACAATAGAAAGGATCAACAAAAGCAAGAGCTGGTTCTTCAAGAAAATAAACAAAATAGCCAGACTTATCAAGAAATAAAGAGAGTCTACTCACATAAACAGAATCAGAAATGAGAAAGGAAAAATCACTACAGACAGCACAGAAATACAAAGAACTATTAGAGAATACTATGAAAAATTCTATGCTAACAAACTGGATAACCTAGAAGAACTGGACAACTTTCTAGAAAAATACAACCTTCCAAGGCTGACCCAGAAAAAAACAGAAAATCTCAACAGACCAATTACCAGCAATGAAATTGAACTGGTAATCAAAAACCTACCTAAGAACAAAACACCTGGACCAGATAGCTTCACTGCTGAATTTTATCAAACATTTAGTGAAGACCTAATACCCATCCTCCTTAAAGTTTTCCAAGGAGTAGAAGAAGAGGGAATACTTCCAAACTCATTCTATGAGCCCAGCATCACTCTAATACCAAAATCAGGCAAAGACACCACAAAAAAAGAAAACTACAGACCAATATCCCTGATGAACATAGATGCAAAAATACTCAACAAAATAATAGCAAACCGAATTCAAAAGTACATCAAAAGGATCATCCATCATGATCAAGTAGGATTTATTCCAGGGATGCAAGGATGGTTCAACATTCAAAAATCCATCAACATCATCCACCACATCAACAAAAAGAAGGACAAAAACCACATGATCATCACCATAGATGCTGAAAAAGCATTTGACAAAATTCAACATCCATTCATGATAAAAACTCTCAACAAAATGGGTAGAGAGGGCAAGTACCTCAACATAATAAAGGCCATATATGACAAACCCACAGCCAACATTATACTTAACAGCGAGATGCTGAAAGCTTTTCCTTTAAGATCGGGAACAAGACAAGGATGCCCACTCTCCCCACTTCTATTCAACATAGTACTGGAGATCCTAGCCACGGCAATTAGACAACACAAAGAAATAAAAGGCATAAATGACTTTTTCAGAGCTCATCTCTCTGATGATGAGTTTAAGTCTTGGCAGTTGGTAGAGAAGGAAAACGGATCAGAAATTTTACAAAAGGCATCTCCTACCAGGCCACACACCCCAATCAGCCTCACCCTGATGACCCATCTCATTTTACAGACCACCAAAGGCCTGCAGTACTTCTCAAGTGGTAGGCAGAGATGTAGGTTCAAGAAGACTATTTCCTAACTTATGGAATAATTATCCTCAACCCTGAAGTCAACACTCACCAAATTACCTTTTCCAGCTGAGGAAGAAATAATGTGAAAAATTTTAAGTGCCATTAGTGACTATTCTCCTGGGTTGTTTTTCAATCCCCTCCACCAGTTCTGTGGAGCAGGTACCAGCCAGTCAGACTGAGATGGATGTATCTTCTTTCCCTGCCACAACAATGAAATACAATGACATGGTCAAAAAAGCAAGCCAGGAGATCAAGTGGGAGAGAAAGTAAGAAAGAGGCACAAGAAGACTGCCCTCAGTAGTCCATGAGTGTTATAAAGCTGACTGCTGGGCCACCCCCAGGCCACTGGGAGAGAAAGAACCCTAGAAACTCACACCTTTGATCATGTAACGTCTCCCTTCCTCATGGGCTGAGTGGAAACATATGTGGGTCTTTGTGTTGCAGAGTATCTCCAGTCAACATGTAAAAAAATATATGAAACAATGTTGAAAAATCTGTAGAAAAATAAAACCCCGGAGTTTAGTCTGTGTAAGGATCCAGTTAGGGCTGATCATTTTCTTTCTTGTCTCCTCTGGCTGCAGAGCACTGCGACATAAAGTCTTTGTTGCTGGTCTTTTTTTATGTTTTTCTATATTCTGCTAAAAGGTGTTAAAAAAATTTTTTGTAGCTTCAATCTAGTTTCAAACAGCATCATCTCTGATGAGAAATCATAAGAGCATTTCACTCATATTTCATTGATCAAACCAAATCACATGGCCACACCAACTTCAAAAAGAGTCAAGAAGTGCACTGCTATCCTTATTTACATAAAAACAGTCACCAACCCAGGGAAATTCTACTTCCAAGTATTTCTCAGATCAGTCCCTTCCTAGCCATTGCTGATGTGAGTTGTGAGCTCAGGCCTCTGCATTTCTCACCTGTATTATAACAAAAGCTCCCAACACCATTTCTGGCCACCAGTCTTGCCCCTCTCCAATCCATTCTGCATGCAGCCACCAGAAGCCACTTTTGAAAACACAATCTGAGTCCTTGGTGAAATCCTGCAGCTTTCAGGTCAGCATTTAAAACTCTGAGCATGACACGAGGGCTCTTGCTGGTGTGGCTACTGCCCATATCCCTGGACTCTTTCCCACCCCACCCTCACACTCACTCTGCTGAACCCTTACAATGTTCTCTCCTTGCCAAGGTCTACACGTCTGTGCCCTGGCCCATGCTATTGCCCTGGACTGAGATATTCCACCACTTATTTTACTAGCTAACTAAATCCAAGCCTTTGAAAATCAACTCAAAAAGCTTCTACCTCAGGTCATCTCCCCTGATGCCCCCAGTCTGATGCACGGATAACCCCAGAGCACCCTGTGCATACTTTAGTCAGAGCATTCTCCATACTGTGTGTAGTCTTCGTCTTCTTATCTGGTTTCTACATGTGTTTTTTTAGCCTCAAGAGGTCAAGAACCAGTCCCTAGCATTGTGCCAGTCATATATTAGGCATTCCTTACATGCCAGTTGAATGGATGCATCTATAAAGTCATATTAGGCTCTGCACTAAGTACTGGAGTCTCAAATGTTAATCACACACATTATCCACAGGGACATACATACGGTCTCTGGAAGAAAGAGGCAAACCAGAGGGAAAGCTAATGATGGAGAAAAAAGACAGAACCAGTTTCCTACCAGTTAAGTAAGCAAATGTTCCAATATCCATTTCATCCTCAGCCCCAGCAATGGGGGCCCTTCTTTGTAATAGTGATATTTGCCTCTTCCTTTTCCTTTTCTCTTCACTGAAATCCCCTTTCCTCTGTCCTTCCCCAAAAATGCTGACAGACCTCTAGAACAAATGTAGAAACCTATTTAAGGTTATCCTACCCAGATAACACATCTGTGTCTTAAGATGCCTTATTGCAAAGAGCAACAGATACTTCTAGAGGAAATTCAGATCCGTAGTTAGGGATCAGTGTCAGGACTGGGGACCAGAGGGAAGAGGAAAAACAGAAATTTGGTCTACTTCTTAAGTCAAAAACTCAAGTGGTTTCCTTTTCTGACATATGGACTAATGAGAAAGAGCTATTCACCTGCACTTACCTACACAGATAGGAGGCAACTTCTCTGCCATTCACTACAAGGCACCCATAGACAATAAGGAATAGTGGATCATTCTTCCTTTTCCAGAGCTTCCAGAGTCTCTCTACACCTTTGGTCTGACTCCACTAACAAACTTACCAGGAGAGAATTAGGTTGTTTGCTAAGCATTTTCATATTTATTAAGTATAAAATCAAAAATGAAAACAATTCCATTTTTGTGCTGGTTCCAAGAGAGAAATATAACAACTGCATATAGTACTTCCTAGGCTGCATACATTAGAACATTACTAAATAAATAAAGAAGTAAGACACTAAACTGGAGGACCCTGGACCAGTTACTTAATTTTCCAGTTTCTCTACCTATAAAATGGGCATGATAATAGCACCTACTGCCCTATTATCAACCTCAACATTACCAACATTTGGGCCTGGATAAATCTGTGTTGGGGGCAGTCCTGTACATGTAGACTGTTTGGCAGCACCCCTCACCTCCACCCACTGGATTCCAGTAGCACATCCCTACCGCCCTCAATTATGATAACCAAAATGTCTCCAGATATTACTAAATGTCTCCTGAGGGTCAAAATTGCCCTTGGTTGAGAACCACTGCTGTAGCAAAATAAACAAATCAATACATGTAAAATGCTTAGACTTATTCCTCCAACAGAGCAACATCCATGACTTGACCCAGAGGATAACAGAGTTGAGAGAATAGGGAGACAGTTTGTTCTATAACAAAGATGACTTCCCTATTTGTGTAGAGCTCCTAATAAACATACACATCTTTGAATCACACCTCCATCCTTCAAAGGCCTTTGTAACAGGATCCAGGTGGCACTGACCACCTGACAAATTTATTAAGTACTTACATTATTATCTCTTCCTCTTCTCTACTGAATGATACAAGCAATTTGTTGAAAATAGCATTTATTATCTCCCTCTACATTTGAATGCCTATCCAGCCAAAGACATTTTACACTACAGAGAATATTTTTATTGGATTTTATACACAATAAAAATAATCCATCTGGCCTCACTCTTTGTTTAAAGGCCATTTTGTTAGAATATCAAAAAATGTGGTTTCCCTACTGCAGAGGGAAATGTTGATGCATCTCAGTGACTCTACAGTACCCAGCACACTCCTAATGCTCAGACATAACCAAAGTGGCCATTCCACTGGCAGAAAACTCTTGCTGTTAGAATGTTTATCCTGATCCTAGGTCTGGCTCTCCCTCCTTGCAACCTGTCTTCGCACTGTTCAGTCAAAAACTAGTTGTGCAGTTGCTGTGTGCAAGCACCGTGGCCTGTAAGCCACATACAAGTGCTAATCCCTTTGTGACAGAAATGCAGATAAATAAAGACAATGAAAATTCTCAATTGAATCTTCTCTTCCTTGACTAAAGATATCCAGCTCAGTCCATGATTCTTCCTAGACAATGGTGTCCTGGCCCCTAACCATCTTTGTTCCCCTCCTTCACATGCACTTTAGTTTATCAATAGACTCTCAAAATGAAGTGTCCAAATTGCAAACCACACTCCAGATGTGATCTGACGAGCCAAAAACCCAGCAGACCTATTACATCCACTGACTTACACCCAGTCAACCTGAAATACAATCCAAGATGGTCAGCTCTTTTTTCAGGCAAGGCCTCCTAGTAAGACTTCACATCTTTTTCATGCATGAAATTCCCTCCTAGCAAGTTTACCCCATCCTATATTCTCAAGGTCAGATTTTAAACCAAAAGTACATAATCTTCTATTTATCCCTAATGTATTTAACATTTTTATCTTTAGCAGGAGCCAGAATGCCAAGATAGCTTTGAATATTGGTCCTATAAGCCATGGTATCAGCTACTTCCTCCTCCACTAACTTTTCTCAGCAGCTTTGAATCCTTTTAAATTTTGACTAAATAAACTGTTGTCTTAATCTAAATCAAGGTTAGGCAAACTATAGCCCATGGGCCAAATGCAACCCACATGTTTTTATAAATAAAATTTTACTGGAACACAGGCATGCTCATTTATTTATGTATTGTCTATGGCTGCTATCCCACCACAAGAGCAAAGCTGAGTAGCTGCAACAGAGACCACAAACCATATGGTCCACAAACCAAAAATATTTACTATCTGGCTCTTTATGGAGAGTTACTGATCCCTGAGCTAACGACTTTAAGAATGTAGAATATAATCAAGTCAAAGACAGAGTGCTTTTGGCTACAATTTGTTACAAATGATTAATCAGCACATTTAGGAACAGTGGCTCACACAGTTTTGAGTTCATGTAAAAATGCAATCATTCGAAGAGAGAGCGGGAAGATGGCGGCGTGAACAGAGCGGCAGAATTTTCCTCCCAACATTATATTTATCCACGAAAACACAGCAAACGCAACTGTTCCTAAAAGAGAGACCAGAACAAACAGGAAAGCGCACACAGTGCAGACACACCTGAGAGGACTCAGCAGCGGGCGAGGCGGGTAAGAAACGGAACCACGAAACACGACCCGGCAGAACCCAAGCACTTCCCCACCCCAGCGCACCAGCGGGAGGAGAGGATTCAGAGCCGGGAGGGAGTGGAAGTGCAGGTCCAGGAGATAACCAGCCCCGGACTGGCCCCAGGAATGTGGGCGCACAAAGCGCGGTGTGGCGGAGATTGGAGAGACGGAGGGCGCACAGACTCAGCAGGAACATGCCTGCTTGCTCGCGGCTGGCTCAGGGAAAAAGAGAGAAGAAAAAAAAAAGGAGAAAAGAGCGCGCTTTCTTTTTCAGCGGTCTTAAAGAGACGGGAGTGCAGCAGAGAACCTCATCGCCTTGGCACACTCAGCCCACAAGGCTGGGAATCCTGGAGAGCGTCGGACCCCATAGCGGGCGACTGGGAAAGGGTAGCCATAATTAGGACTCCCACAGAGCTCAACAGCCTTCCATTCATTCTCACCTCGGCCACAGCATTAAAGGGCCGTGGGGAGCAGCCGACCAGGGCTCTGGAATAGTGGAGCAACAGCGCCACCTACAGCATTCACACAGAAACCACTCCCAGTGGGCGTTTTTTTTTTCTTTTTCTTTCCTTTCTTTTCCTTCTTCTCTCTCTTTTTACTTTTTTTACTATTAGTAGAATTTTTTAAATTTTTTTTTCTTTTCTCTCCTTTCTTCTCTTTCCTTTTTAAAGTCATAAAGAGCCCAGCGGACATACGTGACAACTACCAACAACCAATTCTGTAGTGATGAGAAGACAGAAGAATATGATACAGACAAAGCTTCAGAAAAAATACCACACCAGAGAGAGAATCTGAAGGAATGGACATGCACAGTCTTCCTGAAAAAGAATTCAGAATAAAAGTCATAGCCATGCTGATGGATTTACAGAAAAATGTGCAAGAGCTGAGGGAGGAAATGAGGAAAGACAAAGCAGAAATGAGACAAGCCATCAACGGGCTTAACAGCAGAATGAATCAGGTTCAAGACACGATCAAGGAATTACAAGACAGGGAACAGGAATACAAAGAAGCTGAGGCAGAGAGAGATAAAAGGATCTTTAAGAATGAAAGAATATTAAGAGAACTGTGTGACCAAGCCAAACGGAATAATATTCACATTATAGGAGTACCAGAGCAAGAAGAGAGAGAAAAAGGGATAGAAAGTGGCTTTGAAGAAATAATTGCTGAAAACTTTCCCACGCTGGGGAAGGAAATAGTCTCACAGTCCAAGGAAGCCCACAGATGTCCCAACACAAGGGACCCAAGGAAGACAACACCAAGACACATAATAATTAACATGGCAAAGATCAAAGATAAAGACAGAGTATTAAAGGCAGATAGAGAGAGAAAAAAGATCACCTACAAAGGAAAACCCATCAGACTGTCATCAGACTTCTCAACAGAAACCTTACAGGCCAGAAGAGAATGGCATGATATATTTAACGTAATGAAACAGAAGGGCCTCGAACCAAGAATATTGAATCCAGCACGATTATCATTTAAATATGACAGAGGGATTAAACAACTTCCAGACAAAAGAAAGTTGAGAGAGTTTGCCTCTCATAAACCACCACTACAGGATATCTTAAACGGACTGCTCTGGAGGGAAACACCCCTAAGGCTAAAAAGATGTCACCAGAGAAAATTAAATCATAGCAAAGAAAGCAGACCATCCAAATACTAACTAAAGGCAAAGAATAAAACACCTAATATATAAAGAATGAAGGAGGAAGAATAGGAAGGGAGAGATAAAGAAACATCAGACGGCGTTCACAATAACTTAACGGGAAAGTTAAGTTAGATTCTTAGATAGTAAAGAAGCAACCCTTGAACCTTTGGTAACCACGAATCTAAAGCCAGCAATGGCAATAAGTACATATCTATCAATAATCACCGTAAATGTAAATGGACTGAATGCACCAATCAAAAGACACAGAGTAACAGAGTGGATAAAAAGCAAGACCCATCTATATGCTGCTAACAAGAGACTCACCTCAAACCCAAAGATATACACAGACTAAAAGTGAAGGGATGGAAAAAGATATTTCATGCAAACAACAAAGAGAAAAAAGCAGGTGTTGCAGTACTTGTATCAGATAAAATAGACTTCAAAACGAAGAGAGTAACAAGAGACAAAGAAGGACATTACATAATGATAAAGGGGTCAGTCCAACAAGAAGATATAACCATTATAAATATATATGCACCCAACACAGGAGCGTCAGCATATGTGAAACAAATACTAACAGAAGTGAAGGAGGAAATAGAAAGCAATGCATTCATTTTAGGAGACTTTAACACACCACTCACTCCAAAGGATAGATCAACCAGGCAGAGGATAAGTAAAGACACAGAGGCACTGAACAACACACTAGAACACATGGAACTAACAGATATCTACAGAACTCTGCACCCAAAAGCAGCACGATACACATCCTTCTCAAGTGCACATGGAACATTTTCCAGAACAGACCACATACTAGGCCACAAAAACAACCGCAGTAAATTAAAAAATATTGAAATCCTACCAACCAACTTCTCAGATCACAAAGGTATAAAACTAGAAATAAATTTTAGAAAGAAATGAAAAAGTCTCACAAATACATGGAGACTTAACAACATTCTCCTAATGAATCAATGGGTTAACGACCAAATCAAAACAGAAATCTAAGAATATATGGAGACTAATGACAACAACAACACAAAGCCACAACTTCAGTGGGATGCAGTGAAGGCAGTTCTACGAGGCAAGTATATTGCAATCCAGGCCTATTTAAAGAAGGAAGAACATTCCCAAATGAACACTCTAAAGACACAATTATTGAAATTGGAAAAAGAAGAACAAATGAGGCCCAAAGTCACCAGAAGGAGAGACATAATAAAGATCAGAGAAGAAATAAATAAAATTGAGAAGAATAAAACAATAGAAAAAATCAATGAAACCAAAAGTTGGTTCTTTGAAAAAATAAACAAAATAGATAAACCCCTAGCCAGACTCATTAAGAGAAAAAGAGAATCCACACACATAAATAGAACCAGAAATGAGAAAGGAAAAATAACGACAGACCCGACAGAAATACAAAGAATTATAAGAGAATACTACGAGCATCTATATGCTAACAAGCTGCAAAACATAGAAGAAATGGACAACTTCTTAGAAAAATACAGCCTTCCAAGACTCACCAAGCAGGAAACAGAAAAACTAAACAGACCAATCACCAGCAACGAAATTGAATCGGTAATCAAAAAACTACCCAAGAACAAAAGCCCTGGACCTGATGGATTCACCTCTGAATTCTACCATACATATAGAGAAGAAATAACACCCATTCTCCTTAAAGTTTTCCAAAAAATAGAAGAGGAGGGAATACTTCCAAACTCTTTCTATGAAGCCAGCATCACTCTAATACCAAAACCAGGCAAAGACCTCAATAAAAAAGAAAATTAGAGACCAATATCCCTGATGAATGTAGATGCAAAAATACTCAACAAAATATTAGCAAATCAAATTCAAAAATACATCAAGAGGATCATACACCATGATCAAGTGGGATTCATCCCAGGGATGCAAGGATGGTACAACATTCGAAAATCCATTAACATCATCCATCACATCAATAAAAAGCAGAACAAAAACCACATGATCATCTCCATAGATGCTGAAAAAGCATTTGACAAAATTCAGCATCGATTCATGATTAAAACTCTCAACAGAATGGGTATAGACGGCAAGTACCTCAACATCATAAAGGCCATATATGACAAACCCACAGCTAACATCATACTTAATAGCGAGAAGCTGAAAGCTTTTCATCTAAGATCGGGAAGAAGACAGGGATGCCCACTCTCTCCACTCTTATTCAACATAGTACTGGAGGTCCTAGCCATGGCAATCAGACAAAGCAAAGACATACAAGGCATCCAGATTGGTAAAGAATAAATCAAATTGTCACTATTTGCAGATGACACAATACTGTACATAAAAACCCTAAAGACTCCACTCCAAAACTACTAGAACTAATATCTGAATTCAGCAAAGTTACAGGATACAAAATTAACACACAGAAATCTGTTGCTTTCCTATACACTAATGATGAACTAACAGAAAGAGAAACCAGAAAAACAATTCCATTCACAATTGCGTCTAAAAGCATAAAATACCTAGGAAACCTAACAAAGGAAGTGAAAGACCTGTACTCTGAAAACTACAAGACACTCCTAGGAGAAATTAAGGAAGACACTAACAAATGGAAATGCATCCCATGCTCTTGGCTAGGAAGAATCAATATTGTCAAAATGGCAATACTACCTAAAGCAATCTACAGATTCAATGCTATCCCCATCAAACTACCAACAGCTTTCTTCAATGAACTGGAACAAATAATTCTAAAATTCATATGGAACCACAAAAGACCCCGAATAGCCAAAGCAATCCTAAGAAGGAGGAATACAACAGGGGGAATTACGCTCCCTGACTTCAAGCTCTACTACAAAGCCACAGTAATCAAGACAATTTGGTATTGGCACAAAAACAGACCCACAGACCAGTGGAACAGAATAGAAAATCCAAACATTTACCCAAACACATACAGTAAATTAATATTTGATAAAGGAGCCTTGGATATACAATGGGGAGATGACAGCCTCTTCAGCAGCTGATGTTGGAAAAACTGGACAGCTACATGTAAGAGAATGAAACTGGACTACTGTCTAGCCCCATACACAAAGGTAAACTCAAGGTGGATCAAAGACCTGAATGTAAGCCATGAAACCATAAAACTCTTAGAAAAAAACATAGGCAAAAATCTCTTGGACATAAACATGAGCGACCTCTTCATGAATATATCCCCCCGGGCAAGGGAAACAAAAGCAAAAATGAACAAATGGGACTATATCAAGTTGAAAAGCTTCTGTACAGCAAAACAAAAAGTACATCAGTAAAACAAAAAGACATCCTACAGTATGGGAAAATATATTCATAAACGATGTATCTGATAAGGGGTTGACATCCAAAATATACAAAGAACTCACACATCTTAACAAACAAAAAGCAAATAACCCAATTAAGAAATGGGCACAGGACATGAATAGACACTTCTCTAGAGAAGAAATTCAGATGGCCAACAGGCACATGAAAATATGCTCCACATCGCTGGTCATCAGAGAAATGCAGATTAAAACCACAATGAGATATCACCTCACTCCAGTGAGGATGGCCAACATCCAAAACACAAACAACAACAAATGTTGGTGAGGATGTGGAGAAAAGGGAACCCTCCTACACTGCTGGTGGGAATGCAAATTAGTTCAACCATTGTGGAAAGCAATATGGAGTTTCCTCAAAAAACTCAAAATAGAAATACCATTTGACCCAGGAATCCCACTCCTAGGAATGAATTTACCCTAAGAATGCAGCAGCCCAGTTTCAAAAAGACAGATGCACCCCTATGTTTATTGCAGCACTATTTACAATAGCCAAGAAATGGAAGCAGCCTAAGTGTCCATCAGTAGATGAATGGATTAAGAAGATGTGGTACATATACACAATGGAATATTATTCAGCCATAAGAAGAAAACAAATCCTACCATTTGCAACAACATGGATGGAGTTAGAGGGTATTATGCTCAGTGAAATAAGCCAAGCCAAAAAAGACAAGTATCAAATGATTTCACTCATATGTGGCGTATAAGAACAAAGAAAAAAACTGAAGGAACAAAACAGCAGCAGACT
>JAQQAC010020896.1:34228240-34250108 GCA_029783875.1 Phataginus tricuspis
GGAAATTAATTCTTAGAAGCAGCCAGAGGCCTAGCACCAAAAGGGTCCTCTTTGGAGAAATACAGATTTGTTCTAATGGTGGTTAATGCTTCCCATTCATGCTGGCCTGAGTTTGCTGAGGTTTGACATTGTTCCAAAGTCATATAACTTGGAAAATTACCATGATCCTTATCTGAAACTGATGCCAGACAGACTCCTTTACTGTTACCCCCATAGACAGGTAATTACTTACTAAAGCCAGCACTATATTGGAATGCAACATCTTGCATGGTAGTATATTCTCACAGCCTTAAGTACAGGCAACTCAAAGCCATTTGTCACCTTTTAAACTATAAAGCCTTTTCTCATTTCCAACTAACAGTCCCTACCTATAGCAGGTTCCTAGAGCCAGAGTACAGCAGTCTAGATCGTGCAAGGTAGGCCTGACTGCTCAAAGAAAAAAATAATATTTGCATTTGAAAATGCATACACACCAAAAAGAATCCAATTGCTAACAAATGTTAGGCCCAATGCACTGAGCCTGGGCCTAAAAGTGGGTCATTAACCAGGGAGGGAGAATATTGACAAGGTTAAGGTCGTTGGCGTTGCTATCTGGCAGACCTGGAATGGAATCTTGAACTACTACTTGAGCCCTCAAAGCCTCAATTTCATCTGCAAAATGGAGATCATAATCTCCACTGCTTCCTGACAGGGACACTGTAAGAATAAATGACATAAAGCATATAGAGTACATAGTATCTAGTACCAAGTATGCATTCAGTAAATGTTCATTATTATAATTATTTTTATGTTCATACTAATGAGTACACAATAGAGTGTTGGAATTTCCAGTGATTTCTAAGACAATGCCCAAAGTGCCCTTCTCTGAACAGCAGCACTGAAATCCATGCCCTACTTAAATGAGAACACAAGGGCAAACACGTGTTTAGATTTTCCCAAGGCAAGAAAACAAACACTGATGCAGATGTGGAAAGAATGTTTTCAGTCCACTGCCTACCTGCAATACGCGCATAAAAGAATTCGGTATGTTATTAAACAAGTAATTGCCTTTGTTTTATTATTTTTCCAAATAAAAATCACCCACGTCAAACCTAAGACCCAGCTGCCCAGGAGTCCCCAAGTCCTACAGACTTACTGTAACCCTTACTTGTAATATCTGTATTAAGACACAGGTTTTACTGCTTTAAAAAAAAAAAAGCAGGGCAGGAGGATTCAAAAACACTACAGCTCCTTAAACTCAGAAGTTAATTTCCACTCTCACGGTAATACTCCAGAGATCATGTATGGGGTTGGGTGGCTCCGCTCCCCAAGGGCATCCAGGGACACAGCCTCCTTCTACCTTGTTGTTCTACCATCTCCTGTGGTCCCCAGGACAGCAGTGTTAGCATCACCCAAGAACTTGTTAGAAATGCAAATTTTCATGCCTGTCCCAAACCTACTGAATCAGAAACTCCAGGGGTGTGGCCCTGCAACCTGTGCTTCTGGAAAAGCCTTCTGGGTGCTGCCCTTATCTGTGTGGTCAAAATGGTGTTATTGCTACTTCCATGTTCTAGACCATACAAAGGAGGAAAAGAGGAGATAGGAGATAAGTCATTTCCTGTAAAGGAAGAGAAATGGAAATGACACACATTGCACATTCTGTTTGCCCCCCTTTGGCAAGATGCATGGTCAAAAGGGCACACCTAGCTGCAAAGCAAATGCTGTCTCTAGAAGGTAGTCACGTGTCTTGGGGAAACTAGGGCAGTTCTAGGTTAAAGGGAAGAATGGATGTTGGGTGATAATCAGAAGTCTTTGCCACACTAATAGAGGAAATGGCGACAGCCTCCTAGTCTCCACATAGCGGGCAACCCAACATCTCCAGGATCTTAGAGAGGTTGTTCTTTCTCCATTTTGACTTCTTCCATCCCCTAAATAACAAGCTTAGTCAAGCCAGTCCTCTTAGGGCTCTTTTCTTTTCATCCCCCTTAGTCTCTTTCATTCATTTCCCCAAGCCCTTATACAAGAGCAGGAAGTGGAACAGTGAGCATGGGGAATACTACTGCATAGCAGAAAACTCAAAAGTTTACACACCCTGTTCTAAAGATCCCCTCAACCATTCCTACCAGAACCTCCCCCTGGTCAACTTTCTTGCACATCTTCATCTTTGAGTTCCTCATCCCCTCAGTTCTTGGCTGCCCTTGGGTACCTAAAATTGCTCCCAGCTTCTAAGAGAAATTCTGTTCTCAGTCTCTGACACGGCCAGTAGGGGCAGGAAGGCAGGGGGAACAGGAGCTTCCTCTCATACCTGAACAGACGATGGGTGCACTTCCCTAAACAAAGGCAAATCTCACTGACAGGAATTCTGCTATCAGGCTAGAAACAGTACTGATTCTAACTAGAGAATTAGAGAATAAGTACTAATTATTTCTCCACCCAAAAGGACGCCGTGGTGGCTCCATGCATATCAGTTCATCTTGGAAACATGCTAAATGTCTTCCTAGCAGTAGCATACCATGTAAATTTAAATCAATTAAATAAGAGGATTTAGGAACAGGGGTTATGCAATAGGTAGCATTTGTTTCACATGTTTATTTTCCATTTTTTTAAATGGCCTCTTCAAGACGAAATTTATCCTGAAATGGCAAAGATTTATAGAAGCATTATTTTTAGATTAGCATTTCTTCCCATGATATCAACAGGCTATTTCACTTAATTGCCAAAGAGGAAAAAATGTTTAGTTAAATAAAATCTTTAAACAGAAGACATATAAGGTTTAAAAGTTGAAACAGCACAAAGTACAAAATCAAAAGGAAATTTCTCCATCCCTGCTTTGTTCTCCCCAAAGGTTACTTTGTTAACAACTTCAAAGGTATATCCTTCCAGGAAAAAAAAGGTACATATTATAATGATGATTATGGTTCTGCATTTATCAGAAGTCTACTCTCTGTACTAGGCATTTTATATGTAAGCACGTAATCCTCATAATCACCTTATGATTTTACAGGTGAGCAAACTGAGGCACAGGGAAAGACTTGGGTGACTCTCCCAAGGTCACACATTAGGCATTGGAGGTGACAATCAGCTCAGGCGCGTGGACTCTAGAGTCCAGGGTCTGAAGTACCACACTGAATGGGATCATCTTCACCCAGTGGACCACACGTTTCTCAAAGTAAAGCCATCCAGACACTCACTCCTGGAACCCCAATGCAGATGCTCAAGAGATGTTCTCTTGCACAGCTATATGTAGCATTTCTAATTTGTTCCCCACCCAAGAAATAAAAAATGATTTTAAAATAAAATTACAAAGTAGAGAAAACCTTGTGGAAAAAGAGATCAAACCCAAAGAATAGCCAATAGAAGGGAATAGGTAGCCCCTCCCTTCCCTTTCTCTGTTATTTTCCCTTTCCCTGTCCCCTCGCCTAAGGAGTACTGATATGAGCATTTCCAGGATTACAGATGGAAGAGGGAGGGATGGGAAGAGGGTTCTTTCCGCACAAAAGTGAAGCTGGGCAGGTCATCTCCCAGGGTGGTTCCATCTGGGAGGAAGAGGTTGCTCCACAGAGGGTGGTATGCTACCAGAGTCTCAGAAAGAAGATTTGAATTCTTCAGTGTCAAAGAAAAATTGCACCAGAGTTAAACAGACAGGGAAGACTGTTCAAGGCTCGTGCAATAGGGGAGAGAGATTGAACAAAGGGCAAGGTAGGAGACTCGTTAAGTGTTAGGAGTGAGCTGGTGGAAAAACACTAGAGGAAGTTAGAAGGGAAGTTGGTCAATGTGACTGGGCCCTCTGTGTCTGCTAATTGGTGCTTATGGAAGTTAGACTCCTACTGGCCCACAGAGACTGGGAGACAGGGATACTACATCTCCTGATGATTACATTTCAAAGAGATGGCACCTGGGTGTTTGAGAAAGATACTCTGGGTTATAAAACTGGCAAAAAGGTGGGAGAAGATTTAGATCTCAAAGGGGCAGAGAAAAAATTTGTAACTGAAGGTTTTCCAAAGTAAGCACTCTAAGAAGAAGAGATCAGAGGCCTAGAGTCGGGGAGAAGCCCTCTTGTAAGACTGACAAATTTAGTCAAGCCAAGTGGAACTTGAAGGCTAACTAAGTAGGCAGGCTCCTTCCAAGTGACGGTGTCCCTTGTACACTCTGCAGACAGGCCCCAAGGCCCAGATCTGCAGCAACGCTGTCTTTGTCCCCAGCAGCACCTCAAAGCTGATTTTTCCTTTCACTGTGAAAACAGCCCCATGTTTGGAAAGTGACTTTTTTTTCCTCTTCAGCTTTGGCTTTCTTCCCTCTCCTTTGGCATCTAAACTGTTAGGATTCTGAAAAGCATTTCATTTAAAAAAATACAATTGAATAGCAAAGCTCTCTTAATCAGTTCCCAGCACTGCACCAACTTAGCTGACTTTGCATTTTTAAAAAGCTGCCCAGCTTCCTGCAGAGGCAAGATAGCACCATGTAAACACGGCTATTGCCAGCAGGCTTTCTTCTGCTTAATTCTGGGCGGCTTTTACCTGAATGGCTTAGATGTAGTTCTACTCAGAGACAAGACTATCCAATGGGAGACTGTTGGCAAGGAAGATACTGAAACACTGTCAACAGTTAATTCATGCAGAAACCAGAAGAAATTCTATTTACGTAGATTTACTAGTAGCACAGCTCATAGCCTTGACTGTAGACTGTGCCTGTCTCAACTCTGGAAAAGAAAAATCGGTCATTAATTTAAGTCTCTTTGTCAAAACTGATTTCCCATCCCTTCTGCTTATGGAAAGGGTTCTTCCATAGCTCTACTATGTCATCAAATCATCTATTTCCCTTCATTAATAGCCCAGCATTTACATCATGGCAGGAGACTTGTTTAAAGTCTAAAGCCTGCAGCTGCTTCCCCATATCACCTGCCTAGGAGTGAGAAAAAACCTGCCAAACGGTCTTTCTTGTTCATCCCACACCAAGCTAATTCTAAAACTAACAGGAGTGAAGCTGCTTTGAAGAGTGATTCAAGATTCTGCTCTAAGGTTTGCTTCTTCATCCCTTCTCTCAATTGGAAAATTGATCCTTCTGTATCTCAGGAAGCACCTTCCAAGTATCCTAAAAACATGGACCCAGGGAGACCCTGAGATCGTCCCCTTGGGGTATCCTAGCTCCAGGAACCCCGTTAGATTCTCTGGTCAACTTAGGCAAGATATGAGCCAGTGGAGCAGCAACTCCCATTTTGTGGATAGCAAAATGCCACTCTGAGGCAGGCTGTGAGCTTCACATCCTTAAGGAAAAGAAGAAAAGAGCTGTCACCCAGCGAATAACACAGAACCAGAGAGAGACAAGGGTGCATCTGGTCCCATCTGACAGAGCTTGGTCTCCTCAGGGGTAGAACAAATCCATCAACTCTCAAAACTGCTGACCCACCCTTAAGACCTGTGCTGTCTGCCACCTAGTTTCCTAAAGCCAGCTTCATATTTCAGGAAAGAGTTTTCTTAACTGGAACAGAGAAGCTGTTACTCTGGGTTTTGTTTTATTATGTTCTCAAGGTTGTATCATCTCTATAAAACACCATTCAACTAATATCCACATGTGCATGCTGCTTTTCAATCAAGCCTCAGAGACTACTGTGAGTTTCAAATAGGAGATCTTATTTTTAAGTAACACTTTTCAAATATTTATCTGAAAGCATTTTCTAAAATGGCCAAATGAAATGTAAGGGGTTGTTATGCAAAACAGAGTGGGGCATTTAAAAATGAGGATAGGAATCCCTTCCCATCCTCACCATGTGCAACATGTGAAGCCCCTATGTTCCTGGATTAGCAAGAAGTGTACCCATCATCTCAGCACAACCTTTATATATCCACAATTCACACCACTACGATAACAACCAACATAAAAGCATAAAATGGAAGGTACTTACCCCAGAAACCTGGAGACAAGGAGAGTGGTTTCAATGCATATTCAAACTGGCTCTGAACTTTCTGGAAAACAAGGCAAAAAGAAAGTACCATGAGCTTCATAGCCTATTTATCTTCTTATTAATATCAGCTCTGATGGGTCCTAATTCCTCTTTCTGGTTTTACAGTGTCTTGCCTGAGGATTTCAGCCTAGGCAAGTTCACTATGGATTCAGTGAAATGGAGAAATGACAAGGAAACATTCTTGGGGTAAATGGGTTGATACCCAGCTTTATTCTCCCAGCACTAAGTTGAGCACTAGAATCATGCCTGCATTCCGTACTCTGCAGGCCCATAATCCACCTCCATCTTTGCCTCTGCTCAGAGCACTGAGCAGAGCTCAGTCAATAATAGCTTATTGCCAGTGGGCGTGGAAGTACTAGCCTAGCAGTTGGCCAATTACATCATCAAGTAGTTTAGAGTCAGGTGAGGATCCTGACTATAGGAACTTCCATTTTCCCCACATACAGATAAACTCAGACACAGAACACAGGAGTTCTGCACAAGTGTCTTGCCAAAGGGTTTCAGGTCCGGGCAAGTTCACTATGGATTCAATGTGACCAAAGAAATTATAGTAGAACGTTCTTGGGGTGAAAGGGTTATATCCAACTTTACTTCCACGGTGGCAGGTCAATCACTAAAATCTCGTGCACTCGGAGTGAGTCTGCATGCAGCAAGCCAGTCTCCACCTCTGAGCCTCTCTGCCTGCACGGCCATCCTCTGGGCCTCTGTCCTCGGCACTGCCACCACTTCAGCCTCTGCTCTGCTCTTCTGCAGCCTTACAGTCATGCCACCGTGTCACCCAAAGCACTGGGCAGGGCTCTCTATATAGAGTCAATAGTGACACATTACCCACACGTGTGTAGTGAGCTAGCCAACAAGGGCCAAGTGTGAATCCTGGACACAGGAACCTTCATTTTATCCACAACATGTTTACATACCTGTGCTGAGTATGAACTTGAAGCCCAATGGATTGAGCCTTTCTGAATTCCTATGTCTTTTTGCACCCCAGTGTTTTCCTCCAGCCCTCAAATACAGCTCTTCCCTGAACTTGGGCAGAAGCAAGGCATACAGTGGCAAGGGAAGGCTTTGGCAACAGCTGGATTCATACTTACAGGTCACTGGGTCATTAAGCTGGATTTGGCATATGATTATGTGTATACACATGCACTCACATCTTTCAAAGGTTCCTAGGAGGCACAGGATGCAGAAAACTGTGCTCTTCCACTAATCAGTGGTGTGAACTTGGCAAATGGTGATAGGGAAGAAAACTAACACTTATAACCAGGCCAGCTGAGCTGGGAACATTTGCATGTATTTATCTTATTTAGCACACCTGAACAGCTTGTAAGACAAGGGAAATGAGACTCAGATGAGAGCTAAATAGCTTGGCTAATGTTGACAACTATTATGTTGCAAGAACAAGATTTAAAACCCAAGTCTGTGACTTCAAAGCACAGGCTCTTTCCATAAACAATACTGGCTCCAAACCCACAGTGTGTCTTTCTTCATTTACACCATGAGGAGGTTGCATGGATGTTTATTAAGAAAAGACATATGTGTACATGCATATGTATATAGGAAGGACCTTAAAAAAAATAGCCCAAAGGGTCAACAAGAAGTCTCTGGAGCAGCAAATGAGCATAGCAGGAAAGTAAGGAAGAGAGAGAGAACATATATAAAACTTGAATCCTCCACAATTAAAATGTATCTATGTATCATTTGTACAATTAAAAAAATAAAATAAAGGGGACTGAACCAGATAATGCTGGAAGTCTCTTCTAGCTAGGTCACTGTGTATTCTAACTGAGCAGCAGCTTCAGCAGCCCTTCCTACTGTCCCACTTCACCTGAAAATGCAAGATGATTTTTACTAAGACTGTAGAGCAATTGTGCCATCCAGTGGTCACCCAGAAAATTACAAAGTACCTTTTCCTTTTAACAGAAATTCAGCCCAGGTGTTTAGTAGCATTCAGCCTTGAGGAAAAAATTAGTCGCATTTTTACTTAGCAATGATAAGTTCATTTGATAAAAGTAGTTTTCCATATGATAAAATTTCTTTATTATTGCCCCAAGCAACACACACTTTTCTCTGTTACACCTATGTTGACATTCTTCAGTTCCAGGTTCGTTCATAGACTCACCAGTCAATAGCCAGCAAGAAACCTAGGCGCTCAGGGAACCTGCCCACATCATTTTACAGAGGAGGAAATCTGTCTGTGGCCTGAGCACCCCTTTTTTATCGACAATGCCATCACCCCCGGCATAACCTGAAGTCAGCTACTGAAGGAATACCAGGAGGAAATCTCCTTCCTAGAAATGTCCTACATAAAAGCTCTGAAGCTGCCATCTGGAGCTAGATTAAGAGGCAAATCAAACTAAGCAGAATTTGAAGTCATAATCCCCAAGATGCATCCTTGCATACATAGTAGATTAACATGAGTTACAGAAAGTAGGTTAATAAGGTTAAATATATACATTAACTGCTCAATAAGTTATCTGGGAAGAAAAATTATAATTTCTAGAAAATTCCAAATAAGTTAAAAAATTCGCCAAATGATTGGTCTGTCTGGGACACCTATGATAGTGTCCTGACAGATCTCCTGCATTTTATGTTGGACCAGTACCTGTGGGAGGAACAGCAAAGTACTGCATATTTATTTTACACACAAACACAAATGCATACCAACACAAACATACATACACACACATATGCACACACCTGTGACGGCAACTATGAGGACAAATCACTAAGCCTCAGTTCATCCAGCTATGACATGAAAACATTATATCACCAATCCCGTAGAGTCATGTTAAGAATTAAATAAGACCATGCGTTTAAAGTGCTTAGCACAGTGTCCAGCATATAGTAAGTACTCAATAAATTATGTTGGTGGTGGTGTTACTGTTGTTTCATTATTGCTAAATTAAGACCAACGAAAAGTGTTGGGTCCTGTAGGGTCTTGCATGCTCTGTATCCAGCACATCAAGCAGAAACCAGATGACCAGCTATCATACAAGTCATGTAAGAGGGTCCTTTGTTAGGTGAGAGGTTGAATCTCATGAACTCTGATGTGCCTTCAAACTCGACACCTCTGTGATTTTGTCTTCCTAAGGGTTAACACATGCATAGGTTCAGCAAGGTCTTCAGTCTTCCATTCCTACCCCACCTCAACTGTGGCTGCCATGACAACAAACTTGCACACCAAATAAAGCAAGAATAAATAGCAAGATCTGATCTCAGGGCAGAGAAAAGGAGGGGGAACAATATAGCTACAGCCCCACCCTTGTTTTTGTCACTTTCTATAATGCCTAATACTTATACTTACATATACTTAATAAATGTTTCTTTATTAAACATTTCTTGGCATTCTTGCTTTCTTTGTTCTCTAGTTAATGAAAGCATGGCCTTTTCTATTTAGATCAGTGAGGCTAGGCAATCAATATTCTCATTAAAACAAAAATCCTTCATGAGTAACCAGTGTCAAATTCTTTGTCACACGGGGGTTCTTAATCTTTTGCAAGGTGAGATGCCTGCCTCAGTAAGTAAAGTCTACAAATGCACAGATAAAATACATTGTATCACAAAGGGACTGATTGTATTGAAATACAATTCCATCCATGGATCCCCAAGACCCTAAGAATGACAAGTAAGAACCCATGAGAAGGGACCCAGTAAAAGAAACACCCACCAATGACACAGATAGGGGCTGATGTGGTAACCACTGGTAACTACTGAACTGCTCTTGGTCTCCAGCTCCCCACTTTTGCAAATAGGTTATTAAAAACCCCATGGCCTTCTCTTGTCCAGAGAAAACAAATCCCTTGAGTTAGTCACCTCTTCCCTGTTTTTTTCTTCTTTCTCTGTTGTAGGAAATAATGTTCCTATAAAGCAGCATAGTAATTCTGCTTTCCAGTTTGTCTCCCTGGGCATGAGACAGAACATGTATTACAAGGGTCATCACGGTGTAATGCACAGAACAGCCACTCTGAAATGAGCCAGCACAGATTTTGAATCCCACTTCCTGCCAGGAGTAAGTCATTGAAGCCTTCTTCCTCTGAGGCATAGGAATAAGGAGTGCTGTATTAAAGCAATGATGTAGGTAAAGTGCCTGGCACAGAGCCTAGCAGATGGTTATTGTTCCCTAGATGCTGATTCCTTCTTCCACACCAATAGCTGAAAAAACAATATGCTGGTTATATCCCATCTACCACCAAATCCACTCTCTACCTGTTGTCTAGCGACTCTGCTGCTAGAGGTTGACAAGAATGGACTGCATCAGTATGTTCCCTTGCCCTTTGGCTTCACTTAGATTCAGACATTGAAAAGCATCAATTGTGTATTGGAAGGAAAGAAGAAAGTAAAATCAGGTTTTAAAATCACTGAGCTCCCTATCTACCAGGTCAGCTGAGCTGCGTGCACATCTCTAACAAAGGCAGCCCTCTCCAAAAAGCTATTCTCTCTGGGCTCCCATAACCACTCCCTCCCTTAGGCCTAGGGGTAGAATGGTTCCTCAGCTCTAGCCCTGGAGTGATGCACGGTTTCCTGAATCCTGTCCACACCATTATAAACACTGCTTTTACTAAAGTCTCCTCAATTACCCCGTTGGTATGGCATGTTTCCTCTTGAACCCTGAGTGACATTAGACAATAGCTGACAAATGAGGAAGGAAATCTAGAGTAGTCTGTAAGATTTGTGTCAAATCATTCAGGCGCAATCACACACACACACATACATACACACTCTAGCTTGGTATTTGTTGTATTGAATGTGCCCTGGATGACACATGCATCCTTTTGCTTGTCCTGGTAAGAATGGCCCTCTTTTATATTTAGAAAAAGAAGAAGCAAACAAACAAACGTACAGTTAAGGGATAAAGCAAACTCTTCCTTCATAGTTACTTACACAATCAGGTAGGAGGTATAGAAGTAGAAGCTAGATTTCTCCAACTGTATCTTGTTTTGTAGATTTGAGTTTGGAACCATGCAAGTATTTTATATAATTATAAAACTAACTAAATTTTAAAACAAAGCTAAAATTAAACAAATGTAAGTATATATCAGCTTGACAACATAAACATACAGAAAGGAACTGTTTCAAAAAACTTAAAAACAGTAATTTGACAGCGTATCCCTAGCAGGATATACCTTAGGGCAATGATTCTCAACTAGTGGCAATTTTGGCCCGAAGAGACATTTGCCAATGTCTGGAGATATTTTTGATTATCACAGGTGTGAGAACTACTATTAGAATCTGCTAATTAGAGGCCAGCAATGCTGCTAAACATACACAGAACAGCCCCAACCACCCCTCCCCTCAACAGCAAAAAGTATACAGTCTGATGTCAATACTGCCCTCACTGAGAAGCCCTGTTTAGGGCAGGAGTCAGCAAACTTTTTCTTAAAGGGACAAATAGTAAATATTTTAAGTTCACAAGCCATAGTCTCTCTTGCATTGACTCAACTCTGCCAACATAGTGAGAAAGCAGCCACAGTATGTAAATGAGTGAGTGTGGCTAGGTTCTAGTAACACCTACTGACAAAAACTAGGCAGCCAATTCATAGTCGTCATCTGCTGACCCTACTTTAGCATAAATAGGAACTGAAAGATGCTTTAATTTTGATAATTATATTATTGGTTATACTTTTGGTATTTGTGGTATGAGACTATTGTGAGATAATACAAATGAGTATGCTGGAATCACTGGAATCTAGAATTTTCTATATACTAGCAACAAAGAATTAGAAAATAAATTTTTAAATATACAAAGCAGAAACAATATTATACACTTCGAAATAAATCTTGTGAAATATGTGCAAGACTCTTACATTGAAAACTATAAGACATTTTGAAAGAAATTTTAAAAGAGCTAAGTGCAATATAATGAGTTATAAGAAATACATATTTGGTCATTTAGATGGACAAAAACAGATATTTCCCAGGTATATTTGGTCTTCATCCACAGTTCTGGAAAACAATGTAGAACCTTAAAGTTGAAGTGGTTGTCCTGTCATGTTGATGAGAGACTTTTGGACCCCAATGGTAGGGGCTGGAGGTTGAATCAGCTAATGGCCAATGATTTAGTCAATCATGACTCTGCATTGAAGCCCTCATAAAAACCCATGAGAAAAGCCTCTTTCTCTCTCTTTTGCATCCTGTTTCTCTGTGGGAGAGAGCTTCCTTGCCTGGGGAACCAGAAGACGTCTACATGCCACCAAGACAGGCCCTGTAACTCCAGACAGAGGAAATCCCAGGACAAAATACCTCTAAAACCAAAATCAGTCAAAGGGAGAAATAAAGTTTAAAATCCGTCTCTCTTCCCTGCTCCAGCAGAAGTAAAACCAGCCCCTCCCCCTCATCTCTCAGGTCCAGATAAGCCCTCCGTTGCCCAGGTAATTACCCACTGATATGGAGATGAACGTATCTCCACCCTGAGGAATGCCTGTTGATATGCAGATGCACTAAAGCCAGGCAAGATATTCTGGAAATATTACCATTTTACGCACAGGCCCCTAGCTCCAGAAGGATAAAAGCTCCTTTATTTGGGAACTTGCCCTACGTATCTCTTCATCTGGCTATTAACTTATATCCTTTAAGGTATCCTTTATTAAAATGGTAAATTTAGGCGTTTTCCTGAGTTCTGTGAGCCACTCAAGCAAATCAATCAAATGGAAAGGGAGGTCATTGGAACCTCCAATCTGTAGACAGTAGGTCAGAAGCATAGGTAAACAGCCTGGGGCTTGCAACTGGTGTGTGGAGTCAGGGGTGGAAGGCAGTCTTGTGGGATGGAGCCCTTAACCTGGGAATCTGGTGCTGTCTCTGTGTACATAGCATCAGAATTGCATGGTATCATGCATGGCTTCAGACACCATCCCCTCCCCCCACACACACCCTCCGTCACACACACATATACATACACATTGGAATCAGGTCTGGGCACCCAAAAGGAGTGGGTGTGGAATACACTAAGTCAATGGAGAAATATGCTAGGTTCTTGGAATAAAAGGCTCAAAATTACTAAGAGGTACAGTCTCTTTAAATTGATATATAAACTCCAACTTCTCAGATCACAAAGGTATAAAATTAGAAATAAATTTCAGAAAGAAATCAAAAAGGCTCACAAATACATGGAGACTTAACAACATTCTCCTAATGAATCAATGGGTTAACGACCAAATCAAAACAGAAATCAAAGAATATATGGAGACTAATAACAACAACAACACAAAGCCACAACTTCTGTGGGACGCAGTGAAGGCAGTCTTAAGAGGAAAGTACATTGCAATCCAGGCCCATTTAAAGAAGGAAGAACATTCCCAAATGAACAGTCTAAGGACACAATTATTGAAACTGGGAAAAGAAGAACAAATGAGGCCCAAAGTTACCAGAAGGAGAGACATAATAAAGATCAGAGAAGAAATAAATAAAATTGAGAAGAATAAAACAATAGAAAAAATCAATGAAACCAAAAGCTGGTTCTTTGAAAAAATAAACAAAATAGATAAACCCCTAGCCAGACTCATTAAGAGAAAAAGAGAATCTACACACATAAACAGAATCACAAATGAGAAAGGAAAAATAACGACGGACCCCACAGAAATACAAAGAATTATAAGAGAATATAACGAGCATCTATATGCCAACAAGCTGCAAAACCTAGAAGAAATGGACAACTTCTTAGAAAAATACAGCCTTCCAAGACTCACCAAGCAGGAAACAGAAAAACTAAACAGACCAATCACCAGCAACGAAATTGAATCGGTAATCAAAAAACTACCCAAGAACAAAAGCCCTGGACCTGATGGATTCACCTCTGAATTCTACCAGACATATAGAGAAGAAATAACACCCATTCTCCTTAAAGTTTTCCAAAAAATAGAAGAGGAGGGAATACTTCCAAACTCTTTCTATGAAGCCAGCACCACTCTAATACCAAAACCGGGCAAAGACCTTACCAAAAAAGAAAATTACAGACCAATATCCCTGATGAACGTAGATGCAAAAATACTCAACAAAATATTAGCAAACCGAATTCAAAAATACATCAAGAGGATCATACACCATGATCAAGTGGGATTCATCCCAGGGATGCAAGGATGGTACAACATTCGAAAATCCATCCACATCATCCACCACATCAACAAAAAGAAGAACAAAAACCACATGATCATCTCCATAGATGCTGAAAAAGCATTTGACAAAATTCAGCATCCATTCATGATTAAAACTCTCAACAAAATGGGTATAGAGGGCAAGTACCTAAGCATCATAAAAGAAATATATGACAAACCCACAGCTAACATCATGCTTAACAGCGAGAAGCTGAAAGCTTTTCAACTAAGATCGGGAACAAGACAGGGATGCCCACTCTCTCCACTGTTATTCAACATAGTACTGGAGGTCCTAGCCACGGCAATCAGACAAAGCAAAGACATACACGGCATCCAGATTGGTAAAGAAGAAGTCAAATTGTCACTATTTGCAGATGACATGATACTGTACATAAAAAACCCTAAAGACTCCACTCCAAAACTACTAGAACTAATATCTGAATTCAGCAAAGTTCCAGGATACAAAATTAACACCCAGAAATCTGTTGCTTTCCTATACAGTAACGATGTACTAACAGAAAGAGATATCAGAAAAACAATTCCATTCACAATTGCATGAAAAAGAATAAAATACCTAGGAATAAACCTAACTAAGGAAGTGAAAGACCTATACTCTGGAAACTACAAGACACGCCTAGGAGAAATTAGAGGACACTAACAAATGGAAATGCATCCCATGCTCTTGGCTAGGAAGAATAAATATTGTCAAAATGGCTATACTACCTAAAGCAATCTACAGATTCAACGCAATCCCTAACAAACTACCAACAGCTTTCTTCAATGAACTGGAACAAATAATTTTAAAATTCATATGGAACCAGAAAAGACCCCGAATAGCCAAAGCAACCCTGAGAAGGAGGAATCAAACAGGGGGAATTATGCTCCCTGACTTCAAGCTCTACTACAAAGCCACAGTAATCAAGACAATTTGGTATTGGCGCAAAAACAGACCCACAAACCAGTGGAACAGAATAGAAAATCCAAACATTAACCCAAACATATACAGCCAATTAATATTTGATAAAGGAGCCTTGGATATACAAGTTGGAAATGACAGCCTCTTCAATAGCTGGTGTTGGCAAAACTGGACAGCTACATGTAAGAGAATGAAACTGGACTACTGTCTAGCCCCATACACAAAGGTAAACTCAAGGTAGATCAAAGACCTGAATGTAAGTCATGAAACCATAAAACTCTTAGAAAAAAACATAGGGAAAAATCTCTTGGATATAAACATGAGCGACTTCTTCATGAACATATCTCCCCGGGCAAGGGAAACAAAAGCAAAAATGAACAAGTGGGACTATATCAAGTTGAAAAGCTTCTGTACAGCAAAGGACACCATCAGTAGAACAAAAAGACATCCTACAGTATGGGAAAATATATTCATGACTGATGTATCTGGTAAGGGGTTGACATCCAAAATATATAAAGAACTCACGCACCTTAACAAACAAAAAGCAAATAATCCAATTAAGAAATGGGCAGAGGACATGAATAGACACTTCTCTAAAGAAGAAATTCAGATGGCCAACAGGCACATGAAAAGATGCTCCACATCACTAATCATCAGGGAAATGCAGATTAAAACCACAATGAGATATCACCTCACAGCAGTATGGATGGCCACCATCCAAAAGACAAACAACAACAAATGTTGGTGAGGATGTCGACAAAGGGGAACCCTCCTACACTGCTGGTGGCAATGTAAATTAGTACAACCATTGTGGAAAGCAGCATGGAGGTTCCGCAAAAAACTCAAAATAGAAATACCATTTGACCCAGGAATTCCACTCCTAGGAATTTACCCTAAGAATGCAGGAGCCCAGTTTCAAAAATACATATGCACCCCTATGTTTATCACAGCAGTATTTACAATAGCCTAGAAATGGAAGCAGCCTAAGTGTCCATCAGTAGATGAATGGATAAAGAAGATGTGGTATATATATACACAATGGAATATTATTCAGCCATAAGAAGAAAACAAATCCTACCATTTGCAACAACATGGATGGAGCTAGAGGGTATTATGCTCAGTGAAGTAAGCCAAGCCGAAAAAGACAAGTACCAAATGATTTCACTCATATGTGGAGTATAAGAACAAAGAAAAATAAAACTGAAGGAACAAAACAGCAGCAGACTCACAGAACCCAAGAATGGACTAATAGTTACCAAGGGGAAAGGGAATGGGGAAGATGGATGGGAAGGAAGGGATAAGAGGGGAAAAAGGGACATTACGATTAGCAGACCTAAGGTAGGGGGGGCACGGGTAGGGCTGTACAACTCAAGAGAAGACAAGTAGTGATTCTATAGCATCTTACTATGCTGATGGACAGTGACTGTAATGGGGTTGGTGGGGGGGACCTGATGAAGGGGGTACTTTAATCACCATAATATTGCACATGTAATTGTAGATTAATGATAGCAAAATGAATTATAAAAAAAAAAGAAAAAAAAGGAACCAAAATGTGCTAAACTGGGATAGGAGAAGAGGGTATAGATAAGGCTGAACTGTATGTAAATGTTTTAAGGAACCTTTAGATGTATTTATATAGCAACTTAGGAACATTTTTTAAATAAAATTTTGAGAAAATTATATAATATGTGTGAAAGGCTTTAAACTCTTAGGAGGAATGGAGCTATTCAAATTTGAAATGTTGGTATTATTAATAACAACAGTTTTAGTATATGTCAAGCACTTTTTACCCTTTAGAAGACAGGGTTTTTATGAACACAAGGAAGGGTGGTGGTAGGAAACACGAGTTCCCAGTGAAGCAGACTGCCCTTTCCTCTGACTACACTCATAGAGGACATGGAGACAGCCTCCTAGTCCCCACACAGTGGGTAACCCAATAGCCCCAGGATCTTTCAGAGAGCTTGTACTTTTTTCCACTTTCTTTATCTGGGGCAAAATGGAAGATTAGCTGCTACTTAGTTAATTTCACTTTTTAGGACTTTCTGTTTCTCTGTTTCCCTTTTCTTCTTCTTTGCCAGTGTAAAGAAGACATGACCCTTTACTCCTCAATTTCCTTTTTCCTCCTTTTAGATCCTTTACGGATTTTTGGCTCTGATTTCGACTCTAATTGGCTCTAATTTGGCTCTAATTTCGACTAGCAAAGCCAATACTTTCTCAAGGTCTCTGTTTTTCTTCTGCAAAAATGGATAGTAGTGCCTGCCTCTAGTGTATGCTCAGAAAGAGGACTCTGCTCAGGCCAGGGGTGGAGGGAAGGGTATTGGTTGTGGAGGTGGGAAAGTGTTTCCTACTCACTCAGGCAGTTATTTTGGGTGAACCATTTACCTTCTTTAAGCTGCGGCTGGCCTATTTTTAAAAAAAGTAATAATTTAAAAACACACCAAGAGGGTATTTGTAAGGATTCAATAATGGATATGAAAGTTCTGCAATATCCACAAGGCTCTATACAAATGTTGTTATGTTATTATCTTATGGGTTTCCAGTTTGCTGGGCAACTGGAAATATAGGAGTACACTGTAATTGATCCTACTCGCAAATGCCAGCTTGTTTGCCCCTGCAAGTGGTTTACCCTTCTTGAGGATTAAGGATGTTTCACAGAGTCATCCATTTATTTAACAATTCTAACATATTTTTGTGTGTGCCTACGAAGCATAAAGTGCTCTCCTGGGCACTGGGCACAATCCTTGACCTTGTGGGGCTTAGTCATGTGGGAGAGACAGATGATAAATAAGCACGCAGACAGTAAACTTTATAATTTCAAATTGTGGTATGCTATGAAGGGAACTCACTGACAGGGCTGTGGTAGAGAGTTCCGGCAGGTGGGCTGGAGGGAACTGCCCTGTGCTGGCCCTTGCTAGGATGTGCCTCTCAGAGCTGGAAGGAGCCCTGAAACATTGCTGGTCTTTCCCCTCATCCTTGGTTGGCCCTCTATTTAAGTGTTCCAGACTCAGGAGAGCTTTTTAGAAAAGCTGCCCTTGGCCATTGCTCCTTTGCTGCCTGCCTTCTGCCCCATGCTGGGCAGGAATACATGATGCTTCCCTGGCCTTGGCCCTAAGCCCGAGCCCTAGGATTCACCACCTCAGCATCTGCTACCATCTCCAACAGAGGACAGAGACGCCTTATTTACCAGGGTAGGGCTCTTGCCTAAGCCTGCACCCTGCAGTAAGTGGGCCAGCTTCTGGGATGCCAGCTCCCAGGCTTGCAGGCTGAGTGAATTCCATAAACAGTCATTTTGGGAGCTGACTAGATTTTCATCAGGAAGCTGATGAAGCCTGCTTCCTTCTCATGCATGCCTTATTGGGACAGCCTGGCACTGACTCAGGCAGCCCACTCAGTACCTACCTTTTGAATCCGGCACAGAAGGAGCTGGGGAGCCAGCCGGAAGGAAGCTTTTGGTATTCATTTTCCTTCTCACATTTAAAAACTCTGCCCTCTGAGACAGAGAAAATAATGACCATGAAATAGACCTGGGTAGTCGCATGTAGGGATGAAGGATAAAATCTAAGTGGCAGGTGTTTACATGATCTTGCTACCCTGGAAATCTAATGATCCCCCATGGCTAGGAAAGAAGATAACAACTTGAGAGGCTATGTGGGGTAGAGAGTTGGGTTCTTTGGACACTGCTCCTAACCAGATGGTGACTTTAGGCAAATCACTTCACCTATCTGGTCCTAGATCCCTTTGTTTGTAAAATAAGCAGGATGGGCTAGATGATGTCACTAGACCTTTCCACATCAAATAATGAGATTTTATACAGCATTCCAGGTATAATCATTGAAAACAATGTTTTCGAGTCTCTGTTCTTTCGTTCTTCTTTTTTTCTAACTCCTTTCCTTCCTTCCTTCCTTTTTTTTTTAAGTGGCCAGGAAAGGGAAATCAGAGGCTAATTCTCTGCTGGTGAGATAATGTCATTCCACAGATGCTATAGGTTGGTGACTTAAATACTTTGTTTGTGACTGATGTTTAGTTTCTGCAGAACTGAAACCCCCAGGCGCCAAGACTGGCCTCTGGCTTCTTCCTCATTGATGGGTTCAAGAAAGTGATTCAGTTGTTCCTCCAATCATCAGTGGGGAAGGAAGAGGAGGGGAAGTCAGGCATTGGGTGGTGTGGATAAAATGAAGGTTCCTGTGGCCAGGATTCTCACCTGGCCCTGGTTGGCTAGCTCACTACACAAGTGTGGGCAATGCGTTGTTATTGACTTTAAATAAAGAGCCCTGCCCAGTGCTCTGGGTGACACGGTGGCATGGCTGCAAGGCTGCAGGAGAGCAGAGCAGAGGCTGGAGTGGTGGCAGCGTCAAGGACAGAGACTGGGATGGCTGTGCAGGCAGAGGGGCCCAGAGGCAGAGACCAGCTTGCTGCATGCAGACTCGCTCTGAGTGAATGGGATTTTAGTGATTGACCTGCCACTGTGGAAATAAATTTGGGCATAACCCTTTCACCCCAAGAATGTTCTACTGTTATTTCTTTGGTCACATTGAATCCATAATGAACTTGCCTGGGCTGAAACCCATTGGCAAGACAGGTGGACAGGCCAGACTGGCAGTGGGGAATTGGAATTGTTGGTGTCTATGTGGTTGGCCCATGTGCCTGCCTGCCATCAGCCTCTTCATACACTCTGCTCCGTGTCCCCTCCTGGAGGGTGCATCACTGCAGGCTTCTCTGCCAGCCTGGAAGGTGGAAGGAGAGGGAGGTCAGGGTATTTGTATGTGCTCCTTCCTACTTTGGCATCTGGTCATGTCCCTGACTATGGCTCTCTGACAACTCCACCTCCAGGGGACTCTGGTACCACTGTTCTATTGCTTATCTCTTCCTCTCCAGGAGCACTAATAGCTTCCTGCTGGGTATGTTTGTTCTCCCAGTCCTGCCCAGATTTCTACAAATAGCCCCATGTGGGGTGAATTCTGTTTCTTCTCAGATCCCTAACTGTTACAACATACAAAGAGGCCATGAAAAGCAACCAGGAGTTAAGATTTTATTTGTCAGTGGTTCTCAACCGTGGCTGAATGTTAAAATCTTCTGGGGAGTTAAAGAAAAGACTGTACTTGGGCCCTATCCCTAGAGAGTGTCAGATTTAATAAGTCCAGAGGAGGGCCTGGGATTATTTTTTTAAAGTTTCTAATGTGCAGCCTGGGTTAGAAACAACCAATACCACTGATTGGTGTTAATTGTTGAAGCTGGGGAAAAATACATCTTTTTTCCTGAGGATCAGGGTCATTTCCTTGGTTATAGAGGCTCAATCAAAGTTTGAAAGTTTTGATAGAAAATTTCACGCATGCACAAAAATAGGAAGAGTAATGAATATGCATATACCCATTACTCATATTCAATAGTTGTCAACTCATGGCACATCCGAGGTTGCTGTATCATTTTGTACACTGACAAGCAATGTATGAGCATTCTGATGGCTCTGCATCCTTACCAGTATTTGGTATTGTCAATCTTAATTTTTGTCATTCTAGTTAAGATAAAGTGATATTGTGATTTTAACTTTCATTTCCCAGATGTTTAATGAAGTTGATTACCTTTTCATGTGGTTATTGGCTAGTGTGTGTGTGTGTGTGTGTGTTTGTGTGTGTGTGTGTGTGTGTGTGTATGTGTGTTTAGAAGTGGCTGCATGTATTTTGCACATTTTTAATTGTCTTTCATCTTTTTATTGTTGATTTGTAGAAGTTATTTACATATTCTGAATACAAGTTTTTTGCATTTTTGCATTTTGGTTGCATATGTATGCTGAAAATAGTTTTTCCAATGACTTGTCTTCTGTTTCTTAGATGTGTCTTTTGATGAACAGAAATTTTTAATTTTGGTGAGGTCTTGTTTTATCTGTTTCTTTTTTTTATGTCATGTGGTTTTTGTGTCTGGTCCAAGAAGATTTTGCCAATGCTGAAATCATGAAGATATTTTTCTGTGATTTCTTTTAATGGTATTAGGGTTCTGTGGTTTGCTTTTAGGTCTCTGACACATCTTGAGTTAATTTTTGTGTATGGAGTGAGATTGAGTTAAGTAAGGTTCATTTTTTTCCCATTGAGCTATTTGTTCCAATGATACTTGTAAAAAAAAACGACCCTTTTTACCCTTTAAATTGACTTGATAAGATCAGTTTGTTGACGTCAGTTTGCTTTGTGTGTGTGCCTATTTCGAGATTCCCTATTCCTTCCCATTTTATCTATTTGTCTATCTGTAACGCCGCGGGGGGCAGGGGAGGGGGTGCAGAAATCTGTCTCCCAGCCATGGGCAAATTACCTTTGAAACTGAAATCAGTCAAAGGGAGAAATAAAGTTGGAGAAACCCATTTACTTCTTTCAAGCAGTTGTCCACTTTTGCTCGCCCATATCTCTTGCGACCTGGCTGCAAAAAGGGACCCTACCCAGGTTGATATGAGATGGACTACTTCTCTCCACCCCTTGGAAAAACCTATTAATATGGAGATGCACTAAGGCTGGGAGAGAGATTCTGGAAATATTGCAGTTTTACCCACACTATCTCTACTCAGTATCATACTATATTGATTACTATAGCTTTATAGTAGTAAGTCCTGAAATCAGGTAGTGTGAAGTCTCCAATTCTTCTTTTTCAAGATTTGAATCCTTTGAATTCCCTCGTAGATGTTAGATTCATATTATCAATTTCTTCAACATATCTTGTTGTTTTATTTGGTGTAACATTTAGTTTATATATCAATTTTTTTTATTTTATACAATTTATTTTATTTTAGTATCATTAACCTACAATTACATGAGCAATATTGTGATGATTAAACTACCCCCTTCATCAGGTCCCCCACACCAACCCTATTACAGTCACTGTCCATCAGTGTAGTGAGATGAGAATCACTACTTGTCTTCTCTGAGCTGTACAGTCCCCCCC